>JAQLOL010000024.1:23994239-24016985 GCA_029783665.1 Naso thynnoides | reverse complement strand
AAAAAAGAAAAGAAAGAAAGAAAAAAAGAGAGAGAGAGAGACCTTGTTTGCTCGTCTCCTTGACCAAAGTATACTGTATCAGACTGCAGCGCAATAAATGCATCTATCAGTGAAATGTGGGCTAATGCTGAATCCACGTCTGCTCTCACCACAGGCATTTCAGAAATGTAGATTGCTTGCATGGAGCTAAGCTAAACAAAATACTCAGCTTCCTCATCACCAGGACAAGACTATTATTCCCAGCGCAATCCACACTCAATTTAGGAGCTGATTGAATTGGACATTCAATGCATTGACAGGCTTTCAATGCCGCCGCTGCAGCAATTTGGAAGGTGAGACTCTGTTACGGATCCACAGCAACACTTCAGACTGCTGATGCTGTCCAGGTGTCACAACCAACTGCAATCAGTGCCAATCACCTTCAGCCTTAGTGAAGGGAAAAAAAAAAAAAACAGCTGAAAGCAATGGAATTACAGAGAACCATTGGGCACAATATATAATAGGTTAAAAAAAATCTAGGTTATCTGAAATGTCTTATGCTGCCAGCAGAAAGAGCTTGTATTGAGTTGCAGAGTTTTACTCTGCAAGATCTTAAAGAAAAATTATGTTGTTTAGGTGTGTTACACAATCCCCTGAAAATGAAATGCTGAAATACGGTATTTGAAACATAATGACACAGCTACAATTTTAGACTCTTTCTAAAAGAAAAAAATTGCTCAAATCAGCGTAAGTTAGTCATGAAGCCTTTGAACAATTCTAGTATTTTAAAGTAATTCCACAGTTTTTTCTGATGGGATTCAATTTTAGGTTCATTTATTTCCCCCTCATTTTTGCACGTGTCCTTACTCATGCCCGTAAAACAGATGATGCCGCCACCATGCCTCACAACAGGGATGCTTTTAGACAAGTGATAAGCTCTGCTTTTTCTTTAACAGAAACAGCCTTCTTTTTAAAAGGAGATTGGTTGCACTGCTAAGAGTCTAAATATATTTGATGATAAACATTCCATTTTCAAAAAAAATTCTTTCTTTCCCCCCATTTTTTTTGGCTCTCCAAACGAAAACTTGCCACACTTTTCTTTCAGCATAAATCTGTGAAATGCATCAACGGGGGCTTAACACTTTCTGAAGATGCTGCAGCCTAATACGTTACTCCCAACATGCAAAATCACATCACAGCTGCCATGAATAGCTTTGAAATAAAGGTCAGCCAATAACTAACTATATGCTGGATTATTATTATTATTAGAAATTCTGAATAAACCACAGGGCAACATCATCCATCAAGATGTAGCTATGCTGTAAAATCGTCCATTGTATATATTGTATTAGTTAAAAGGACTCACTGAGGAAAACAGTCAGCAAAACTTGTGATCAAGGGCATACAAAGCTAATTTCAATATGGAGGGTCAAGGCAGATGTTTGAAGCTCTGCAGAGCAAAGTAAAATTATATTATACTTCGGTGGTGTGACTTTTATGAACGTTAACGTAATGCCTGGAATTAAAAAAACTGCAAATATGACAATGCTTTGAAACAAGTCCAGTATGATTACCTGCTGTCTATCAACAACTTTAAACTACAAAGCCAAAATGCTTCCTTGTCTCACACCAGTTAATGTCTTTATTATCATACAAGGGATGATGTAGATTCGACAGCATCTGTTTGTTGATTCTAACTTTGTTCTCACAAAGCTACTGGTGAATAAATCCACACAGTGCACACTTCACACTGAAACTGATTTTGCTGTTAGACAAGGGGTCGGCTGAATGCGGCATTCAGTTCAGCATAAAGCATTTTTGTGAATTTACACCGCTGGAAAGAGCATCCATGTACAAAAAGGTTCAAGTATTTATTTTCTTGAACTTCCCCTCGATCACAACAACACACCTCCCCCCAATGTCCCTCTGAGGAAACAGTCGATCCATTGTACTGAGGAAGAACACCATGTACAGCTGATATCTAAAGACAAAAATGCAACTGTTACGCAAGACATGAAAGCAGTAACCTCAGTCCGAGTAGAGATCATTAGCAGAGGATCCAGTGGTCTCCAGCAGTGAGTTGCCTCTCAAGAGTCGACATCAAAGACACCGGTATAGTGGGGGAAATAATTTAGAATTCAGAGAAAAGGCTGGAATTGATTGTCAGTACAGAACCTATACAGAATAGGTAGCTCTCCAGTACTAGGTATTAATGATGCTTGGAGCATATTAAAGTGCGGCATCCTGGACTTAACAAGCTGCTGGCAAGGGTCAACTATATATGAGCTACCTACACAGAAGACCATGCCATAATTTTGCCTAGAAGAATTTACAGACTGCATGATGGTTCAGTAAACACTGATTTACCGACCCAAAGACGTCTAGATGACCCTGAAAAAAAATGGAATAAATCTAAGTAAATGGATAATCAATATAAATATAATAACTTTTTTCTTATAAAATAGTGGAATTTTCAAAAACCCCAAGCAATGTCTTTATGTGCAATCGTACTGTCAGACCTGCATAAAAAATGATATTCAAAGGCAACAAATCCTCACATTTGAGCAGCTAAAACCTGCAAATATTTTCCCTGAATCCTGAATAAATCTTAACTTTTCTACTAAATTTAACCCAGTTTTAAGACATCTTTTGACCTAAATATCACCACATTAATACTTCATGAGTGGTTCAAATGCACACCCAGAATAACCAAATATCATCATATGCCACTTCAAAACACAGTGCACGCTTGAGTCAACCTCAAGCAAACAAAAAGGGCTCTGAGAAGTTCTTGTTTTTTGATTGATGGCACAGTAAAGTTAGCCCAACTCCAGCCTCCCAAAAGTGACTCATTGCCTCAGCAGTTTAGTGCACTTAGTATCTATTATTCATCCCAAACCACAAGGCTCTGCCAGCCATTTGAAGCTGATGATCATCACCATGTGCATTTCTGACAGGGGGTCATACGTTCCTGCACAAAGCTCAGAAAAAGAAGGAGGAACAGAGCTTTGATGAGGCCTTTTAATGCTCATCTGTCATGTCTTTCCAAACCCCATGACCACTGAGGAGAGAAAGTAGCTGAGAGCTACTAAATACCATCCTAAGATTTGCATGTACATACACTGGCCACTCAATTTGGAATAGTAGTCCACTATAACTGGAACAGAATCTTTTCAGAAATCACTTTTCTGAGGCTACCACAACCTCAAAGAAGGCTTTGAAGCTCAAGTCAATACTCAACGGCACAGGAGAGTCGACTTAATTTGTGGGGAGCACTTGTTTGCTTGTTTCTAAGGTGCAAGCCACAGCGCACAGCTGATTCATTTTAACTTTGAGAATATTCATTTATGTCGGAAATAATTCATGAGAAGACGACCATGTTGGTTATGCTCTCAAGCTACGGAAGAAACAGTGGTTATCTGCTAAAAGCTTTAGCTTAAAGTGCAAAAGATCCTCTACTTTTTTAAGGTTAGGTCTTTTTAAGGTTAGTGGAAACCAAACCTTTACTTACAATATATGTAGTGCATCATATACGCTCTTAAAAATCACTGCTAGAGGGGTTGTCCTCTGCAAAGCATCTGGGATCTAATCTTGGCAAGCCATCTAGGTGCGTTTGCAAATTATGCTGACTGTCAGCACTTCATGGATTCACCATATATGAGCTCACTTTGTCAAAAGCTGGATTAAGGAACAACATCCAGTCTTGTGCAATTTGTAATAAATGAAAAAAATATGCAAGCTTTTCTTTTAAATGCATGTGAAATACTGTTGAGGGTTTAGATATTGATTAAATCATCCGCTTAGCAGCACATGTTCCAGGACAAAACTGTGCTACACTCAGATGTGTTCAGTGTGGCTGATTGTCAAGAACAATGGGATTCCTCTTTTCAACCTTCCAAAAATGGTGGAAGACAGACTGTTACAACAGCACATCAATAGTGCTCTCTAATGGAGATGGATGTCCTGTCGGGAGGAACAAGGGAAGGCCAAACTCTTGTCTGAAACTCAATACAACATGGATGTAAACAGCAGCAGAAAGGACAGTATAGTTGTCCTTCATTCATCAATGTGATTTGAAAAGGAATAAAGCAGAATAATGTAGAAAAACAACCTACCTAATCTAATCTACAGTGATTTAATGCCATGAAAAATTATCAAACAAAATCACTTCTTGCAAACAGTATGACTGCAACATGAGGTCTGGTTTGTTCAAGTATAAGTAATCTGTTGTTCTGTGCAGAAAGAGAGCAGATAATTCTCACAAGACAAATTTGGCAATCAGCCTGTGCAGACTGCAGTCAACATGAGAGTCTGGACAAAGACGACCACTCACAGCTGCAACATCAACACAGTTACACAATGTGGCTGCTCCCTTGCATGATTTGTGTGGGAGAAGGCCTCTTTTGGCATTAAAAGTGTTTAACAGAGTGTGATTCAATTTGTCAATTAGTTTCTTTTTTAACAGTAAAGACAAGAGGAAAGTGAACTCTTTGTCCTGTGAAGTACAACCTCTGAATAATTTAGGGCTACAAACACCTATTGTTTACCTTTTTCCAATTTCAACTACTTTCCAATTATTGTAATTTCTATGAATGATTCACCCATGATTTTGTTTAAATGACATAAATATTGTTAAAATACATATTAAAATGTCCTGCAGCCCAAAAGACACCCTTTGATTGCTAGCTTTGTCTGACACTGGTTCACCAGTTTTCATTGATATAAAACAGAGGAGGAGCAAATCCTTATATTTGAGAAGCTGGAAACAGCAGATCATCACACTCCAAACCTTGTCCTGCACCAACATGGATTTTTTCTAAAACAGTTTTCCCTTGTTTCCAAGAAACTCATCCACACTAGCATTTTTACGAATGAAAACCAAAGGTACAAGTGAGGTTCTGTCATGAGGATGCCAAGCAAACAAGCGGTGATATAGCCGGAACCCTAAAGGCATTCTGGCCAATCAGAAGCCTGAAATAAAAGCTAAACCACTAGGCTATCTGCAACTACAGGCTGGAAAAGTTGGCTGTGGGGTCTGTGTTGTGGGAGTGTTGGATTCCACAGTGACCTATGTAGCTCATTCTGACAAGTCTATTCCTCAGCGTAGTAAAAAGTGACAGTACATTCATGTGCAAACATGAAAAACCTTGTAGCAGGATTAGCACCAGAACTATATCATTTTGCCTCGTATAAACAAAGGAGAGAACAGCGAAGGCTCAAACCTCAGCAATGTCTGTGCACAATCTGTAGTCAAAAACCAAAAAACTAATTTTTACCCTTCTACACATCAACACTGCAAACAATTCTGAATATCTGGCCATCCAGGTCGGATATTCATTTTCATTGCCCGAAAACTGTGTCTGTTAGTGGATGAAGGGGACAAACACATAGAAAAACCTGTGTTGTGAACAATGCCAGTGGACAAGCCATTAATCAAGACTTGGTTTTTAATTAAGGTTTTTTAGCTCAGCTCAATGCTTTCATTGTGATACCAACAATCAGCCACTTAGCTGAATCACAACATACATAAAAATCCAGGCAGGGAAATTTTTTAAAGTAGCAGTAGATAACTCCTCCACACGAGCTAGCAAGCTAATGTTGGCTGTAGCAGGAGACTTGTTGGGAAGCAACTCCGCTGCAGCCTGCTTGCGCTTTATTTGGTTTGTTGTCGCTCTCTCCTTTAAGTCCAGTTTGAACAGGGACGAAACTGTTGCAGGGAAAGTTGCAGTGAAGTATACTGGTACGTCTCAGCTCGAGCTCGAGGCTCCTGACGGTGTGGCTTGCAGACGCTCTGTTGTTGGCAGAGGTGAGTCACAGCACAGTGTGCTAGTCAGGTCGTACCGACGTCACCTGTCGCAGACTTGGGACAGAGTACAGAGAGCGTCGCAGATTTTTCAGTTTTCTGCAAAATACTCGTCCCGATGGCAAAATAAATATCATGGTAAAAACAGGGCTTATTGGAGACCAATTTAGCAGCGATTGGTGTCATTTTTCAACCACTATCACATCATAATGACAAAGTTAAGCCAAAAAAAGTTTTCTAGTTTCACTTCAAAATGTGTAATTGTGGTCTAACTTTTGTATTTTATATTTCTACAATACACCTCCTCTTATCATTGGCTGATTTTTTTCAAAATCATGTTTCGTCTATAAGTGAACGCTGACATACCAGTGGTTTGGATTTAAATGCACTATGTTATTCCTTTCACTAGATGCCTCTCAGTTAAAATAATGAAAACAAAAGATGTAGTTTGATGAGGTTGGGATCACATGATTTGTTTATTGTATTGTTAAACAGCCATGTAAATCGAATTATTAATGAAATAGTGAAATAATGAAAATCTAATTGACTTACTCAGGCAGAAGTATTTACAGACAAGGCAATGAACTGAAGTTTTAATCACAGAATGTTTAGTCACGTTTGCCGACTTCATTCGTCGCTCTCTGACTGGTGTTACCTCAGAAGTTCCTGACAGGTGACATAATGAACAATGAGTTTAAACATGCTGGAAAGATTTGGGATAGTATCAAGTACTCCACTCAACAAACATGTAACAAAGAGATAGTCCTTTTTAGAAATGTCATAGCAGAAATGTTTAACATGTTTCAAACAAATGCAACAGATTTGTGAAAGAATTCAGACATTAGCTAAAAACAGACTGTTGACGGGCCATAAAAGTCTGACTCACAAGAGGCTGTGGATATAAGCCTTCTATTGTCTGTCTATTTCCTCCTCCCCCACGCGTTATCTATTTGTTACTGTTTTCAAAGTTCCCATCGCTACATGGCACAACAACAACCACAAAGCTACCTACCTAAACAAATCATGTTTTGATGAAGATTTGGATTGTGCAATAAGGCAGGAATGCTTAGTTCTTTTTAAAGAACGATTTGTAAGACAAAAAATATGGTTCTTTGCAGGGATTTAGTCATTCTAATGCCACTGCTAACCTCGTTATATGCAAATGTTACACCAAAACAAGCTCACCTCAAGACTATTTCGCAAGGGTGCTATCACTGCATCCTGGGCTTTGCGTCACCAAAGAAGATTGTTATTGGCTTTAAGAAATCCAAACCAGCCTGTCCATTTTTTACCTTTATAATAGAATGATAATACAGTAAGTTTGGTCAGACCTTCTCTAGTGCTGGCGCAGTTCTGAAAATAAGCGTGTAAATAGGTCTGTCTATGCAAGGCCATGGTTTTAAGAATAAATCTTATGTTTTGCAAAATTTAAAACCAGTGTAAGTAATACAGTAGCATGTACTGAGTCGGTATTAGGATGAATGGTTTGTGTTGGTGTTATCACACTAGGCTCCATTTGACATTCACTCGGCACCAAGCAAAACACTAGACTGTCTTCAGTATTTACTTTGCACCACTTTGCAGAGGAATGAGGAGTTATGTGCAAGTGGGACTAAAATGAATAATTCACAAAGAGCACTTGTGAGGGTTAAATTATGCGCATTTCAAGAAATCAACTGTATTTGGTAGTGCATTGCTGTACATGCACAAGGAACAAAGTCAAGAATTGTGCAAAAAGCCAACACATTACCATATGAATGTGCAGACATGTGAGGCTACAACATGCGCTACACTGCCTCAAGCTGGTCTAACATTTGTGATCCCTGAGATGGAGATTAAGAATGTGGACACAAGCAAGAGGGGAGCAAAACTAGTTACAACTCGACCACAAATGACAGAAAGCGGGGGTGAGGTCTCTGTGCAGGCACGTAACACAGGTGGGCTCAGGTTACAACCCTGAGGGTACATCAACAAAGACTAAAGCCATTCTCCTTTAAGCTCCACAGCATAGTTTTGTTTTTTTTGTTATCATGGTTCTCCACCACACACAAAGTATTCAGGCTGTTTGGAAAGTGCATAGGTTATAGGTTCTGCAGCAACGGCAAAGAACACCTTCCATGAACTGATCAATGCCTCTGTCAGGACAACTTTTCAGTCGTACCACGTATGACCAAACAAATTTGAACTGAAATAAATCCAGAGTATGTCAACCCACGAAATAGAATTTTCCAGTATGAAATACTGATGCTAAAATTTTTGTGCATGTTGATATAGATTGATCAAACACTGAGTGGAAATGGAGGGTGAGATTAGAGGACATTCAAACCAAAAAAAGAATGCATTAAAAGATACAAAAGGTTTCCAGGGACCAGATACTAATGAAAACATAATAAAGTTTGAAAAATAAATCTCTGAGTTTGAAAACTTATTAAGATGCCACAGCACAGAAGTCTAGGGATGAGCTTTTTTAAGGACAACATAATCCAGAATGTGAAGATGGTGACAGGTCAAGCAATGGATACAACAATCTGTGATCTTCTGTTGCTTGGCCAGCTGGAGTCCCATTCCTCTTTCATTCTTTTGTGACCAGACATTAGCCAGGAGCAACCTTAAATCCAAACTGGGCAAATGGCTCCCATGCTGACCCCATTTCCTCTCTTCCTGGGGCATTCCGGCTGGTCGGGCTGGTTTTGCTTTACACAGCGATCTTCTCAAAAATGTCTTCCTACCTTCAATTTTCATTCAGTCCCTGTGCTTGCTTTTCCAAAACTGTTTCCAATAATTGTGTATAGAATAATATATTTCATCTCATTCTGCGAGGGGTCAGCAAGCTCTCTGCAAGTTCTCCCATCATGTCTTTGAACAGCTCACACACATCAATACAGTGCAGATCAGCAAACGCCGACTGAGCGCCGATTTGCTTCTGAACTGAGCACCATCGGCATTTGAGACTCAATCCTGTGGTTGGAACTCAGCAGAACAGACTGGAAACTTTCTGATATGATCTGATTTTCTTTAGGTGTCTTTGATTTTTGCTCTCGTGCCCAAAATGCTACCAAGCGACTACCCTTCCCCCAAATTCCCTCTCCCCAGCATCTTCTTGCTTGCACTCAGTTGATAGCCTGCTGTTTGATGCACAAAAGCTAGATTAGGAAAGCAACATTTTCAGTGGTGGAACAACAACAGCTGTTAACAGATTATTGCTGTGTTACGTTTCACTGCATGTCAAAATGTTACTTTGACTTTTATCACAGAAAATCACCCGTGTAAATTGTTCTATACTATCACAATCAAGGTATCAGCTTCAGGATATTCTCGTGTCTAAATCCCCTAAGTTGAGGAATTGGCTGTTTGGCTTGTTTGTGTACCAGTCAGGTCATTCTGGACTAGCCCTTTATACAGGATATGGACCGAAGTTAGATTGCACCATGACGTTATTTAAAGGTGGGAACTGCCAAAGGAAAAATGGTTTTACAGTTTGCAGCACACATCGCAGGAAATGCAATGACAGTGAATAGCCTGCATGTGGGCCAGATCCTGTAGTCTGCTTTGCACATCAGGGATGAATGAAAAACAATGAATGAATAAAACATTACAGTATTAAAATCTGATGCAACAACCTGCTAGGGCCCAATCTCAACAGAATACTGTATATATTGATTATCACA
The DNA here is from genome assembly GCA_029783665.1 of Naso thynnoides. Classification (NCBI taxonomy): domain Eukaryota; kingdom Metazoa; phylum Chordata; class Actinopteri; order Acanthuriformes; family Acanthuridae; genus Naso; species Naso thynnoides. Next base: position 24,007,535 of record JAQLOL010000024.1, on the reverse strand, counting down.
GCTACAGAGCTTGGCACAGAAGACCTCACTTACAGCAGCAGCGGTCTGGCAGTGACGCTGCAACAAACTTGTCACCATAAGGTCACTGGAGGAAAGCAGCGGCACAAATGAGCTATCGCCTTTCAGTTGAGTCACCTGAGCATAATCATTTTACTACCGCAAGGTGTAAATACAGCAACAGCGTCGCTGCATCAGCTGTGCTACAGCAGAGAGAGATGCAACGAGTTCGATTGAATGAATGCTTCATGCAACAATTTACCGCACTGAGGCCACACGCGACTTCTTGTTTCCCCCAAACAGTGTAAATAACATTAGTGACGTTCAAACACCTCCGATGAACTGGTCACAGTGACTGGATTTCTGCATGTTTGGTTACATCAGAATCCCGCCGCTGATGGGAAACGAGCCGCCGTGCAGAATACACGCAGCACTGCACGTAATCAGCTGCTGGGATGGAAACTGAAATGTGTGCACATGCATGCACATAAACCCCGCTACACGTCCACCGTCAGTCGGGCTACATGACTGTTCTTACTCAAAAAAAATACTTATGTCTGACTGAATGAACCCACACCAGATACACGACACTCCGCGCAAAAAAAAGAAAAAAGAAAAATCTATCTAACGTGCCCACCGGACCGCACCGGCCGCCAGTGCGGCAGCGTCCGTCACCGCGGATAAACTTGTATGATTGAGTGACGCGGTCATGCAACAGACGGCGCTAGGACCACGCGGCACGGAAGCATGATCGGAACATCGAGCATATTATCCTAATCAAGATAAGGACGCGTGCCTCCCGGTCACCTCACATACCTGTCGCCGCCACCGTCGGGATCTGGCTGCTTCCGCCCTGACATTGAAATCTTCATGGTTCACACGCCGGTAATGGCCATCCGTGTCTCTGACTCCTGCCGCCTCTTCAAGGTCTGCCTGTCCACGGACCATGCGTGTTGTTTCCACACCGATGAGAGGGGGCGGAGCCCACCTTCCTTGGAGACGACATGCAAGTGGATCATAAGAATGCCACTTATTTACTCTCGGAGCCAATCAGTTGCGGTTCATGTCGGATCAGTGTTTAGTTACTGTGTGAAATGCACAGTTGTTGCTCAAGTGTTTAATTTAATAATCATGAGCAAACACAAAGAAAACATTTCTCTCTTTCTGTTGTGGCTTGCGCTTTATCCATTATTTCAGTGCTCACTGTCCCAGTCTGTGCATCCCATATCACACACACACAAACACAAATTCTTATCAATGTTAATGGACAAAAATGCGACAAGATATTTGATGGAGACTGTGTTGACTTCTGTTTAAACACTCTTGAACAAAAAGGCTGGCAGCTTTAATGGCACACACAGTATCATTATCTAGATGCCGCAACTGAAACCTGTGAAATTATGAGCATGAAACGAGCAGGTTAAACGCACATCAATGTTTTTATAAGCTGTGAGTTCCATTAAGTTGCATGGTGATGGCTACATGGTAACTGGATCTGATTCCTAACTCACATACAGGAAAATTTATGATTCCACCATAGCTTCCTGAGAGAGGTTAAAATGTCCCATTGAATAACAAAAAATAAAACCACCTGATTAAATGGTAGTACATCTTTTTAATATTCACTGCATGTGATCCTACAAAGGAGTGACCTTAATGTACAACAGAGGTTGGCCATGGTACCAGAGTTTACTCTACCCTCTACTGGCAGGACATGAAATCTTCGTCTGCTTTGAATGAAATTTCCTCACCGGTGAAGAATGAAACAAGTGGTACAAAGGCATTTTACTAAAAACAAAATACCCCACATGGTGTTGTACATTTTTACAGTCTTCTTCCGTACACAAAAACTAAGCTCAAAAAATACAGACTTTGCCTCTGTGTTTACCACCAGCTCCCTGGTTTGCAGACATAAACATAAACTACACAACTTCAAATATATAAAAAGATAGCAACCAGGTAGAAGCACATACATTATTACAGCAAAGAGTCTCTTCTCTGGTGAACTTGAAGAAGCACTGATCACATTGAGGACGCCATGTCTCATTTTTAGTTGTTTATTTGACACTAGGAAAAGGTGGTATAAAATAGAGTCCTGACACAAGTTTATGCATCGTTACTTATTCACAACAGTCCTTGTGAACCAGATGTCCTGATATTTGTTAGCATCCTCTCCCCTCAGTTCTAGTATTTAGCAACATCTACCACCTTCCGCGGGGGAAGGGTGGGCCAAACCCTGGCCTCCCATTTTGAAAATGCCTCCCGTCCCTGTCATCCATGCCTTCTGGTCCCATAGAAGGATGTCGATGGAAAGGAGGGCCACGAGGGGGAAAGGGCATAGGCATTCTGAATCTGTCTGGTGGAAACATGGGTCCTCCAGGCATCATTTGTGGGGGCATGTGGGGCATATTTGGAGGTGGGAGGAATGGAGGTAGATGAGGATTTGGTATGCCTGGAGGAGGCTGCAGAGGTGGCATACCCGATCTAGGACCCTGCATGACGACTGTGCCTGGCAGGGTCATCACTGGTGCTGCAGGAGGGTTGTCGGTACATGCATCTAAGAGTGTGCCTTTGTCTGCATTAGGATCCTTCATGGATTCCTCCGGAGGATTTAGACTTCCAACTGCAAAAGAAAATACATCTTAATTTATCCAAAATGGAAATTAACGGATGAGTGAGAAAAAGTTTGGGTAATTTAGCTGAGAACAATGGCAACACTATGTGGTAATACTTCTGTACACATTAACAAGTCCAAAGTTAATTTAAAAAAAAACATGATTGTTTTCACATTTCCCTTTTAAATTATGGTTGAAAAAAATCAACCATATTTTCCTTGATGTAAATGTCTTACCTGGTGCCAACTTTGCGAGATCAAACTCAGTGGGGATGAAAGGAGCTCCTCCTGGAGGCATGGATGTAGGGGACAGCATGATGTGTCCAGGTAAAGCATGCGGACTTCCAATAGGTGCTGCCTGATCGATCAGTGGCACCTAGAAGACAAAGAAACATAACAGCCGCATTATTAAAATTGTAGTAAGATTAGCAAAAACGTTGAAATAGTGAACCCAAAGATGAGACTGTATGCCGTTATAGCTTCTGAATCAATGGAAAGAAACAGCCTCTTGACTGAATCCCATTTATATTTATCACTTTCACATTTACTTTCATTTTAGGGCAGCACTGTTGCACTTCCATCACAGCAAATCTAACATAAAGGGGGTCCTAAGGTTCGATCCCCAGCTGGGGTAGGACCTTTCTGTGTGGAGTTTGACTGTTCTCCCCATGTCTGCGTGGGCTCTCTAGCTTGGTGCTCCAGTTTCCTCCCACAGTTAAGGGGGTTAATTGGTAATTCTAAATTGCCCGTAGATGTGAATGTGCAACTTGTCCAGGGTATACCGTGCCCTTGTCCAATGTTAGCTGGGATCAGTTTCAACTCCCTCCTGCAACCCTGTACAGGATAAGTGGTTACAGATGATGAATGAAAGAGCATTTGATTTAAAAAAAACAAAAAACAAAACTTGTAGGTATTAGTCTCTATAATATTTCTTCCCCAAGAATGTTCAGTGGACTCCTGAGAACATATTATTATAACTGTCATATTCCAAAGCTTTTTTAATTGTCAAAACAAAACTGAAAAACAAACAAAAATGGTATTCATTTAATCAAACCCAAAGAAATACAACTGAAGAGGAAGTTCTCAGACCATAAAAACAGGATTGAGGCACTCATACTTTCAGTTGAGAGAAAAGTTTTCTGCAAGCTTTAAAAAAAAAAAAAAGCCTCAACAGATTTAATATAATCTGCAATAAAGTGTAATAAAGAAACAGAAAAAATAAAAACACAACAGACCAAATCTGCAAAAATTCAGCTCAGCTCAGATTACATACATTGAATAGTGGATGTTTACCCTGTGCCTGTAACACTGACATAACCATGCACTATAAGGAGGTGGGAGTACTAAATCATAAAATATTTTGCCATCCAGAATAAAAATTATTTGTTGCGTCACTTAAAGCAAATTAAAATCTGTCACCTAGACAGAATATAAAGCACCTTTACCGGTCAAAAAGATTGCTCCGTGCATGCTTATGCAGAGATACTGCTGTTAAAAATTAGGATTTTGGAAGAAAAACATGTTCATGATCTGGATAATTCTATAGCATTGTATGGAAAGTAACTGCCAGAACTGAAAGAAGGCTAATGTTACATACAGCACTTACCCCATGGATAAAAATTCGGTGCCAACATTGGGCTCAGGATAGTTTTTATATTAACACAGTGTGTAAAAGTTATTCAGTTCACCACGGTCCACTTTTCTGAGAAAACAATGCTCACAAGCTCTTTTTTTGGGGCATGTATCACAGCATCAACTACCACTGCTTTGTATATACTACATACTTTTTAACAATACAATCACACAGAGTGCATGAATATCAACAAATAACTTTTGCAGGATATAGGAGGATATTTACCATTTCATTACTGATCGTGATTAGGTTGAGGAGCTGTTTGTGGCAACTTAAGGAGGATGACAACTGAGGTTAAACCATTACAATGTTAATTAAAATGTCGATGAAGGATTGGGCAAAGTTCTCCATTAGTTTCAGAGCAGCACCAAACACAGTGGCTTTGCCTTAAGGTCAATGTAAAGACCTGAGCAGGGAAGTGTTTGAGTGCCTTACAGGGTACAGAGTTCACGTTCTCTCTGACTGGTAAAGGAAAATACACACACATAAGTTGAACAAAGACAGATTGCCACCAAACTGCCACTACCTTTAATAAAAATATGTTTAAATATTCTACAATATCCAGCTAATCAACAATTTAGTCATATACAAATACTTCGGCTTTATAGTATTTGTCAAGGGTTCTCCTCCGTGATTATATATTCCCTGATATATCTGAACGGCTGTACACAAACAATTTTGAGCCAAACTGCACAAGAATTAACAATAACCTCCTTTTATTCATAACATAACCACACCTGCTTATTTATATTGATTCAACTTTAAATTTATGGAACTTGTTAATACTGTAAAGTTTGCGAATATTTACTCGAATACAGCTGTGCCAAGCATTAATAAAGCATGAAGCAATGCGGTCATTTTCTTCCCAGGCCTCCTCGCTGATATAATTATATAATTTCAGAGGGTTTCAAGGTTTATGCACTGTGATTTCATAAATATTCCCTATAACACATAAGAACAGTTTCTGGTTCTATGAAGAGCATCAGCACATACAGTCAATAATAAATATATAATATAATCTATAAATGACAGGTCAACAGTGTTCTGCAGGTAAAGATTATACTGTGCTTTTATCAAAGTTCGCAAGCATGACTGAAGTTAGTTATTAATTCACTAAAACAGAAATGAATTAATTCAAATGCTACAATTCTTTTTACAACACCAGATAAAAAAATAATGTCATGTATTCAATCTACCCTATATTTGCGTACTACAAATTACTTTTTCTTCATGTATGTTTTATAACTGTTGATCACAGGGTCACATAAGGTTAAAGCTCACAGCCAAGGTCCTGCCTTTACATTTTCTCCTTGGTGTCAAAGCTGGCTGTAGGCACACATGCTACAGAGCAAGTCTACCTATAAATCTGGTTACTGACAGAATGCAATAAGCGCCTTCCAAATGTGACTGCCTGACCTCCTAGTGTAAAACACCAGGACCACAAATACACTTAAAATCCTTCTGATTCATGTGTTCAAAAAGGAGACTCGACAGATTTGTGTCATGTCTGCAGGTCAAACAAATCTCTTCTAGATTGAAAGTCCCTATTTCTGTTTCAACTAATCTTAATCACATACAGTAGGATGAGACCAGATCAGAGTCGTCTCCACAGAGATGAGTCACAAAAAAAAATTAGTAATTGTACATCAAATGCTTTTGCAAAACAACAGCTCTGGAAAGGTTTCCCTATCAGATCAAACAGAAATTGCTTTATACATACAGCTTCTGTGGGCAACGTTTGGAAACATTTTTGTTATGGCTGGTGGAAATCAATTTTCTTCTGAGTGTTTTTTTTTTTTAACAAATCAATCTTTTGGGGGGGAATCTGATGACTGAAAGTGGCTTAAGATCTGTATAAGACTATTATTGCACCCAAAATCTGACACTCAATCAGACTATTCTCCATGAGGAATATCTACTGAATGTCATACATGCCTGAACACATCAAACCAATATGCTACCTTGCAAATGTAAAAGTATTTATGTATATATTAAGTCAAATACACACAAAGACTGAAAATTATTTCAGAAACACCATGTGTACTGTCTATTGTGACATCCACAACTAGTATGTGCACACATATATAGTCAACAATCAAATCTAATAGCTGAGACTGTGCATCATTGTAGAGTAAATGTTCATTTGTGGTTTTAACATGGAGTAATAAAGCAGTGGCAAATTATATACAGAGGATATGCAGCTGGGGGCGCCATGGGGAGTTGTTGACAAGCCATAGCTCTCATGTATGATTTTAACACTTCAGTGTAACCCTAATGCCAGACTACAAGCAACAGTGTGGAGATGTTTCACCAAAACAGACACAGATTTGTTTTAATATTAAATCATTTTATACAAAACTTTATGTTAGACAGAGAAAATTTAAGTTTTTTAGAAAAGGAAAGAATCCAGCAATGCCTGTAAGAAAGCTGTCACGTCACTGCAGTCAGTTTCTCCAGCACAGACCACTGCAGCTCATTTGTTAACACTCCTGAGACTAAGCTCATCATAACCAAACATATATCATCATTGAGATGTGGATTCATAAACCACAAAGTTTAGCGATTTAGGAATCACATGTCAAACTAGTATTAAAAAGGCCTTCCATACTACATGTAAATCTATGACAGTATTTCGAGAAAGTTTCTCAAGTCATACTTCCAGAAACTTTTTTCTTGTTTTTTAAGCACATAAGAGAAAGACCACTTTGAATTAGGACATGTATTTAATGAAATTAATCACTGGTTGCATTTTAATCCTTGAACTCAAACTCAAATTTAAATTTTTCAAGTTTTTTTTTCTTTTTACCTGCAGCAATTAAGTCAAACACAGATGGTACACAATGATGAATAAGGAGCCTGTTGTACTTTTATTTCCACAACTGTTGTCTAACTACTCTGATATTAAGAAAGGAGAAAAAAAAAAACAAAAAACAAAACAGATCTGACAGCCATGATGCAGTAAGTACTCTCAGAATGGTAAGTGAAGGGGTCTGTTCTTACCCTGGCGTTTCCCTCCATCAGCAGAAAACAGGATATCTGCTGCTCCATTTTTCCTTCAGGTTAATTCCACATAGGAAACCCCACAAGCCAGACAGCTGGGCACTGGAGCTTTGATCAAAACTCATGTCCCTGACAGGTGTCGTCCCAGTGCGTTCATCCTTGTCAATATGATTCTTTTGGCCTTTGTTTATGACTGCTTCTTAAAAGACGCGAAGAGGCGGTAATGAGGCAGCTCCACAAGTAACGGGCCTTGGTATATGACATTATCAATAACTTTGAACAAATGTTATGGAAAAACTCAAATGTCCATTTTATTATGAATGAACCTGTCATCACCCTCAGCCAGTTCGCGGTATCATCCATGAGTGGGAATCCCAATATTCACAGATAAAAGATAAACAGATTTCTAAAACACCCACCTTTGTGAGGCCTCGTGGGAGTGTGATGTTCTCCACAGGGAAGTACATCTCTATTTTACTAACTGATGTGATTGAAGAATTCCCAGCCTCTTTGCTTGTAATTTCCCTTCGTTTTAAAACTGACTGAGAGCACAGGACTGCTCAGATATTACAACATCACTTATGATGATGACTGAGCTACATGACTTTTCAGAGTAACTGAGAATGCTCCAAAGGGCTGTAATGTTAAAAACATGTACAATATAGAGCTTTTGATGCATAAAAATAGAAATGTTAAAAGCAAACAAACTAAAATGTGTGTGATTTGACACTTTCAGAAAATTAAAAGTTTCCCGAAGAAAATCTTTTTGTAAAATAAATGCCACAATATAGAATTCTGCAACTGTTTGGTAAAACGGTTGTAAATATAATTATGACGTTCATATTTTAATTTCAAACATGATAACATTGAAAATGTAAAACTAAAAACAAGAGCATTAAAAATTTGTTTTAAGCATTTTGAAGATACAGAAAACTTGACAAACCAAGCATGAAAGAGCTTTATGCATTTTTTTTGCACTTTTTGCCTTTTTTTGGTGTAATCTATCATTATTTTTGTTTTCATATTTTTTTTTTTATAACACAGTAGACAGTACCAAAAGCCTCATTTTAAAAGGCTGATATTTTTAATGTATACCCTTGTGAAACGAGTCATCTTTGCTTTCTCTCTGGATAAACTGTCCCTCATTGTGTGCTTAAGGAGCAGCACATTTAATTTTTATCTTATACCTAGTCCACTTCTTTCCGTGGGTTTCCATTTTTTGTATATGCTTTTACTTCAACATTCCTAGTTACTTGCATTGCATGGATTCAGGAGTTATACTTGGCATTTGTCATGAGACGAGGTAAAGTACAAAATTTCATGCTGTATGCAAAATTAGAGATTGTTCACTTGAAACGGCAGTAAACTGCTGATTTATGGTAGCAAACTTTAGGAAAGATTAGCCCTACAAAATCAGGTAGTAAATTTGGAAACTGAATCACTGTAATAAGTACAGTAAAATATATCTATGAACAAAGTTTTTACAATTCAAAAATAGAAATGGAGCATCCTAAGGAAATCTAAGATGCATATTTGAAAAATGGGAAAAGACACAATTTTGTTTTGTTCTGTAAAGGTAGAGTCAGTAGCATCTTTCTAAAAAAAACTTACTATAGACTTTAACAAAATCAATACAGCTCAGTCATCACTTATGGACCCCTTGGCGTGTGGTGGTTACTTTGTCTGCAGAGCTCTGCCCTCTGCCTGTATTTTCTTGTTTTGGTTACTTGGGAAGCTTCTAGGTGGAGAGTTGGTGCATTTCCCCCAGCAAATGAGAGCACGCAGGTGAGGTCGTGAGTGGATAAAACATAGTGAATGGAAGCCATTTAGACCAGAGGGAAAAAATAAAAATAAAAAAACCCTAGTGAAGCGAAATGACAAGCAGATAAAGTTCATTCAAGAACAAGAGTGAACCTCGGTTTGGCTGTCACCTTCTTTTGAGCACTGACAGAGAGGCTGGGGATGAAGGCCGACGCAAAGATGGCCTGCTTTCTGTTGGACAGGTAGTTGCCAAACACCTGCGGTTAGTTTTTGCTATCTTGCTCGTATAGTTATCGACTTCTCCGTTTAAACAAAGGTTTGTATTCCTACATAACTTGCTGTGCAGGTACAAGCAGTACAAGAACACACTACGATGCTTCTGGTGGTGTTAAGCTGGGAGGAGGGGCCCACTTTGTGGTTAACAAGCTGCAATGAACAGTGCTACTGACTCTACCATTAATTTCTGTCTGTACATTGCAAGAGGTTTATAAAAAAATAAAATTAAAAAAAAAAAAGAAAAAAGGTGGCACAACCCCTGTAAACACCGTTAGGGTTGAGCAGTTTGCCTGAAGGGTTCAATACAACTACATGTTCAAGTGCATGACTCCTTTTATCTGGCACTGCTTTTTCATGTGCCTGACCTGCCTCTTTCAACCTCTCCCCTCCAAAGTGCTTCACTAGCTTATGACTTACAATGTAGCTTCATCTTTTTATCGCAACACATATTTTCCCTGTCACATTAGTTGACATGCATCAGATGACACTTGTACCACAAAGCAAACATGATTTTAAGACAGAACAGCATACAGTAGTGAGGATCTGCCCATCCAGGGAGAGCCTCAGTTCAGTCTCTCCGCCCCAACATGTCTTCAGCTGCAGTGACAACACACTCCTGAGCTGCATGTTAGGCTTTGCCAACCCTCTGTTAAGTCCACCAAATAATCTGTGTTGTCTTGCCTCAATCTTACATACCTTCAGTGTAACATGTTTCTTTTTTTAAAGTGTAATTTCTCTTTTGGTACATGGGTATTAGGTGCAAAACCCCTCCTTTGTGTTGGATTTTTTTTTTTTTTAAAGGGGAAAAATGCAAAGCAGGTGTTGTTAGTGTAAGTTTAAGATTTATAGATAACGGATACTTAGCAAATGAGATTCTAAAGCTTCTTTTTTTTTTTTAAAGCTCAGCATCTTTTATGAATTTAAACATAAGCACACCACCAGAAATTATCCGAAAAGTAGGTTCAAGTGTAAATCTGAAAGCAATTAATATGGGTCCCAAAATCCAGAAAATCCAAACAGGTGCACTCCTCTTAAAAACACACCATTATGTGAGTATGAAAGATGCCACAGAACCATTTGTACTGATTGGACAGAAATTTCATAAAAAGTATCAGTGCTCAAGGCTGACAAGTGCAGGTATCGGTAACATTCCATAATGCACAGAATCTGAGATAATTTTAGAAAAACGTAGGGGGTTTGCACCACAATATGTAACTACCAATTTCTTTCAAATTAATTTTCAGTTTTCCCAACAGAAGTACATAGGAAGAAACTATGACCTCTATGTACTGAGCATGCTAATCCAATAGAACAGAGCTACACAAAAACAACAAGAATAAAAGCATTTTATTCTACTAGAGGTGCTTGGATAAATCTCAGTCATACACTGTGAGTGGCCTTCACGAACAGCTGACAACTCACAGTATTGTAAATGCTTTCAAAACAGCAATAAGCAAGTACATTGTTAAGATGAATCTTTACTATATTTTATATTACTTTTATGTCAATGTACATTCTTTGGTATGAATCAACCACTAAATGGTTAGTGGTAAATGTGGAGACAGAGTGTGCACTCTACTGGTGTCACATTGCATGTCATCCTTTTTTTTCTTTTGCCGAGATTTCAGGTTGCAGTGAGGGGTTGAGATAAAAAATAATAACTTTTTTAAATTTCATTTAAAAATCTGCAATTTTAGATATGAATTCATAAAAATGTATTCACAAGAATGAGAATTTATATTTTGGACAAAGTAGTGTAGCAAAAGCAACAACAGTAAAGTTACTATTTATACTCACATCATATGTACTCCTTCCTTCATCTCACTAGAAATAAATCTGAATTGTCAGTAAGTATAAATATTTCTACTGAATGAAGTTTGGAAAGAATAAAGGCAGACAAAAGTCAGTATTAGTCCTCATCCTATCTTTTGTACTTCACCCTCTGCTGCTGGTGTCACTGCCTTCAGGCACCACTGGTAGAGAGGGAGGGGCTGGTTTGGAGAGAGGCCTACTGTCTCACAGAAGTTTACAAGAATGTGTCTAATGTTTGAGATATATGGAAAACTGAGTTTGTTTGGGAAAAAAGTACTATCATCTTAACAAGTGCAAAGTGGTTGTAAAAACAACTATGGACAAAACAAGTGGAAATACTGGTTTTCTTAATGTTACCTTTCAATTCACCCGTTTCACTGTCTCCACCGTGGGATCTCTGCTCTGCTGTCCGCTCCGTTGTGATACGAGAGTGAGTGATTGTTCAAACGCAAAGAGGAGAGGACAGAGAAGCTAGCTCAACCATAAAGGAAGAGTGAAACGTGGTGGAGAACTCGTGTTTTTTTTTTTCCTCTTCATTTTGCTAAGGCGATGTGAAAAAAACACTTCGGCAGGGGGGCCTGAGTGTTCACAAAAAACCTCTGAAGTTGTTGTCGGCTTACCTTGTCTCCCACTTGGACATTCTTCCTCCCAATCTCGCCTTAAAGTCCCATCAGCAGCCAAGAGTCAGATATTTTCAAGATCAAAACGTGTGGACCTTCCTTCTGTGAGATGGGCCGTTTAGCAGGCCTGCTACGTATGGTGGGTTTCAGACAGTCCACATGGATCATGTTTTATTGAAGCTAGCTTATTTGCCATTTATTCAGCAGGTGGCGATAAGAGGTCTTTTCTTAGTATTTCTTTTTTTTTAAAACATAATCTCTGAATAAAAACTAAACTTTGACTTTACATTGGATGATCAGCTGTCAAAAATACATTTTTCATTTTGACTTTTCCAAGCTAACAATCAATTTGTATATTCATGACTAGAGTGTTCACATTGACTGTAAACAACACATTTCTCAACAGTTTCAGTATTTTTTGTTGTCATTCAACCAGTGGTTGAATGAATAGTTACAAAAACTACTTTTTAATTAGATATGAAATCTACCACTGATAACTTTGCCAAACCCAGGCATTATGGATAAATAGTTTAGTTACTGAAAAAAGAGAAAATATAACAGAAATTCTCCCCTCCACAAATATCACAGTTTGTTTTTTTTATTCCCCACACTTTATTTGAATATGTCATACTGCACAGTACAAGGTTACTGAGTGAAGGTGCAAATATTTAGCAAAGAAAAGGGAGAGAGGAATGAAGCATCACTGCTGAATTTAATGCCTATTAGTAGGGGAGCTTATCTGAATTGTGGAAAAAGGATTAAAATCCTGAAACTAGTTTTGTCTCCTTATTTAGTGAATTGAAAAACAAAAACATTGAGCCAAAGAAAGACACGACTGACATGCTGATAACCCCTTAGAAGAATAAATAATCTGATCTTCATTTTCAAGAAAAGCATAAAAGTTTCTCTTTTATTGGAGCAGTTTCATTCATCACTTCAAAATCCTATCATATCCCACATCTGATGCACAGCTGAAACGAGAAAGTTTTCTAAAAGCAAAAGTCTTGTGCAGCAATCTGTGAAACATAACCTTTGCAGGCTGTCTGATCATATGAGACCTTGCGTTAACATGCTTTTTGAGTGATCTGATAACCAGTGGACAGCTCTAAGAATGTGGGTTTTATACCTGGCATTAGAATCTGTCTCTAAATGCATCTCAGTGACCACCACTTGTCATTGGATCTCACATTCCTACTCTATATGCAAATGTGCATTTCTTCTGATTGCACTGTCATGTTGGGTTCTTTCAATAACACTGACAGCTACATTTCTGCACAGCAGCGGGAGTGAGGCTAATGTTGACTAGGGAATATATAGTCTTCCCTGCGATAAAATGTTGATATTCTAGCGCATATAGTGATATTTTTTTAAAACATGAAGGGGATCTAAACAGGTTCGCCTGCAAAGTTGCTTTACCAAAGTCACTACTTCATGAGATATATCCTCATTTTTCTGCTTGCTGACACATTGGCCTTTTGTCCCATTACATCTATTTAACACTGAAATGATGTTCCACATGGGCAAGAAGCAGTGTGTGCATTTGCGTGTGGAGAATGTGTGTGTTTACAAAGGCACTAAGCAAA
>JAQLOL010000024.1:23962315-23986906 GCA_029783665.1 Naso thynnoides | reverse complement strand
TTGCAAAAAAAAAAAAAAAAAAAAAGCCAAAAATTTAAGGACCCGAAATACAACAACAAAACATTTTGGAGGCTACTGTGCCGACAAACCTGGTTAATACAATAATATGGAATTATGTATTTTTTTTCAAAACAAGACAGTCTTATGCAACTTGTAGCCACAAGAGGCTTCACCATTGGAGCATAACACAGACCAACAGCTTACTTAGTAACAGGTGATAGTAATGTAATTCATTTTAAAAGAGGCATCTTGAAAGGCTCAGTTATTCACAAGCAAGAATTAGGTGAGATTCACCCCTTGTGAAATTTCATTTGATTAGATAAAGAATATTACTACATAGAATACAAAACACTTTATAAAACCATTATTAATATGACAATCCGTTTGCTAATGATTGCATTTTGTTTTTCCTTCCTACACAAAGTCTCCGTCTTTTTTTGTAATCAGGTTTTCAAGTTGATACCTCTATACCACCAGTCTGTCCCATCATATGTGGTTGAATGTTCTGTGTATTGGGCATCTGACCAGGAAACTGGTTATACACATTCTCAGGAATGACTCTGTCAAGACAAAATTTAAAAAAAAATAGTGAGTCTAGGTATTACAAATCTAAAAACAACAAATAAAACACATTAAAAATCAATTAGACCTAAATAATTATGTCTTTTACAGCTGATACTTTGACAAGTCATAGGGGAAAAGAGAAAAAAGCAGATGCTGGTTGGTGTTTAATGTCAATGCTGTAACAAGTCAAGAAATGCAGTGACACAGGCCCTATTACCACTAACTAGCCTGTTTCTGCTTTTTTTGTTTTGTTTTATTGAAAGTAATGTAATATTAATTAAGTACTTTAAAGTAATTCAGTAATTATCTCCCATAGAAAATGACAGAATTTATGAATATGCAAATGTGTACATTTGAAAAGTCAAACTACTGGTCATAAGGTGTCTTTTATTTCACTGAAAAGTCGATTCATGGTGTCATTTACACTAGAGGCTTCAGGTTTCCACATCACATTTTTAGTGATGCACTGGCCAAGGATTGGGTTACAAAGTATTTGCAATGTCACAACATTTTCTGAAACACACAAAACTTGAATGGGAGTTTTAAGGGGAGCAAAGAGAAAATATCTCCTTCTGTGGATAAATTTGAAAACAGCCTCCTTGTGTCTGGACAAACATTCTCCTGCACAGTAACTATGAAGAATATCAGTGAAGCAGCCTCAACTCACAGCCCAAAATTACAGAGCAAACAGACAATAAAGTATTGACACATTTACAATATCCACAAAACACAGTAGCTGAAGATAACTCTCATACTGACCCTGGCTCTACTGGAGTCAGTAGGAGATGTAACAGCAGATATTTTGCCCTCTAATAGCAAAAAATATATTTTCATTCAGCTGTTAAAGCTGAAATACCTTCAGTGGTATGACATGTGCAACATGCTTAAAATTTACAACCTCAAAAATGAAAGTGTTGAGCTATTGTCCCTTTTCTTTCACACAAAACCTTTTCAAATGAACAGGCATACAAATACATTTTTATTTAAACTTACTGTGGCGCATTTCCTTCTCTGGTGGCTATATCCTCAGGTTCATCATCATAATCAAATCGGTCAAGGAGTTTCTGGGGGAAATTTATATAAATATATATTACACTGTAAAGCAAACGAGAAAAGTAATTGGTTTATTATCAGAAAACCTCATGTTGTGACACTAAGCCGTGTCATTACCTCTGCCAAAGAGCTTTTCTTTTCTGTGTGTGCACTGTACAGGTTGAGCTGGGCCACAGGCATCTGAGGTGGGTTTGGTATGTTGTTTTCCATGGGGGCTGCCTGAGTCCTATCCGCCTGCTGGAAGTTCTGGAGCATTCTCTGCAGCTAGAAAAAAAAAAGGGGGGGGGGGCGGGCCCTTTCAGAATTCAAAAAATTCTTTAATTGCAACAATACAGAACTACTGGTGCACCACTTTAGTGCTTACCTCCTGACCATGGGGAGACTGAAACAGCTGTGCAACAGCAGCTAAGGCATCAGGACTAGGTAGCTGGGGCACTGCTGCCACAACTGTGGCACTCGTGACACCAGGCTGTGTCTCTGGTTGCCGTTCAGTAGGAACTGATAAGATAAAGGAAAAAGATTGATGCAAGATTGTTGCATGTGGTTCATCACACAGTGGACAATTTACAACTGAATTTTTCTTTACTTTGAGGTAACACTAAAGTGCACTGTTACAAACATTCAAACATTACCCAAAGAGAATTATACTAGTTTCTCTACCTTCCAGTGCAGGGGGATGTACAACAGCTCCATCTGCCATATCCATCAGTGGCTGAATTATGTCCATGTCAAACACACCATTCTTCTGCCACAGGTTCAGCACACGGACAATTTTGCTCTGATAAAGGAAAAGACCAAAAAAAAAAAAAACACACTTGATTTATTTCTTATTAACATTTATTGTAATTGTATAAAAATCCCAAAAGCACATATGTAGAAAACCTTATCATCCTCTGGGCAATGGTAAAGGTTTTGAAAGGTATCTGTGAAGTTCTTCAAGAATCTGGGTCCAAATACATCCTTATCAACACCAAACTGATGCCGTGACTGTCGAACAATGGAATCAACCACATACAGCCCAGGGACTTTTAATTCTGGCTTGCACTGAAAAACCAAAAATAAAAAAACAAAATAAATAATTTATGGCTTTTTTGCCACAACAAATTGCATTTGTAAAGACCAATTTAAACCAAAATGTTTAATATCATGTTTAGTAGGAAGCTCGACAGCACACACCTTCTTGATGAACTTCTCAACAATCTGGACAACATGCTTGTAAAGCTGAGGAAAGACAAAAAATACATTACATTAGTCACAGCATACAAAATAACACTTTAAATACGTAAGATAAACGTCATAAAGGCCAGAAACAACACTGAAAGAAAGGTGATGACAAAAGCTACCTACATGACAGGAGTGCAATTAGTCAAATAAGCATCACACAGCCTGGCATCAAATAAAGATTTACCTGTAATCTAGGGCTAGGCAATTAAGGCAAAATTAATAATCCCGATTATTTTGATTGATATCGTAATCCCGATTTTTTTTTAAACAATTATTTATTGGCTTTAAGAACACCATTCATTTTTGAGCACTGACAATGGTGTTTCTTTTAAAAGCTGCTGTCTTTACTGTAAGGCCTAAATACAAATGAAACTGAAAGACAAAGAAATCATAAATGTATTAAAACAAAAATAATGTGCAAAATTATTAAATGATATAACCAATTATGTTGCAGTGCACTGCACTATACTAACGAAGTCTCAAAGCGACCGAAGAGGTGATGTGTTGTGACTCGCTGCTCTGAACTTGAACTGAAACCTCTGTTTGGTCTCTGGGGGAGGGGCTGAGCGCATTCGCTGGGAAGGGGTGCGCTTGATTTACAACACAAGACAGAACACCAGTAACCGGTAGACTCGTCATGTCGCACATAATCGTTTCTCTGGATTATCCTGTTTTTATTATCGTAGGAAACCAGAATTGTAATTGAAATTAAAATTCGACAACTTGTCCGGCCCTACTGTAATCTTTTAATCAGATGGTCAGTTTTTGTCTGAGATTAAATTTCCACATCTAAAAAATGTCTGAGCACCCACTGACACCACACAAATATCATTGCAAAGTCATGTTCAGGTTATAGTTGCCTCTCCGATCACCTCTCAAAAACAGAACTGTGTTTCTAAGAGAGTAAAAAACTTATTCAGAAGTGTTTTTAACAGAAAGACAGCATAAGGGCCGTGACACAGCAGGACTACGACTAGCTGTGGGCCTTCCCCCTCTCTCTCTCTTTTTTTTGGGTTCATTCTTACAGTTCCACTAAATTTTTTTTAGCATATATTATGTAATCACTCATCACCCATAATGTGATTGGTCGCACTGATGGGACATAATTGATCATTGTGAATGGAGATTAAAATTTAATATATTTTTACAGTTTTTGAGGGATGCTGTGTGAAGTCAAAACATGTTTTAAAAGAATTTTAATGACAGTGTTTAAAGGTTCCATCTGTATTAAGGTTGGGCAGTTGTGTACCAAACTGGCACTTGACGATGTCAACCATGAAACATTGTGATAGACAATGACATCGTCTTTTACTTATAGTCATTGTTGCTACTGCTTATTCCATGTTTACTTATTTGTTGATCTTTCCTTACTAGTTCACCGCTTCTTTTCTGCCACTCACTTTGCTGCAATTTCTCCATTGTGGGACTAATGAAGGATGATCTTGTTTTACCATATAAGGGAACTACAGCACTCTTACTGTAAACATCCAAAGTTAAGTCAACTACACTAGTGGGCTAATAACTTTGCAGCGTTACTCTGTTAATAGTGTCAGTACTTTGTAAAATAAATGCATGAGAGAATAAGGATACTGTCGCATGATGTTTACAGAATGTTATTTATGGCTGTTACCTCAGTGTGTGTCCTTCGCTGTAGTTACCATCAAAGTCAAGCCCCCCCCCCCGGACATTAGCCATTCTTAATGTATCAACAAAATTCATACAGTATCCAGTTTACCTTGATAGCTTTGATGGCTGATTTTGTTACAGACATCATCTTAGCTCGGGATATTGGAGGCTTCATGTCAATCATGGAGAACAACTGATTGGTTTTAAAAAAAAACAAAAAACAAAACAAAAACATTACATCAGTTCACTTTTAAAATAAAAACACAAGTATATACTTACACAGGAAAACATGCACTGCTTTATAAACACCACGAAACTATAACAACGTAGTCTTTTTCACTGGTACATTATAGAAAATTCAGTCACAACAAACAATATCTAAATATATTTAACATATAAGATAGTTTAAACAAGATTTTTTGTCACAAAATGTTTATTATAGATCAACAATATCCACAAACTACTTGACATGGGCAAAGAAAGATTTATTTACTTTTTTAAAAATGAGATTTCACAATGTCTTCTATGTAAACATTGCAACTTGGTAGTATTTACGTTATTGTCTGTGCTTGTGAAAAGTGAACAGCCCACCCTTTATACCCACATTCGCACGACTTGGTTGAGTGCATTAATATTTTTGAGAGAAAATAATTCAAAAACATTGTTAATTTCCTCCGTATAACCAAACATGCATATACAAATCGGGTAAGCCAATTTTGACCTTTACTGCAGCTTAAATCTCACACATACAAAGCACTCAACTTCTACAAGACAGCCTAGAAATAAAAATGGTCCCTGGTTTTGATGTACCCGTGAACCACGACAAGAAGTCTTGTCAAAAATGGGTTGAACGATATATAAATTGAAACAAGCATCATAAGTTCTTGGAGCAGTAACGTTGACGTTGTTCAGGTCAACGTTGACACGCCAATCCTAAACAAAACGCGTCACTTCGCATACACCGAGTCTAAAATTTCATGAATACAATCCCACCGTGAGACACACACCCAGATTGGACTAGTAAAATTAGTTTGGGCTTCCTAAAAACTAGCAACAGAACTGTGTAAGAGTAGTAACGTTGGGTTACCCTGGTTACCGTTACCTGTAATATTACGTTATAACATAATTATTTGTACAAGAACGGTGTATCGTCAACGTCAAAAGAAGCTAACTTTATTGTCGATAT
This sequence comes from Naso thynnoides, assembly GCA_029783665.1. Taxonomy (NCBI): domain Eukaryota; kingdom Metazoa; phylum Chordata; class Actinopteri; order Acanthuriformes; family Acanthuridae; genus Naso; species Naso thynnoides. The sequence goes on along the minus strand of JAQLOL010000024.1, from coordinate 23,981,253 downwards.
GTGTTCATTTCCGCTGACGGCTCATCGTGGTCAATTACAAATTAACCATCGTCTGGACACTGAAATAACAGGCCTAGCAAGATTAACGAACAAGCGCGGTTGAACTCGACTTGAGCTAGTGGCTAACAAATCCAACCAAGCTATGTTTACGTTAACGTTGTATAACCGACAACATTCCTCGGAACAAACAAAAGCAAAAACAAACAAAAATCAGCTTCTATTACAGATTACTATTACGTTACTGTTTTCTATATCATCAAGCAAATAATCTAACAATTACTCAAACCAACTGACATTAGCTATCGTTAGCATTTGGGTTTTGCTCTGTGGACTGTAGTAACGTAAAGACATAGCAAACTTTACCTCCATGTTGAACGCGTTCACTGCTTCCATAATGGTTTATTATACTGGAAACCGGTCGATGAACGTTTCTAATCTACCCACTCATAACGATTTGCAGTTTTAAAGCGAACAACATAAACAGCGACGTTGAAAGGCTCTATTTTGATGCTGTTGCGGTCATATTGCTAGGCAAAGCTATGCTAGGAATTGCAGCTAGCCTCGCGGTCCCACCCCGTACACGTCAGTTGGCGTTCGCAACGTAATGTTGCCTTCACTGTTGTCGGAAAATAGTCTATTTATAATTAATCTTAATCACATCCCCTTTCGTATTTCCATATTTCCCGGTTGACAGTGAAGTACCATAAACCCATGGATGTATAAACCTCACTTTCTCCTTAACAGACTTCAACCTTTTTTTGAAAAGCTGTTTATATCAAATGTTTTCTATTTTTAGAACTATCTCAGATTATTAAACTATGACAATTCAATCGACAATTATTTGGTAAAGCAACTTATTTCTCAAAAAACGCACTTGTATTATCTGACAATTCATTATTACTGTGCATTTCTAGCACATTATTAAGACTTAGCCACCGGTAACAAACATGTTCTGGAAGTCTTTTGCTCACCAATCCCGCTCAAGTCATGTGACATTGCATGTGACAACAGAATCTCACCCATGGATGTTTTGAAGACAAACTCTCACCTCTGGCATCCATTTGTCACAAGCACAGAGTCAGGGGTCAAGAGAAAAGTTGGTTATGCTGGAGCTTTCTCACTTTGTACCAGCCAGGCAATGAGAGAGAGAAAAAAACCTACCATTAAACATATAGCTTCAGCATATCTTACTTTCATGTAACTGCAATTTCTAGGCTAAAACTAAAGTGAGATCAGACTACAATACTAAAGCCAGAAACTTGTTTCTGTTTAATGCTGATCACACATGCTGCCCCCAGTGTACCAGAGTGGGTAGTGAATGACTCCTCCATCAGTAGAAAGTAAAAACAATCAAGTAATAATACAAATTATTTTATAGAATATTGAGTGGTGTATTGAGGTTTGACTACTCAGACCCCCTTTTTGTTAAGTCATTACAAGGACACAACATTAGGAATTTTCAAGGATATAATATTAGGTATTTTCATGTGATATTGTCATGACACTACCCAAATATGTTAGCTTAGTTTACCAGAATGTTTTTCTTGTAGGCCTACCTCTTACAATGTTTCCATCATGCGCTCCTGTGGCCAAACCTGCACACTGCATGTATGTCCCTCAATTTACTGAGGGGATATTTACGTCAGAACTGATAAGGACAAACAGCTCTGGTTGAGCAGACAAACACAAGTGAGGATTGGAGGGATTTCTCTTTAGGCCTGTTGAAATATACAGGATAAGCCTTCTAACTTTGTCTCCTTGAAACAACACCTATTTTGTTTTTAGTCGGGTTAAACAGGCACTACTTTTCCCTACCAACTGCTTTCAATGAGATAGCACCACTTTTGAGATGAGATGATGGCTGAAATGGAGAACTCAACCAGCACTGCTCCCTATGAATGGGAATACTATTATTATTATCTTGATCCTGAGATCGTGGATGAGAGCAAGCTGAAATACAATAAATGTAAGTCTTTATGCTTCGTAGATTTTTTTTGCATGTCTTTTTGTAATGAAGATAACTGCATTTTTACCCTTCCCTTTCAGACTCAATTGTTATTATATTTTGGATAATTCTGGCTGCTTTTGTGGGATTTCTCTTTCTCGGTTTGAATCTAATGTCCCGCAGTGGAAACTTGCCAAGGTGAGTGCAATGCATAATCTTTTTAAGTATCAGCGTCAACCCTTCACATTTTTTCTCAATAGAAATTATATCACAAAATATCTTCCTATTATTGTAGGAGTCACAGATCCAGAATCAAAGGAAGTCACAGAACAACTCCCTAACCTGAGGCGCACCTGGACGATATCGCTTTTAAAGGATGTGATTAAAACATTTGAGAATGTTGAGATGACAGAAATCTAAAATTAAAGGTTTTAGAACAGTGTGTCCAAAAGAGTAACACTCACCTCTGTTTTGTTTTGTTTTTTTTACTGAGTACCTACAAAGGGGAAGGTTCATATTATCATTAAACAAAATATTGTGCAATTATTATTCTGTGCTTTAACTGGCACAGTGCGTTCCTGTGAACCCTGTCCTCGATGTCAGATGTAAAAGGAAAAAATACGGGCATATTGTGCTTCCGCAAGAAGTCAGCTTTTCCAGGGACATTGGAGATCTATTTCAGGAAGGTGCTCATGTCTTTTCTGCTACTTCAGCAACATTTTGATCTACCTACGAATATTCCCATATTCAGCGCCTTTAAATCTATTCTCGTGGACCAGAATACCAGGAAAACTCTTCCCATTTAATGTCTTTCTTCTACTCCCTTCGACATTCCATTTGCTGAACCAGTTAGTATAACATCCAATGTGATTGGAAGAGGAAAACTGACACAGACCGAGGGGTAAGAAGCTCCAGAGTTTACCCTCTACAGATGTGTCGCTTCTCTCTCTGAAATTTAACTTGCTATATTTAATGATTTTGGCGAAAGAATATGTTCTGTTGAAATGGATGTTGAAACCCCTCCTACTGTCACTTTATGGTAAAAAGAGATCTTAAATGTATTATGTCAAGAGACCAGCTCTGTGTTTAAAGGTAATGATAAGGTCAATGGTGACAGGAAGTGAATGGATCTGAACTACAGAATCTTTATATGTAAGAAACAGAGTAGGAGGAAGTCTGAATGAAATGTATGTAGTCTTTTTGTCGTTTTATGGTACTTTCTGTAATGTAAGTTTTTCACTGTTAACTTATGGTGTGCTAAATGTACTAAATATTACTTTAAAAAATAAAATTGTAAAAAGAAAGACAGCAATAAAATCAAATCAATTTAATTTGGACCACAAAACCTTCTGTGTTTTAAAATGTCATATAGTCACCTATAATAATACAGTTTTAGATTAGGTCATGCAGAAAACTCCATCTACAAAAATATTCTTTGATTTTCACATATTTGTAAATGAACATTTTATAGCAGAAGGCTTTACAAAAGAACTTCAGTCATTTTACAAGAACATTACTAAGGAACAGAATGACATACTGCAAGTTTTTTTTAAATTGAGTCTATTTTAAAGAAAACAGTAACGTTCAGACATCACACATCACATCTAACTCTTCTGGTGATGTCATCACAGATGGCTCGGATGGCTGTTTGAGTCGGTGATGTCTTAGATGCTCTCTGTCTCTTACATTTGACTTTGGTCACCAAATTGACATGAGACAGGAACAGCCGTGCTGACGTGGCTCCACTCCACAACTCATTGATGTAGAGTGACAACAGAAACAGCCCTGCCTCTGGAAAAGAGGAGAGAGAAGCAGAATGAATTTACATTGTAACTTGATACATCGCAGTCGCCTTTCTGAAGGACATTCCCACAGGATGTCGTTATCTTGCTTTCCAGATACTGACAGAGAACAGTAAACATGTATCTACTGTTTTTTTAATGTGTTTTAAACGTTTTTGTTGATATTTTTTGCATGACATTGTCTGTAAATAAGGTGACAGGCTCTTACCAAGTCTAGAATGATCATTTGTGGCCTTTGGCAGACAGGCAGAGACGACTGCCTGGTGCAGCTCTGGAAGGTGACCATGGCTCTCTAGTAAGTGTATCATAATGTTGGTGAATAGCTGGAAGGTTTCCAATCTGGCTGACACGTTGGAGTGACACTGAGCTTCAAAGGCCTGATGGTGGAGTCGGAGGAGGTCCACTTTCAAACCAGGATCGAGCAACATAACATCCACAATTTCCCTATGTTTTAGTGCCTTTTCAACCCAGTGCAAGAATTCTTTTGTTCTGTTTTCATCATATGAGTTTTCCACCAAGCACCTCAGGGACCACTTGGTGAGCAGGTGCGCCGTATCACTGGCCAGCCAACTGGGATCCAGTTTGTCTTTTGGCTGAGCCAGCTGAGGTTCAGAGAGGGGTAACACCGGCTTCCAGTGAACAAAGATACTGCTGAGGTAGGATTTACACTCTGTCAGGGGACTCTCCTCTGGTTTCTCAGTCTCAGCTTCCTCTGCCAGGTTATCTTTTCGTTTGCGGACCTTGGAAAAGGAGCCTTTACTTCGGGTGTTATCCTTTCCCATCCCTGAGGAGGAAGATGAACAAAACTTTGTTTATGCCAAAAAAAATACAAGGAATGATTTAGATACTGTGAAACAGAGCAAAGATCTAAATTCTCTGATGTTTTTAATGGAAAAACTATGGCAGAGTCCAGTATGTAATGTCATCACATGCATCAAAAGTTTTCTTCTCCGAATTTCCCAACAGATAAAAGAAGAGAACACTGGGTCAGAAAAGGGACAGCAACCCCAGAATGGTTTTTGACTAGAGCTGGTGCTCTTGTTGCAGTCTGGCAAAGTAGGAACTTTGAACATGGGCCTAGTTTCAGTGTAGGCCCTAGTCTGTGTGCCTTTTAGTAGTATGTGACAACAACAATACGCAGCATATGTCATGTTCACGCCAGTGAGTTTCAGGTTGTGACAGTGATTTCTATTTGATGATGCCAACATTTAGCAGATATTATCATGTGAGGCATTGTAACCAATAATCTTGCACAGATAATAATAGCCACTTTTGCTTCATGTCTCCTGCTGCTTTAAAAACTTGCCATGTTAAAAAACTCTCTGTAAGACGACTTCTAACAAAGCTGCAGCAATGCTATCAACAGTTAGCGTCTCCTTTTCATTATGTGTGTTATGGTGCAGTACTGCACAAACATGACAGTACTTGTAGCTTCATAAAGCTTCTCAACATTACAGAATTTGTTGACAGCACTCACCCAGAAATTCCTTCAGTTTGTGCTTTTCAGACAAGGCTTGTATTTGGGTAAGGAGCGCTGTGTTGTGGGACAGGGAGGCCCAGCAGAGAAGCAGAGCAAGGGCTTCAGTACAGGACAGAGGCTGTGGGTGCAGTGTCAGCCAGTCAGACTGTTTGTTGACACTGAGAGCTGTTCCGCGATGTTTCAGTATCGAGGAAAGAGTCTGCAGAAACAGACTGAGCTGTGTGGCCTTCACACACAACCTGAAGGACAAGATTAAAGAAACACTGTCATCCTTGACCAAAAGACAGCAGTCAGCTGTGCAGCTAAACGGGACTAAAAAGTTTTGGGTTGAGAGCGTGAAGAGAGACTTTAGACTTAAGTTTTACCTGAGGTGTCTGCTGACAGTTGTTGCCACATACAGGAATTCATTGATGAGTGGAAGTGGGAGACACTTCACTGAGCTCTGAGGTTTCTCTTCTGTAAAGGAGGAGGAGGAGGAGGAGGTCCTAGCTTCAACCACCTGCTTCTCCTTCTGCCCGAGGTTAGTAAACCAAAGCACGTGGAGCAAATCTATGATGGCACTGAGGAGCTGCTGGTCTAGATTTCTGAGAACAAAAAGTACAGACTTAAATATATATATTTATAGTAATATATATATAATAAATGAATGAATAAATGGATATTATATTTTTTCATGTCTGGTCATTTACATGACCCATCCTGCATTGAATTAGACACATTAACTAACGACAAACAAAACATTCCAGCATGTCAACACACCAACATCTAATATCTCAGTTCATCCACCTCTAAGCAGAGACACTATCCAAATATAGACCACAACCAGATAAACAAATGTGTCCCAAAAAAGAACAGATAAACATAAACACAGCCACCTGAGCACAAAAAACAAAACTGAACAAAAAAACATTACATCTACATTTCGTAAGTATGAAAATAAATAAATAAATGACTAAAAATATAATACTTGATCCAGACCGTGAGTCAGTAATCTGCAGTCCAATTTTACAGAGGACAGTATAAAACAAAATGAATTTCATTCTCCACCTCATTTTTAATAATAATACCAATGATAGTGTTAGAGCCAGAATTTGGCCTTGGCCTTCCCCTACGCTTACCTTCTTTCAACCACCTGAATCATCCAGGTTAGGAGCCCACAGCTCTTGGTGAGGTTATATGCTGCTTTGGTCACACGAGCGGCCTGACACAACACTCTGATAATCTGTGCCTTGATAGAGGTACATGAGAAACAAATTCATATCAGAAATAACTATTTGATTTTAATATGAGGTAGACTTACAAGCATTAGTTTCCATGCTTATTTTTACACTGTTAGTTTTCTGTTATACTTAGTTTTCTGATCTTAATTTATCCCTGTCTTAACACAGTTTAAAATTAATCTGCATCTGCAATTGCAACAGTGTATACCTGGGACTGTTCGTCACACAGGGGGCTGCTGCTGAAGCCTAAAAGGGTCTGAAAGATGCCCTGGTGATCACACAGCTCATAGCAGTGTCCATCACTTATCCCTTCCTCCAGCACACCCAAGATCCACTCACGTTCCACTTTATGCTGCAGAAAAAATAGAGAAGTCCTTCACGCTCTCATGGTTAACACCCCTTCAGATAAACAGATAACATCAATCTGAAAGAGGCTCGAGCTGGGCAACATAAACAGATGAAGGTTAAATGCTGAAGCTGTGTTGATTTGGACAGTCATTTATTTATTGCAGAGTAGAATACGCCAAACATGATTAATCACCTGCAGCACAAGAACACACACAAAAAGAAGTTTGATCAGTTAGTATGACACTTTACCTCTAAGTCAAAGCCATAAAACAGCTTGAAAAACTCAGGGACTCTCCTGAAGTCCAAACTCTGATGGGACAGCAGAAACCTGTTTAACACCACGTACATGTGATCCTCTGGGAAGTCAGGAAAAACAAGGACAAGGTCAATGATCCTGAGGGCAAAGGCGATACAGAATTGCAACAACAAGAGCGCACAAACATTAATTCCTTATCAGTCTGAAAAAAGTCTCAACATGTTCTAAACAAATATCTTTATGTAAACATTATGAACCCAATCCCACTGATCACGGACCAACTTGCCAAGTTTTCAAGGTTACACACCTGGTTTGAGCATCTGTTGAGCCACTTTGGTGATGTAAGTGGTCAAGACAAATGGAAGTCTCTGATTCTGCTGTCGGATTCCATTCTTCATCGTATCCATCAAGTACAGCAGCTATTTGATAAAAACAAGCCCATCAGTGTTTCTGGAGGTGACTTCCACACCTGTAATATTTACTCACCCACTTAATACTCCCACATCTCTTCCCTGACACATTACCTGTTTCTTTTCTCTGATTCGAGCACCCTCTAAGTGCTGGTAGAAGCAGCTCAGCACATGATACGCTGCCGCTCTCACTTTTGGGTCGTAGCTACTTAAAGCCATTACAGTTATTCCAAGGGCGTGGCTTGATACAAACTTGAGGCAGTCAATCACGGATTCTGTCACATGAAAAAGAGGACAAAATTTAACACAAATAGAGGAGCAACAGTCACATCTGACAGGCAACAGTGACAACACCATCTGAATATACTCACCTGGCCGCAATACAGTGCTGAATAGAGGCAAAAGAAAACAGGGATCATACAAATTCCCAAGGTCCTTTACTGCATTGTTACTGTACAGCAGCTCCTTAGCATCCTATAGGAGACAAGAAATTAATTTAAATATTTATCCAAATAACAAAAAAGACTTTTTACGACATATCCTTTTTTAGATATCCAGCTAAGACTTTTGCAAACACCCAACCACAATGCTGGAGGATGGAATTGAATTTGTGATGTTCAAAGCAGTGAAAAAGAACACATGACTAACTTTAATAACTTTCTTCCATATGCTTCAAACACAATCTGCATGCCTTAATATTCCCAGAAGCAGGGCTAAGCATTTAACTGAAAATTGACATTAAGAACCCCCGAGCGGTGTAATCTTGCTCATGTTAATTAATTTGGTTGATGTTTCCCCCAATGAGTGCAACCCCTTCAGTTAAAAAACAAGAAACCAAAACATGTAGTGTTAGGTCATGTTCTTCCATTTGTCTGAGTTCACTGAAAATAAGATGGTGGCATGGAGGACAAAAGCGTTGATACTGAGCTAATAAACACGCCTCAACCTGAGCAGCTCATACCCAAAAAGAAAGCCGTAGTGTCCGTAGTGTGGACACATTTGGGCTTTGGTGAAGATGACACAGATCAAAAAGAGGTCAAATGTGAGCACTGCAGGAACACAGTTTCAGCAGCCAAAGGTAATGCCACAAAATCATGTCACTGAGTACGAAGAGTGCATAGCTCAAAAAAAGAGAGACAAAAAACGGCAAAGTGCTTCAACAAAGCCACTAACACAAGCACTTACAAATGCCACATAATATGCAAAGCATTCAAGACAACGGAAAGTAATAACTAAATGGTTCATTTGCCTGTTTCCTTTAAATTTTTAAAAATCAAAAATATAAAATTTGATTCGTTAGAAAAAAAATCACAGCAGTTCAGCAAAGTAGAAAAAACATATAAATTCATTCATTCATTGTAATTGAGGTTAAAATTTGAAATAATTATATAAATAATAATAACTTGTGATATTGAACTGAAGTCATATCACCCAGCCCTAACCAGAAGTATTTGAGAAAATAAAAAAACCCTCTGATGTAACTGCTAGTTAAAATGCTGTTAGGTAGAGCAAACATACAGTGTCGACCTGCAGGAAGATTTTGCGCTGCTGGGGAAAGTGCGCAATAGTTTGGAGCATCCTGTCAGTTTTCAGCAGGGCCAACAGTTCGTCTGAGCTCGCCTGCATCCACAAGGAAGCTCCCAGGCTTTTCCTGGTCTTATGATGCTCCACAGCTGCAGGGCCCCACATGATGGATCTGTAGTTGAAAACAAATAATCAGTGTTTGCAAATCACAAACCAAAAATAAAATAAATAAAATGTTGTTGCATGTATAACTTTGAAATAAATGCATGAATGTTACTTACTGAAATTTCAGAAGGCTGACATTGTTTCTTTCATATTCTTGAAGAAGCAGTAATAATTTCTGATCTGAAGACCAAAACACAATATAAGAGGAAAAAAAGACAACACACACAATGATACAAAAATGCTTTGCTTTCCTGTTTTACCTGAAGTACTCAGTGAAGCTCCATATGCTCCCAGAAGAACAACAAAGTGGTTAATGTTACAGACTGTTGGGCATTTCTTCACCAAACTGGAAAGTAGGGACACTAGCGCTTCTAAAATGACAACAAAACAAGTATTTTTGTGTTAAACAATAAATAACTGAGGGATGGAGGATTCACACCAGTAATATGAGCTTTTTCCTCCCATTCTATGTACCTTTAGCCAGGCTGCTGCTAGCCTCTTCATCCAACATGGTGGGCAGAAACAAAGAGTGGCTGCTGGTCATCATGTGAAGGGTGGATAAAGGTATCAGATCCCTCTGGACTTCACTGCTCCCATACATCACATCCAACAGGTTGCTCAGTGTGTTCATAAAGTTGGGATCTTTGTAGCGATATCTTTAGAGGGGAACATTTAAGTCATTGGTAAAAAACAATAATCTGTTATGACGCTCTGTTACAAACATCTAGCAGAAATGACATAGACACAGATCTTACTTCAGTCCATTCTTGACAAAACTGTTCCACTCAGATGTGGAAATGTCCTCTGCTGATGTCTGTGTAAAGAAGAAAGTTCATAAAATGTTGGGTAAAAAAACAAATCATGTGCAGTACAGGTAAGGAATGTAAACCCACTAGGAGTCGTTGCAGTCTTTCCAGGATGCTCTTCTCCTGCTCTAAATGGGAAGTAGCCTGATCTTTAGAGTGACAGTAAGCGGCAATCAGACACTTGATGGCAGCAGTGGTGACAGACTTCCTCCAGGTTTCTTGTTCTTCTGGGCTATCAGCCAGTTTCTCAGTGATAACATCTACCAGATGCCATCTGGAGAAAAAGAACATTTAGCTAATATCTTGTGATACAAAGCATTTTCTCATAGTAGTATGAGTTAAGTAATACCTTTCAAAACTGTCCAACTTTTGAAGAGCATTGGGCAGACTGTTGATCAAGTTTCTGGCCTCCTGAACATTTGCAGAGAGTTTGATGAGACTGGCCAAGGTTTCAGCAAGCTGGCCTCCAGAGGCTTCTGTCAGGTTTCCCAGAACACATTGGGACAATTTGGGGAGCAGCGCTTGCTTTAAAGCTTTTAAAACTTCTTTTTGCACTATAAAAACACAGCAAATGAGCATTTATAAGTTAGTATCCAATGAAGAGGAGAAACATAAACCCTTGTGCTGTATGCTTTAAAACAACACAGAAATTGTTTTGGTACAAACCATCTTTGGGCCTGGCAGGATCATCTCTGCTTGCCACCTGTAGGTAGGTGTTGATTAGAGGAAGGAATGTTTCTGTCTGGTCTGAGAGCTTTTCTATGTTTGCTGACTCTAAGCACCACACCTCAAACCAGAGGCGGTGTGTGGAGCAGTTCTGCAGCAGCAGAGAGCTGATTGCCAGAGTGTTTGGGAGAGGCAGCTGGAGACAGTGCAGCAGCACATCCGTGTGGATGAGCTTGGCACTGCCTGGCTCACTAGACAGAGTCTGCAGCAGGAGGGCCTCCAATGCAGGGCTGGAGCAGGACAACAGCAGGGTCCCCAGGCCTTGGAGGTGTGCCTGAGACAGAAAGATGCTGCTGTTTTCAGAGGAGTTGGCTTTAGTCTCTGTGAGGATCTGCACTGCTGCATGACCATAAATACTAAGCTCGGCTTGTGAGCCCTTATTGCTCCGGGAGATTAGGCTTTCCTGGGGCAGAAGTAGCAACTTGGAGACCACCTCCCTCAGTTTACAGGAGTCCATGTAGTTGTGCAGAGACAACAGTGCCTGGAAAGCGCTGGACTGTTTCTTTGCAGCCTGGGCGCCCAGTTCCTTGATTACAGCTTTCTCTATAGCCCCCAGGTAGCTACACACTATCTCCAGGTGACTCAGATCATAGAGAGTGGGTATGGCGGACTTCAGCAAAGCCAGGATGTCATCATTCATCTGAGCACACAGGTGCTTTAGTCTGACAGGATTCAGTGTGTGAGGAGGAAGCGTGGCCAGCTCCATAGCCAGAAACCACTGCTCCAAACATGGATGCTTGAAGATGGAGCCAAGTGCACAAAGAAGAATCTAAACACAGAGGGTGCCACATTAAATTCAGTCATTCTAAACATAGTACAATTCAACTTGATAACACTGGTCAGAGTTCCAGCAAAAAAAAGGGCTCCATCAAATAAAAGTCATTGTAAAAGCTGAACTTTTTCCAAACCTGCTGTTTATTGGTTTCTACTGTGGAAGACTGGTTTATTTCCAGGAAGAGGTCCGATTCTTCTTGGGAGTTCTCTGTTGCTGGCTCGCAGTTTGTGGTCTCTTGGAAGCCTTGCAGTTTGGTCACTAAATCCTGGAGTATTCCCATTAAGGTCTTCAGAGGAAAAAGCCCTATTTCTTTGGAGAACTGTGTAGAAGGATATGATGTGCTGTGTTTATTTTTAACTCAGGAACTGTAGCAATTGAGCAGAAAGATTGTTTTGTGCTCTTACCGTGCCGAGGTTTTCCACTGTTGATTTTATGTAGAGTAAGAGCTGCTTGATTGCTACTGGAAACTCAGCCATCGACATGGCAGCCAGAGCTCCTTCCACATTTTTCCTAAAGGCGTCCTCAAGCAAAGTACTTGGTCCTTGGCTGTATCCTGCTTTCATCAGTGCAGTGAATGAATTAGGTGTTGACAATTCCACTGAATGGCATTCAGAAGTTTTGAACTGTGAAAAAGAGAGAACTGTTATTTCCCACATAAGAAATTAGAAGCATATCGCCCTTTAAGTTAAACAATTTCTCATTTCCATTAAAAACTGACCAGTTCCTCCTGGCACTGCAGCGGCAGCCATTTGGAATAATACTGATGAAGGTGTATGATGGAGGGATGAGGAGAAGCAGAGAGTTCTGAGGACACAAGCTCTTTATCGTACTGCAGCAGAGCCAAACAGAGGGGGAGCGGTTCTCTCTGAGAGTGCAGCACATCCAAAAGCACCGCAGACAAGTACTCATATACAACCTCTGAAGAAGGAAAAAAAGAATCAGTTACTAAATGCCACTCAATTAGTTTTGAAATACTGATAAATCTGTTCTAAACCTTAAAGAACAGACTATAATCCATTGTGAAGTTGCACTTTTCAATTCAATGTGAAAAAAAAAAAAAATCACCCCAGTGGTTTCACTTTCAACATTTTACTGTTAACCCATCCACAAATGACCCAAAACCCACCAACACCCACTAACATTTGACTTTTTTTCTGCAGTGGGAATCAGTATGCACAAAAGTAACGGCTGTGAGGCTGTATTCAGACCAAATCAGGTGAGCCGGCGAAAACGCAGGATTTCTCATTCATCTGAATGAGGCCCATCTGTTTTGGCTACGGCAGTCCAAGCTGCACCAAAAAAAAAAAAAGCAGCCGATTGCGGCAGATGAAGTCGAAGCTGGCACAACTTTTTCACTGCAGCCAGCTATGTGACGCTGCAGCAGCCAATCACGTAAAGGGGGTGTCTGCCAGCGATCGACCACCACCCGTGGACTGGGGGAAGAATAAAAGACACAATTTGACATCACATAATGGATCCTGTTATGTTAATTAAGTGACGCCGACCCTGCAGTGTTTTGACAGACCACCTTATCTGGTCTGAAAACAGCCTAACACCGTCACAGGCCTCCATACAGCTTTTAAATGTTCCCTGTCTTCCAGCGTGTTCATGAAGTCAAACAGACACAACAGCAAAAAACTGAATGGTAAACCCTGTCTAATGGCAATGGGAAAGCTTGTTGTATATTTTTAGCAGGTTTTTCAGAGTAAAAATTGCTTGTTTGTCCTTATAGAGGCAGAAGTGCTTTACCTCTGTCTGCTGGCAGTTTGTTTCGGGCCTCCAGAGCAGCAGGTACCACCACACTGAAGGGGAAGGTCTGGATGATGAGGTCCTCACTCAGAGAAGGGCCGAACTCTTCAGTCTCACCTTCATTACCCTCCATGATGACATCCAGCATGTCGAGGACATCTAGAGGACAGAGTCAGATACAGTACATTAGGGGCTTATGACTGGAAGACATTAACTTTGACATTTAAATGCTCACCATCTATATGTGACACGGGGATACTGGCAGTGTCGCCCTCCTGGCTACTCAGGTTTGCTTGCAGATAAGCTGCTTCCTGCACCAGACTGGCAACCTTATCTGTGTATGTGTACGAATTGCATACCAGTTTCACCAACACCTAGAGTAAGAAACCAGGAGTTTATTATTGATTATAAAAGCTATTTCATGTCTTATAATATCTTAATATTTGTCACCAACAGTGTAATTGTAACAGACTGTTGAGTAGATGAGCTCACCCTCTCCAAGAACTGGATGACAGTCTCTTGTTGGTTTGGCTCTACTCTGGCCAGCTGGTCGAGCCAGAGCTCCAGCTCAGTCCAGGTGTACTCAAACACCCCGCTGTCTTTTAGCACCTGAAAACAAGACAGGAAATACAGAACATATAGCTTTTTTCTCCCTAAATGTGAGTTCCTGTAGTACTGTGGGGAGAAACTGGGAAAAAATTATAAAAACCTTTGCAGTTAAAGACAACTACATACAATGTTCTCCCTTTATTAACTCCATCAACATCCTTATCTTCCCTTTCTGTCTCAAAACCCTCCTCTTCACCATTTCCTACTCCTAGCTCCCCTCCTTCCTATCTTTTCTGTGTGATGCATGTATGGTCTTGTGTATATGTTGTCTTTGTGTTGTTTTTGTCCCACATTGCTGTCTTTATTGTTAAGCGACTTTAAGTTCTAGCAAAGTACTATATGAATTCAATTTATTATCATTACATACACGCACTTTCACCCCATGAATATTAAAATAACTTCAAAAACTGTATTTGAGTTTCTGGAACTTTTGCTGACGATGCCTCTTTTCAGCATTAAGAGAAAAAAGCCATTAAGACCCTCTTTTCTCAAGTGAAGGAATGAGATGCCTGCAAGATTTAAAGCTGTTTCCAATAGTCTTATACTTATGTCACATACATGGAGCAAGAAAATATGCGGGGGAAAAGAAGGAATGTTTTTTTTACTTTTAGAACCAGCATCCGTGTGGAGGTTTTCAGATGGCCACTGCTGCTGCTGACAAACATCTTGAGAAGCAGATAAAGAACTGACTTCTCTCCAGATGATGATTCCGTTCCTGCAACATCCTGTTAGAAAAGCAATGCCCATTAGAAACATTGCACGTTACAAAGCAGTGCATTCTAAACAGCACCCATTAAAAATGAAGATCTTAACAGCGAAACTAAATAGTGTGACTTCACCTGTATGCGGAACCAGGAGAACTTGCTGGCAGGGAGATCTAAAGCTAACTGCAGTATCTGATACTGCAAAACAGGAGGAACTTCATCCCTCATTCCTTTCTCTGACACGATTCCTACAGATGTGAAAAACAAATCAACTATGAAGACTTACTGAAGGACTAAAAATACTTAAAAACATTTAACTTATATACAAACTAAATTAAAAAAGCCTCACCCTTTAAGAGCTTGCTGAAGTCAAATTTGCACTGGCTCACCAGATGTGGCACTACTTTCTGGTAAAGGCATATGACCTGAAGGATCAGAGCCTTCAGCAGGATCACTTCCGCTGTCTCAGCAACTGCTCCACAATAAAAACAAACAAAAAAAAACCACGGTTGATTAAATGTCTTTGCTGGTCATCTGTTGTTTGACAGGAGTCATTAAATTTAGGACCTGATGGATATGTGATTTATGGGGCTGATGACAACACCGATATTAGAGAGCAAGAAAATTCCGATATCCGATGTATCAGCTGATATTATACATATTTCGGTTGAATGTGGTTATCAAATACTTGTGACAAAGATATGTAATGGAGGCAGGATATCTTACATTTTGGCAAACTTTATTACATACTTTATTTATTACAAGACACTTCACTTATTAGTTATTAAATAATGGGCCACCCTCTGCTAGACAAACTGTGTAATTAACACAATTTCAAATCAATAGCACAAGCATTTTTTTCAGCCTTAAAATACAGTTTTATTATCAGTGCACATTGGAGAACACATATGTCAATACGGACGCTACAATAAGACAATATTGGCCAATCATATCTGCAAACCTATACATCAATCGGGCCCTAATTAGAAAAAAAAACAAAAAAACAAAAGTGTTGATTTTTCTTACCAGGCATTTCATTCATCTCATCTGTCTGTGCAGCACTCTCTTCAGATTTGGTCGTTTTAACTTCACCATTTGTTTTTTCCTTCTTGCTAAGAGACTGCCACTTTGCAACTATGCTCGTCATGTCGGGCAAAATCTGGAAAAGAGCATGAAAAGTGGAGACTCGAGTTCTTCGAAAGTGATAATTGCTGGCTGTAGATACTGAAACAGCACTTTTCAGAGCTTACCTTGCTGAGTGTCTCCCTGTACTGCTGCACCAGTTCCCCCATCACATCAAGAGTGTATACATCTGAGCTGTGCCACTCAGACTTATCCAGAAGGTACTCCATGTTCTCATTGGCTCTTTTCAAGATAAAATGTATCATGGACAGAGTTGTGAGCTGCACTGCTGTGTTGGCAAGCTGTCGGATAGAGGAGGAGATATTTGGACAATTTATGACAATGTGCTGTACATTTTTGTCTTTCAGAGCTGCAGCTACAGCACTGATGAATTTCTTTTTACGAGTCACTCAGTCACTTACACTGAGGCCCTGTGTGAAGAAGGCCTTGTTACAGACCGGAGGAAGAGATATGACCATTATCATGGAGAGCAAGCGAGAGAGAGGGATGACCTCGCACGTTTGGAAAACTGTGGACACATCTGGCTGGGCCTCATAGATCTGACATATGAATACAAAAGGACAACTTTAAAAACAACCAAACTAACAAACAAACAAAAAACTAGAAAAGCTAGCTATGAACCAAAACGTAAGAATTTTCATAAAAATCAAATATACAGCAGGTAAAAGCGTTACCTTCTTAAGTAACTTGACATTGTCCTGCCAAGCACTTTTGAGGCGGGGGGTGTAGGAAAACTGAGTTTCTTTAAAGTATCTGGCCAGCAAGTCAGGGCTGACTTTCAGCACATTCACCACCAGCTCCGCCACCAAATCATCCTCTGTGGCCTGCTTCAGCCCCACCAAGAACTGAAGCAAGACAATGTTGCCAGCTCTGTAAAGACATGTGAAGTCCTATGATCAGCCTGAGGACTTCGCTGCTGAGAACAAAGCAAATTTCACACACTGAAACCTGAAACATTCTTACCTGCCAGCTGTGCCGAAGCTGGAATCAAAAAAGCTGATGCCATGCTTACGAGAGCAACACAGGTCCAGAAGGAAACTGTGAACAAGGTCACGGACGACAGACGTCCCAGCATGCTCTGAGTCAGCTCCCATCTTATGGAAGAAAACAACATTTAGACCCCCAGTTTAAAAAGCAAATATGGATGAGAGAGCCTTTGTTTGGACAAACACATGACAAAAAGCGAACAACTCACTTTGTTATCTTCGGTGGCTGCATCCACAATCCCATCCCATTTATACAGAGATGCTATGTTGGCCAGTACGGCAGGTGTGAAAAAACGCACTTTCTGTGTTTTACTTATAGCCTTATTCAGCACAACCTGCGGCAAGACAAATAGCATTACATCTTATGTAATTCACAAATCAAATTTAAACGAAAAAAACGTGAGCTCAGCTGCTTAGCACTTACTCGAGACTTCAGTGTGGACAGAATCAGACTGACAGTGGACATTCTGTCCTCCTTTAGACCTGTACTCAGGATCTCTGGCAGCAGTTCTGTCACGCACCAGGACAACATGACATCAGCACACCTGAGATAAGAGTATGTTGTGCATAGTTTTAGCCCATATCTAATTATTACCTTTGATTTCTAATATTTGACCAACTGTGGCATTATCTCCAGACACCAGAAAGGACAGCGCAAACTGGATAAAAGCCATGCGGACGTCAGGTCTTCCCTAGAGAATTTAAAGAGAAAAATGTGAGCGTACACGTCCACAGACCTCTAACAGTGACAGACACTGAAAACTAAAGAAAAACAAATGCTACATTATACCTTCTTATCCTTTCTCTTTGCCAGTCCAGACAGAGCTCTGTTGATATGAATGTGACCTAGCACCTCTCTGGCAGCTTCCGGACCCTGAGACACCGAGGCGGACAAGAGACTGAGGCACTGCCGGACAAACCTGTGCACAGCGGAAACACAACATCAGGGGAATTTTCATAAACTGTGCTGAGGATAGACATTTGGAGTCCTGGTACCGAGCTCACTGCACCGACCTGTGATTTTCTGAGTGAAAGGAGCCCTGCAGAAGCTTCGCGTAGTCAGAAGCAATCTTTTTCACAATGGCATTGCCAACCATGTAGAAGTGGGTCAGGTCACTGGCCGTCCGCAGAAGGATGATCTCCAGACTCTCAAAGATCAGCATCATCTGACCAGAAGAAAGATCGAATCAATGCTGGAGGTTTACTTGGTAAGAAACAGTCAGCCCATCCACTGAAAGAAGCGAGCTTACCTCACTCTCCATGTGCTTTTCTCCCTCTAGCAGCTTGAATATTTCCGCACAGTCCAAAGAGATTTTGATGTAACCCTCAACCACATCGTACAGATCAGCGCATGGCAGCTTCTTAGCTGTTGATATGAATTTCTCCAGTCCTGCAGGTGATACAAACTCAAAATTGACCAAAGCAAAAGACGAGATCCATGCAGATAAGGCGGAGAGGAAATATGATGCTCTGACACTGGTCATACACAGACAAAGGTGTCACGTCAACGTTAACAGGTGAATGAAAGGGTGACTCTGTAATATGAATTCATATTACGTCTATGTGATGTGTGTATAAACTGTGCATATGTACTCACCCTTCATGGCTGTGCTGGGTTCCTTCAGCATGGCTTTGAATTCGGTCCCATTGAACTCCGGAACCTTTTCTTTGGTCTCCGGCGCGTCTGACTCCGCCGAGTCTCCGCTGCGGCCCCGTTTACCCATTTTTAATTTGGGCGATTAGCAGATATTAGCAACTTTTACATTTCACGGACACTCTGCCATACAGTTTAGCCACAGTACCCCACGTTGCGGTGTAAACACATATTGTCCCAACGAAACCAGTCAACCGGCCGGAAACGTTTGCTGCTGAACGTTAGTTCCGCATTCGTCTGCTCACTATAGCCGGCAAAGTAAACTGTTTCTGCTTCGTTCTTTGCACCTTTGAAGCTAAAACTGCATCCTGCTCAGCATATAAACGGTGTTGGAGCAAACACTAAGTTTTTTTGTTTGTTTCTTTGTTTTTTTGTTTGTTTCTTTGTTTGTTTTTAACTTAAATGGGAAGTATAAAAATACATTGATACCATAAAAAAATATCACATCTTGTCCCATTATGTTCCATTACCACTGAATAATAGGCTTTATCCTACTAAATAATAATTACGTATTGTTGCCAGGGGACTGGTGATGGAAATGAGCCAAAGGCTATAATTCGCATATTTACATGCAAATGTCCACTTACATGCATTGTCCCTTTTGAAAAAAAAAAAAAAAAAAAAAAAAAAAAAAAT
>JAQLOL010000024.1:23933652-23948117 GCA_029783665.1 Naso thynnoides | reverse complement strand
AACCTTTGCTCAAGCACTTGCCCCGGATCCCCCCCCCCCCCCCGCCTCAACACCACTGGAGTATTCTGCAAGGTCCACCTAAAAACACTCATCCACTGAAAAACTCTGCAAATGATAAAACAAAATGCATGCGTCTTTGGTTTAGGTTTAAGTACAATGCGTAAGTTAGATTTAAAAAAAAAATTTTTTTTAACAGCTTTGTGGACAGTCTACAACAGATACAGAAGAACATTTTTGTTAAAGTTGTGCTTGAATTTAATATTCTTTGTTATTCTTTTTACACTCTTGATGAATAAAATAAACTTCTTGCCCAAATATTTCCACTGACTGTTGCGTAACAGCACAATAGGGTGAGATCATTGCCTGTTTCTATAACCTTGTTTTCCAAGTCTTGATACAGCTCAGATTTGTATTAATACATGCTCTGAAAAAAACAATATTTAAAACCATATGATCTGAGGCCCAATTGCATATACAAACAGAAAACTTTTGAGCATAACAAACCCAACCAGGCTTCAGTGATCTGTGGGTCAACTTCTGTACGTAAGCAAAATACATATTTAATGACAGGAAAAAAGTCTTGAGAAAATCATAAGTAGAATTTACTACCTCATAAACTTTGGTAGTGAAATGTTGGAGCAGCTGCATCATTCATTCCCACTGTATTAATATTTCTATGCTTAACAATAACCAGCCTAATCTCATTTTATAACATTGTGTATATCAGGTTTGATGCACTTCTGGCTGAAATGAATTCCTCTTGCAGCCTGTCTCACACCTAAATTTAATCTTGATCAAACTTGATCTGTTTATTATTTCTTCCATGGACTTTCAGCACGGCTATATGAGCCAAACTCTGTGGTCTCCCTTCTAACCCATGGTCAAAAGTCACTGAAATAGCCATCACAGAAAAATTACCAAGACCACAACCTTGTGATGTGGACAGCATCTAACCCCAAAGTAGAATTGCAGATTTACCCACTATTACAGCACCTTAGTATTTTTTTATTCAGGGTATTCTATGACTCATAGAAGCAGTCAAAATGCTTTCAAACAGCAAGGAAGTGACACTGAGCTCAATAAATTCCACTCACTGAACAGTCTTATGCATGGAATAAAGGCATGAAAAATGAACTGAAAGTGTGAAGTTACCTTAAGTGACACTGATGCAGATTAGGCTTAAAAATGGCAAAATCTGAGTTTGAAACCAAAGTTTTGCAAGAACTAAAGTTCTGATACCAAAAAAACAAGAGATTTCAGGCAAAGAGAAGAGCAATTTCCCCACAGAACCATAATAATAATCAATAATCTGCTTGTTTTATTTAGTACAAACATTTTTCTATATTTGGCTTTTGAATTTTTCATCTTAAAGTTACAATAGACTCCTCTGTGTGGTGAGCATTGTGTCTGATTAGTATTCTGTCAGCAGAGTGTTTGACAATAAGCTATCTTGTCAACAGGCTGTGCTACTGGCATGTATTTTAGATAATGCACAAAATTAAAAAACAAAGGACACTTGCAAAAAAAAAGTTGGTATAATAGCAAGTCCATCAAATGCTATGCTGATGACAGGGTGACTGGTGAGTCAAAATCATAACTGGAAAATATAAAACAGCGTAACATCCTATGAAAGACCTGATTACATGAAAAACTAGGTTAAGCACACTTACATTAATTAGATGCCTTTATAACTTTGTTTCTTACTTAATCTCATGCAATGTGTAAACATTATTTAGCATACTATTTGAGTTTCTGTTTTGTCACTCTTTGGTTTCTTTACCCTGTGAATTTGAGCTATCTTACAGGGAAAAAAAGGGTGCCACCAAGCACAGAGTCATTTACCCTTCCATTTACACAGCATAAGTGACACTAAAACATTTCAGGGTGAGATAGTGCCGATGACATGGATGGTTTTCCCTGTAGAAGTTAAAGCTGCAGGCTATTCTGACTTAGCAAAAAAAAAAGAATGTCATCCTGTTTTGTGTTTGTATGAGAGTGTGTCCATGTGAGCGCACAGGTGGATTGGTGTGTATGTGTGAGCTTGCCTCCTCTTCAGTGCTGTCACAGTAATAATGAGTTGCTGCCAGCGCTGGAAGTCATTCCGCAGTGATACAGCAGTTCACAAAGCGAGAGGGAGACATAACTAGGTTGCTTGGTAGGAAAAAAAGATTTAGCCGGCAAAAAATGTTGAACTGTGGCAGGGATGACGCTGACCAAACTTTCTTATTTTTTTTTCCCCCCAAAAGAAAGTTTTACTTTTCATAATCTTTAGAAACAGAATGATGCAGCTATGTCATAACTATTCACTCTGTTACTTACATACTGCAACTTTATCTGGCATATGTACATATATATTTATATATTGCACTTTTTTTGTGAAGTGCAAAAGCAAAACATCAATTAAACTGAAAAAAAAAAAAGAAGCAGTGAATGACAGTAAGATTATGAATGCGTGCATTAACCCCACAATATATCAACCATTCCTCAAATGATTGTTGAGACAGCAGGGCCCCTCTGTTGTTCTCTTGTTTATAATCTCTAAATGCAAAATGACAAGGGTTTAATAACATTCAGAGCGTTCAGTGATTGACAAGAAAGGGAAGCAGGATTATGGCTCCATACTGTTAGAGATAAAAGCTGAACTCCTCTTGGAATCTGCGTGGTCGGTGATGTGGGCTATGCTCCTTTAAAGTGTCACAAGATGTGAAGAAAAGTTAGGGGCATTGACTCTTCTCCAGACTTGGATGAAAAATACCCCCAGGAGGTTTCATAACTTCCAACATCTGACAGAACACTCTGACTGAATGAAAGCATGGAATGCTGTGGATGTGTTGGGATTTTTTTCTCAAGGGATGGCATGTAGGTGGATCCTCAGGTTGGCCCCCGAGAGCCTGAAAGTCTAAGCATTTGACCATCATAAACTCATATCTTTGAATATGTCTAATGAAGGTCACACATAACAAAAATACGCTGAGATACTGAATTAACCTTCAGTTTCTTTGTTAAATAAAAATGTCTCTGTGAGTCTGTGTTGTTGTATTTTTCCATAATTTTATTTCAAAAGAACTTATGAGGACAACATTTAGAGGGAGAGAGAGAGAGAGAGAAAAATATTGGGACTATTTTAAATCTGGTGCTCAACATTTTGGAAGCTCCACTCCACCCAGCATAAAACCTCAGAAATGTGTTGCCTCATAACGCGACAGCAGACTTGTCCAAAATTTTAGACAATATACAGACGTTTCAAACTACATGACATAATTCGAGGTCGTATATATTCATAGCATCTCTGTGAAAGGCCACGCAGAGCCTTGCAGGGCTCTGTCAGTGATTTACACTTCCCTTTTGCAGAGGATGGGGGCACCAAAGTTCAGGAATAACCTGGCTTGCCTCTGCAGTCGGTGTGGCTCCTTGTTGTAACCACAGCAGCAGCAGCAGAAGCAGCAGCACTACAGACGAGGGGAGCAAGAAGTTGCGCTCTGTCACGTGTTGAATAAATTTGATTTGAGGGGGGACGTCCACCGCTGCTCGGCCGCGCACTGTTTGCTTTCAGTCAGCGTGCTGCAGCGGCGTCTGCGAGCAGGCAGCGACAGTGGATGCCGAGAAGTTGAGAACGTCTCCTGGAAGAGGACGCAAGGAAAGTTTTACGAGGCGCAAATACCAGTTTTACTTTTAGTTTTTTTTTTCGTGTGGTAAGAAATCGGAAAGAGCAACACCAATAGCCCTATTGATACAGAAACGTTGTCTGGCAACGCGGGGGATCTCTGCAATCACAGGAAAAGGACACGCGTTTCATATGTCCTGAAATGGATTTAACTTTCACTTTGGACTTAATAAAGGAATATTGAGAAGAATTCGGATATCTTGGAACTCGTCTTGTCTTCTCTCAAACACAGCAGAGCAACAGATGAATGTGAGTATCCATCTCAGCCTGTCACAAATCACCTCACTCCATAAGGAAGTTAACCTGATGCGATGAAGCTGTCCATCAGCAGATTAACCCCAAGCACACGTTTTTTCTTCACTTGTTTGTTAAATATTACTATTTGGCAGCGCGCTGATCCTCAGCCTGCTGGACTTTTCTTGGAAAGGTAAAACTCACTCCAAGCCCACTTTTTTTTTGCAGACCGGTCCTCAGCTCTTTTATACTGAGACTCCTGTGTAGCACTAATGGACTCACAGTTTCATTCAGTGTTTCAGCTTGGCCTATTTGCTTTTAAAAGTCATTCCCTCTTTTTTTTTAAAAAAACTGTCACAAAGTTAATTTAAGAAAGAGCCCCACACTGCAGCAGTTCATCAATGCTGAATGGAATGTTAATTTAGAGCTTTCATTCTTAACCCTTTACAAGCAGAAATTGCTCATACATGTTATTATGGTAAGCCTATGTTTCATAGCTAAGTTGTAGAATAAAATGTTACTTCATGTGCGTTTTAAACCTGTCTGCGCTGTTTTCTGTCAGCAGCACTGCGCAGAGCGCCCAGTTGGCGCGCATACTTTGAAGACAGCCAAATATTTAAACTGCATGTCATGTCGCACTTAAAAAAAAAAAAAAATCACTCTGAGACATTCCTCTGGTCAACCTATGGAGTTATTTTATTGTCCACTGAGGGCTGCTGCTGTTGCTGCCGCTGAGCCTTTGTGCCGCCCTCTTACTCCAGTTGAGCACATACCAAATGATTATCCACATGTCGACACCGTTATTGTGTTGGCAGTCTTGTGTTCATTGACCGTGAATAGGTGTTCCTTTCCCTCAATTAATAAATTAATTAAGTCCCCACTGGGTTCCATCACCGCGCACTTTCGTTGAGGGAGTGATGGTTGCCATGGTGCAGCTGAGTAATTATGCAGCCTTTTCTTGACTTCAGACACAACAAGGAGTGCAGGCTCCGCCCTTTTTTTCTTCTCACCGCCAGTCATCAACTTATGGAGAACGGCAAAGTCCTGTTTTTCATTTAGGGCCTATGTGCCACCTCTGCAGCTGTTGAGTAGTAACATGTGTAGTTACATTGCTGCTGCCAGACTGTGAATGAATACTTTACACGGGACAATAACAGAATCCATACCATGAACCTTTTTTCATTGGAGTGTTTCACCTGTTAATCCATCTTTCCCATCGCAGACATATATCTAATCTGTCCCTATCTCTATCCATGCATCTGTTTTGAAATTTGCCTGTAATTCCCATCAGCCTCTCAGTTGACTTCCAGTCTAGAACTTCTGACGTGCGCCACGTTTACGACTGGGCTGAGTTATAACGTGTAGTTCACGAAGGAAACAAACAAAAACACAGCAGTGATAGATAAAACCAAAATGTGAGCCTCCACAGCTTTTATAACAATCCAAGGATTATGTCACCCTGAAGCACAGTGCAATGAAGTAATCATTTCCCTAGCCTTGTCTTGTTGCTTGCATATGCTGTTAATGAAGCTTGTGTTCCAGATCCCTAAAAAGGAATGAAAAACATGAGATATGTTTCTCCCAGGGTGGCCACGCATACACCCTGAAAATTTCTTGCTGCCATACATTTCTGAAAATAGCTTTCCTTGTGGCTTTACTGCTTGAAGTGTCATCATAAGTTAATTAAGTCAACTGTACATCAATCATGGCTTTTGGGCGTGTCGTGCCAGAAGGCTGTCATCTCTAGTTTTTTAATTTGTGACCAGACTCTCATCTAAAACAAATAATTTACATCAATACTGAAAGCAGGAAACTGTGTGAACAACTCTAATTCTTTTAGAATCCCAGTCATTTCTGTTCTCTTTACAAACATGTTTGTGATCGTACACGCATTAGGTGAACTTTGACCTCAGTTGTAGTAACGTTGTGCAAACACTACTTGCACCCCTGCTACTGTTACTCGATGCACATGTGTTTTTAATGATGCAACCACGAGTACCGCCAAGGCAATATCAGATGGTGTCATCTTCAAAGACATAAGGTGTGTGTTTTTTTATCCGGAACATCTTACACAAACAGATGAACCAACCCATGCTGCTCTTTACTGTGGGAAAGAGACAATCCCTCTTGTTAGAGACCCTCAGAAACCTTCAGCTCATTGTGAAAAAGGAGCTGCTGTGTTTTTTTTCAATACAGTGTTTGTTATAACCAGGACGTGTGTGTTTGTGTATATGAGCCCTGTGATGGCTTATATCCTTTTTACATGTTGAGGGACTGATGTTTCAAAGACTAATGCAGGGCATAGAAATGTGGCACTTGTGAGAGGCAGTAGTCTGGCAAACATTAAGGGCTTTTTAGTTTGCTTTGTGCTAAGCCTATCATCCTCATCCAGTCAATCTGCAGCTCTGTCTGTGGTTTCTATTATGGCTCCATTGAGCCTCAGGCAGTCTAGTATGCTCTCAAAACCATAGAAGTTAACTGGAATCGTGGCATTGAATTAGAAGCTCACTCTTTTACACATCTGTCACGATAGTTGTTCCTCTTGGTTCGTTGATGGTAAATGTTGTTGTTGTTGTTGAATTGGGATAGATTTTAATCTATATTTGGGTTGTATTCTTGAAGATCAGGTGCCATGGTTAGATCAGGAAAACAAGACATGATCTCAAATGTCTTATTTGAATTTAGTTTAAAGTGATATTCCAGAAATTTTGTCATAGGGCCTCATTTTCGACTTTTCCACTATTATTCAGCTCATTTGATGGAGTGCAGAGTTTGGACTGCTCGTTGTTTTGAGGCGAATGCTAATACTAGCGCATGTCAAGGGCACCAGTAGCAAGCCAGCAGTAGCGACTACTAAACTCCCGTTGAACACTCTACAGTGCATTGAATTTGAATTCACCTCAGTACACTGCAGTGTATTGAGGAATAGCTCTGGAGAAGTCAAAAAATGAGGCACTGTGTCAAAAATTCCAGAATATCCCTTTAAGATATTAGCTGAAGAAAGTTATTTGACAATTATTTATTATCCCCAGTAGAAACATGTCCTCTCAGATGAAATGATATGACTTGGCGAGTTTAATCTAGGGCAAATCCCCTGCATTAATTATGACGTTTAAATGTATCTTTCACTCCATGTGGTTAAAAAATAATTTCATTTCATGAGAGGTTTGGCACTCCTCTATGCAATGTACTCATTGGCTCATGGAAGAAGGCAGCAGTATTTGTTCAGATTTATTGTCTGTTCACAGTTTTGCCAAACCAAAGGCCTGGATGTCTTGATCTCATAGTGAAAGAAAGACAAATAGTACTTAGAAGAAAATAAATAAGGAAATGTATTTTCAGCTATCATGAAAATGAATATTTGACACATTTTACCATATATGATCTAAACCACAGTGGAGAGGCACCGGTACGTGTTCCCTAGCATTCTCTGCTGCCAGGGATTTTGATGCTGATTCCAGTCATGCAAAGTACCTAGAATGATATCCACTGTATTCAAACAGAGGTTTCATTCTGCATGTAAATCCTAGAAACCTTGGATTTGGTCGGTTGACTTGGTTTAGAGGATTTAAAAAAAGTGGGTCAGTGCTTGGTTACTGCTAACAATCAGATGTACATGATGTGTTACACACACGTGCTGGTTTCAGAAAAAAAATAACTTCACTGAAACGGCAAATAAAATATTTTAGTGCCTTTGCTGTGGGCACATGGAGGTTAATTCTCCAACGCTTGCATCATCTTAACATAACTGTTCACCATGTTTTAACTACCACCAAGAGGGACTCAACATGATCAAGGACAATGATGCAAGAAAAACATCTAAATCCAACTTACAACCAGATTGGCTTACTAAATGCAACAGCTCTCCCCACTCAGCAGCTGTTTTTCAGGATTACTTTTCCTGAAGCATTATGCACAATTAGGTTGTTACCCTCACATCGTGACTCCAAACTACCCGCTAAATTTCAAACATGGAACTAAGTGATGGAGGCCAAGGTGGGTGGGTGGCAGTGTTTGTTATTGGTGAACTTATTAGCATGAAAGTGCAGAAATATCCAAGCTCCATGCTGAATCATTTAAACCCATGTGTCCTTAGCCTGGTATTGTGCAATTAGCTTACCCGACTATGTCTGCTATATCCATTAGCGTACGCCGCTCTGCAGAGGTCCTCCACTGCAGCTCAACCAGAGAATGCATTATTTCAGTTGTGGCATTTGGACAAAGATTCTGGCCTTGAAAAGCTATCCTTTGTGCTTTAGTAAAAGCTTTGTAAAATGCATCCCCAGTATTGCAGTAAAGTAAGTCAATACGAAGACTTTAAAGTTCAAGTGCTGTCAAGATTTTCAGGCTGTCATGAATGTATTTATGTTTTTCCTCAAGAACAGCTTTCAAAAAGCGAACAAAAGTATTGTATCTAACAGTTAATTTGTTGTGAGGGCAATTGTTGTTTGCCGTTATTATGATCTCTCTGAAATTAACATCAATTAGAAGTAAAAGCAAGAAATTGCTCTTGAGTTCTTTTTTATTAATACTTCTCAATAATGTTGAACTAGTAAGCACAGAGCTGATTTAATTTCCATATTTCTACACAAATAGTGCTCCAAGATTTCTCACACTAAGTTGAAATCAATCCAGTTTATGACGTTAAAGTTAGCATCTTCAGTGTTGCAGGCTCTGAATCATGGCAAACTGAAAGTAACCCCGGAATCTTGTGTGCTTATGGCCAACTTCCAGCAATCCTCAATTACAGCGCTGCAGAGCCAGAAAAAGGGAGAGAGGTAGACTGCATGGAGCCTTTCAACTCTACTGTACTGCTCTGTCACTCATGCACAGTGTCACCACCATAGCTGAGACAAATCTCCACACTGCCTTCAGGGACACATAGAAGTCATTTAGTGCACACACACATACAGATGTTTTGTGAACAATTTCCATGTAGGTATCAGTTAAACCACTGGGGGGAGCCTTGAGGAGCTTTCACTGGACACTCAATCCCTCAAAATGTAATACAGTATAATGCGCTTCTGTATACATTTCCTCATAATAAAAGCTTTATTTATTTTGCAGACAAGTCAAAGTAGTTATGATTTACATGAATTTAGACAGAACCACAGACAATTGGAAGCTGTTCCCTTTATTTAATGAAAAAGACACAATAATTTCTTGTGTGCCAGACTCTTGGTGGTTTTGAATTATTCTGCAGATGGTAATAAGTCTTGTTGAACAATTTCAACACTGCTCCAAAGTCTCTCTCAGTCTCAATTACAGATCCTCTGCTGTGGTGTCGGTCTATTGCCAGCGTGAACCTACTGTTTATACAAGGAATTCTAACACCCTTACTCCCTTTATATATCAATCTTTGAATAAGTTTAGCCTTAATTTAAAGTCTCAGCAAGAATTACATATACACATATATATTGCATAGTTATTGAAAGATTGACATGTTTACTTTAGACGAGTTAGATATTTTAATTGGTTCCTGGAGAGGTGTTTACAAATTGCTCAGTTAATGAGAGCTGAATGTAGGTGGACACATAAATATTCAATCAGGGAACTCACCTCAGATAGTGAGAACAATGACTAGAGATTTTTTCCCCTTTACTACATGAGAGTTGAAGAGTTACAGCCAACAACTCCTCGTCTGAGGCAGTATGCTGCAGCCTGTGGTTTTATTGTTTCTTTAGCAAAGGAGAGCCTTCTGGTATGTAGGAGGAACAAGGTGTCACTTCTTAAGTTAACTAAGAGGTATAGGAAAATGTTATGAGCAGGGTCTTTTCTATGTGCTGTGGTTAGGAACAGAGCCCATACAGCACATGGTGAACTGTTTAAGGAATATACTTATTTTTCTTAAACTAACTTACTCTGTATTTTGACACAGAAATAACACACCTTGTCTTAGTGCTTGCTGTTTGATGTTGCTCAGCTTTTCCTCTTTGTGTGTCTTCAGGTTTAAAAAGAAGGAGCCAAAATGAAGACAGCTGCCAAGGGATTTGGGAAGTCTGTAATGGACCCTTTGCACCATGAGGGTTGGTGGAACACGAGGATACTGCTAATGGTATATGTGGCCTTGGAGCTTGTAACAGTTCACCCACCCATGGTCTTGGGGATCCTTGAGCTACAGCTAGATGAAGAACAGCCAGCAGGAACAATTGTAGGGGACATCAGTGCGGGACTTCCCCCAGGCATCACAGCATCCCTGTACTTCATCTCAGACCATGAAGGCACAGGTGTTGGTAGTGATCTGGACATTGATGAGAGCACAGGCATTATTAAAACCGCTAAAGTTCTGGACAGGGAACTTAGAGACAGATACAACTTCATTGCAGTCACCATGACAGGTGTGACCGTGGAGGTGACCATCAAGGTGAACGATATAAATGACCATGCCCCGAGTTTCCCGAGAAAACAAGCCACATTTAAAATCCCTGAACAGACAGCTATTGGCACCAGGTTTCCTCTTGAGCCAGCTGTTGATGCTGATAAAGGCCAGCTTACAACACAGGGTTACCTTATCAAGGATGGAAATGTCGGCCAGGCATTCACCTTGGAGACCAGGAGAGGAAGCAATGAGGTCCTCTATCTGGACTTGGTGGTCAATGCTATTCTAGACAGAGAAAAACGGTCCACCTACACTTTATCTCTGGAGGCCTTTGATGGGGGTTCCCCTAAAATGACGGATCAGACGACATTAGATATTACAGTACAAGACATTAATGATAACGCTCCTGTTTTCAACCAGAGCCGCTACCATGCTATAATATCTGAAAATCTCCAGCCAGGAAGCAACATCCTGCAGGTCTTTGCCACAGATGCAGATGAAGGAGATAATGGCATGGTGCTGTATGAAATCAACAGGAGACAAAGTGACCCAGACCGCTACTTTGTCATGGACTCTCGGACAGGCATCATCACACTCAATAAGCCACTGGACTTTGAGATGAGGAGAGTCCATGAGCTGGTGGTGCAGGCGCAAGACAACGCAACTCAGCCAGAGGTGACCAATGCTTTTGTTACTATCCACGTTAGAGACTACAATGACAACCAGCCCACCATGACTATCATCTTCCTCAGTGAGGATGGATCTCCAAAAATCTCAGAAGGTGCACAGCCAGGCCAGTATGTAGCTAGGATCTCAGTCACTGACCCAGACTATGGAGAGTATGCCAACGTCAATGTGTCGCTAGAGGGAGGAGATGGAAAATTTGCCCTGACAACCAAGGATAGCATCATCTATCTGATATGTGTGGACAAAATTCTGGACCGTGAGGAGAGAGACACCTACGAACTGAGGGTGATGGCAACAGACTCAGGCACCCCTCCTCTCAGGGCTGAGTCCTCCTTCATCATCCAGGTGACCGACGTCAATGACAATCCTCCTCTCTTTGACCAGCCAGTGTACAGACAGGTCATCCCTGAAGTGGTGTTTCCAGGGAGCTTTGTGTTACAGGTGACAGCTAGAGACAAAGACCAAGGGCCCAATGGGGACATTAACTACAGCATCCTGCAAGACCAAGATGCTTACTCCAATTGGTTCAGCATAGACTCCATTACAGGGATTATCACCACCCTCTCACAGCTGGATTATGAAAAGAACCCCAATCCCAGTATAACTGTGGTGGCCATGGATGGAGGGAAACCACCCCTGTCCTCCAGCGCTGTGGTAAACATTGTGCTTCAGGATATAAATGATAATGAGCCCGTTTTTGAGAGAAACTTCTACAACGTGTCCATCAAGGAGAACACAGCTCCAGGGACCTGCATTCTTGAGGTAGGACTTTCTCTGCATATTCATCACATTAAAAAAATTGTGAATTGATTGATTTTGTAAACACACCCCCACACTGTAACGCTGAGCTCATGCAAGAGTCTGAACTCAACATGGGGGCAAATGTGAGGAGCGTAGCAAATGGAAATTTATGAGATAAATAGGGGAGAAATTTGTCAGACTTTGCTGACCCCTTTCATTCCTTTATGAAGAGTTATTTTTTAATGTTAAAGCTGTTTAAATTGGACTGCCTTAGTGATGATTTACCTGCAGTTTTAGGCCAAGATGATCCCTTCCTTGGCTGTCCTCCCCTTCACCTCTCAAAAGGTTTCCAGGGTAACAGAGGCAGTGTAAAGTCCTCTGTCAAGCCAGACACAAAGGGGTTTTTCACGTATTCACAGGCAGAGACAAATTCAGGGCTTTATCCAAAGAAATAGATGTCACTTCACTCTCAAAAGGCACCTTAATTAGGCTAGTTGAGCGTGAGAAAAAATGGCCATAGACGACAAGATGAATTAAAGTTTAGACAAATTACAGCACCCCCAGTGACTGCAGTTCCCTTTTCATTAAAACATATTGTTTTCTTAAAGGTTTTTGGAAATCTTATGAAAGAACCTACGAAAAAAACAGCTCATCCGTTGTTTAAACCACTCCAGTAATCTCTCAAGTATAGACATTCATTCAAATTTCATTTCACAAGAGTCTGCTGTATTGCATGGATCAAGGAGCTGGATAGTGCAGTCCAGACAGAGGGCCCGGCAGACGGGATCTTGGCCCAGGGTTTGGCCTTGGGACAGGGAGGGGTGAGGGGAGATGCAGGCCTTACCGCGACTTCTGGCTTGACTGCAGAAATAGAAGCTACGAGGGCTTCTTGTGGGAGGTCCCCTAATTATAAATCACAGGGACCACAAGGATGAGGAAAAAAGAGAATGTGCTCATATTGATTATGGAATTTTGAAATGAAACCAAAGAATAATTAAAAAATGTATGTTTTGGAGAACTGAAAAGCTCTACAATCACTCTTTCCAATGTGGGCTGAATCTCTGTGAAAATATCTGTAAACCGATATTTTCATTTCTTTCAAACTAGAGTTGGTCAGACTTTTGTTTTTCCCCCTCATTGCCTCCAAAGGCATTACTACCTGGTCTCAAGCAATTCTCAGAGTATGACATGTTTGATCCGTGGTTACACAGGGCCTGAGTATGAAGTACTTCTGTAAAGCCATTGATCTCTGGCCTCACTTGAGCCTGTCTGGATGCTGCAGACGTGTGCTTGGCGGGCCATGTGAGAACAGACTGCTCTTACTCAGGGTGCCAGCGCTACATCCAAACATCTCAGCAAGACATCTGATGACTGCCTCTTTCTATCTCTTCTCTCTCTACAGATGAAATTCTCAATGTGCATATGTGTTGTGATCATTAACTCAAACAATGGAGTGGGCTTGATATTTCCCTCCACAGGTCATTGGCACAGCAGTTCATGATTATTTTATTATCGTTTGGCTCCACAGTGCTGTGCTTGTGATATTTTGTCACTTTCCACTATACATGCATTGGTTTATAATATTTAAGATGTGTGTGGAAATAGATAACTAAAAATAAGGACTTAAGCTTCTTAACAGCCATCAGTCTTGTAATTCAATACACTAGATCTGCTGCAAAGAAAATGGGTCATCCTTGAGAGTGGAAATCAAATACGACATGAAAAACAACATTTTAAAACCCACAAGCTGGATTGTGGAATGCGTTTCATGAGCCATCACTAATTCTATTCTCCATTATTAGTTTTCAAACTGTATCCAATTTTACAAGTTTTCTGGATGGGGTAGAAGTCAAATAAAGTTGTTACACCACAGATTTGATGCTATAAAGGAACCACAATACCAAAATAGCTTGCAATACTCTTGACATAAATATATTTGATCCATGTATATCTCCATTTTGCACTATGGTGCAAGCATACATTCACTTGAATAGGAAGACTTAGAGGAAGGAAAGTTAACAAGAAACAAGACTAGGCTAGCCTAGTTATGGCTGAACTGATAAATGGAAGTTGTGTGTTGATGAATAATTTACAGTTCTATCTGTGTGTTATGAAGATTATCTTGCTGAAATGACAAGGTGTTGTAGCTATGGCAGCATGCTAACATTGCTACAATATGCAACACTCGGTTTTGCTAACATCTGCCATTTGTACAACACATGAAAAGCATCGTAAGCTATAATACTTACACTTAGAGTTCAGCAAGATAATCTTCACAAGTGAACACAACATAATTTTTGAAGTGTAGATGAAATTGCTGGTCTTCTTCCTCTTCTTGTTTCATGGCATCTGGCATCCAGCTTGCTAGTGTTACCTCTAGTTCCGGAGTAGGGCTGCACAATAAATTGTAAAAAAATCACGATCTGGATTCAAACATACATGCGATCTCATTTCTAAATGACGGCGATTTACTTGCTCGTATTTTTCTGTGCGTTCAGATCGTGCTGCATTCACGTATTCACTTACTTTTTAACAATCCCAGATGCTCTGTCACACTCACACAGTGTGAAACACGCAATTAATTCAACAATCAAGTCAGAGATTGGCCTATGATTCAACCAAACAACTCAATCAACTCTCTCATTTCTCGTCCTCATTTACGTCGCTCCACTGTCACTCACCGCTGCTACAGTAACCAGACATAGCATCAGCAATGTCACGTGTAGACAAGCAGGAAGAAGGAAGAGGTCAGTTTAGGTGATGAGGTTGGAGCTGCATTTTACATGTGAAAATAAAAAATGAGCACCGCTGAGGAAAATC
>JAQLOL010000024.1:23918991-23933552 GCA_029783665.1 Naso thynnoides | reverse complement strand
ACAAAACCTTACGACAATGTGTAAGGAGTAATAATTTGCATACAAGTCCTTTGGCATTATTGCTGCACCCCAAGGTAACACTACGAATCTCTATAACGTCAACCAAGCTTTTGTTTTCTTTTAAAGAGAAAATTGTGATCTCAATTCTCAGGGAGAATAATCGTGATTCACATTTTAGCAATAATTGTGCAGCCCTATTCTGGAGTGTGAATTACTCTGCTACATCACCCACGCATGCATATTTCAACAATGGGGAGTCACCCACTCACAGAGACGGTCAGTCAATCAGTCAGTCAGTCAGTCAGTAAGCCCCTGGAAGCTCCTAATATGTTTCTACAGCCATTCCTTTCCAGCCAAAAAGCAACATTTATCTCAAGGTGGGTGAAACGGGAAAAATGTCATAATTTCAAGTATGATCACATCTTTTATGGCAAGATCAGGCTTTTTGATTATAGATCCACTTTAAAGATTTTTTTTATTTTTTATTAAAAATTATTCAGTCACTGAATTCCTTTCTAAAATGCCTCAGTTAGACTTGTTGACACATGGAGTCCCCTCATTATTTGACTGTGTGCTTACTGTTTAGGTGCTTTCTTTTGAGGTAGTTACAAGGTTTGTCATGGCACCAGCAAATGTGCACCCATTATCTCTGCAATCTTGGCAATGAACTGTTTGTGCTGTGTCAATTTTGCAAAATCTATATCAATGATGTCAAATCCTTTTAGGTAGAGAATGCTCTGTGTTGACATCCATGCAAACAAAAAGGGAGAGAGGGGAAGAAAATCAAGATTAACCACTGTTTCTGTTATTAATTTAGTTGTTGTCTCCAAGGGAAGATGTGACACAGACCAGCAAACATTTTGATTTAAGATTTGGCTGAAAAAGAGGCTTAAGCTGCGTCCATGAGTTACGCATTAGCATTATAGTAACATTCTCTCTGTAAAGGTAGACATTTTAATCATTTGTGATATAGTGTCAGTTCATCGCACGTCCCTGCTTCGAGGTCATTTAATTGGGTCATTAATCATAGGGGTCTTTAATTCTTGTCTTAGAGCAAGAAAAGTAATCTAAGATGTCATTAGTAATAATGAGGCACATCAGCCAGCCTTTATACCACAAAAATTCAGTATAGCAAAACCTTGTGTCATTTGCCATTCCTTTTTTTATGAGTTATTTCTCTTATGAAGTAATGAAAATTTCCACTTGGTTCTATCATAGTTCACACCTTGTATCTTTGTGGTTTTTGTTGATGTGGAGCGTGTCTCTGCAAGAATTGTCCCTCTGTCTGTTTGGGGGGTCAATCTGGCTCCAGCAGAAAGGCGAGAAGGGTCTCGAGGCAGCTGAGGGGGAAATGAGCCCTGACAAGGGCTGGCATGAGTGGCGGAGGTGACATGAGCAGGGGGGCTTCCTCAGCCGTCTGTTGGTCTGTCCAACTCCAAATTCTTATCTGATCTCACTTCACATCTCATTAGCTGGGTGTGAGGATAGGCCAGACTTAATTTTTAAACCCGCCTCCACCATGTTCCTAACAGAATGGACCACTTGTCATCTCTGGAGCCCCCTTAGCAACATGAGATGAACACTGATTGTAGAGAGAGAGGAGCAAACATTTTACCATTTTTCTTTTTTTGCAGTTGAAAAATAAACTTTTGCGTTTATCAGCCAAGATGTCAGTGACATCTTGGCAACTTTTGTGACTATGAACATTAATCCCTTTGAAAAAACATCACTTATATTGAGTGGTATTGTAATACTTTGGCCGGAATTTCTTTACAAAAACATAACTATGAGTCTGCTAGTTTTTACTGAAGATAACTACAGCTTGAGTCTTTAAAGGTGATGTAACATGCAGTACTACTCCAAGACATTCATTACTCTGCTGAATTCTTTAAAGGCAACCTTGTTGAAAGCAGTACCTTAGTGAAGTGGCACTCAGAATTTCTCCTCCATTCCTGCCAACATAAAAGCAACCAGAGTATGGAGGAAAAGGAACACTCATAATTGCCTTGCAGAGAAAGAATGACTGATTGAAAGAATGCATGTCTTTCAGACGAGTCCCACACACTTTCCCCAGTCTGTTTGTGCTATGGTGACCACCCTGGTGACCACCACGCAGGTGCTAATAACACTGATGTCTGTGAATGTTCTCATTTGTCCAGGTCATAGTAATCTAGACAATCAAATTGATTTGATCGATCACCTTCTTTTCAATTGTCCAGATAATAA
The DNA here is from genome assembly GCA_029783665.1 of Naso thynnoides. Taxonomy (NCBI): domain Eukaryota; kingdom Metazoa; phylum Chordata; class Actinopteri; order Acanthuriformes; family Acanthuridae; genus Naso; species Naso thynnoides. The sequence continues at coordinate 23,931,326 of JAQLOL010000024.1, read as the reverse complement.
CACTGATTTTAAGACATTTGCTTTCTTGATCTGATGAAAAAACATGTCTTTTGCAGTCGTGTGAGGCAGTATGTTTCTTAATCCATGCATGTTGATAATGCTCTCTGCTGCATAGACAGGATAAAGATCTGGTTTTTACTGTTGCTTTTTTTTTTAGCTTTCTCAGGGTTGAAAAGCTTGAAAGTTTGCCTTGCTAAAGTATTTCTTGCTTCTCTGCCTATAGTCTTCTGTGTGTCCAAAAATACCTTTATCCTTGTGTAATAGAGTCATTTATTTTCTTATATTTAGTTACTTTGTAAAAGTATATCGATATACTAATACATTATCAAACAAAGTGATTTGATTAACAAAAGGAACCAAAATATCAGACTCAAGAGTAAATAGAGAATGGGATGTGATTGTTGGTAGGATCAGTGATATCAGGTGTGCATGTGTGATTAGTTTGGTGTTTGATTGTTGTAAGGTGCTCAAACGTACAAAGGAGAACCAAGGAATAACTGAAGGGCACCACATCACCTACGTGGGTGCTTGCTGGAGAGAGAGAGAGACAATGAGTTACCACCTAAGTTTATAGTCTGAGAGTGCCAGTCCCAGGTGCTCCCATGAGGAACTGATCACTCCAACCCTGCAGGCATGGCTGACTAACTGCAGGAGTCATGGCAACATCACGATGTCCAACATCTGAGCAAAGATGGAGAGATTCAGACATGTTTGAGCCTCATTCAGACTCATGCTCATGTGAGGAGTCAAAATCAGTGACTTTCAGGCAAGTGGTCTTCAGTCCGGTCTCAAGACCACTTTTTGAAGGTCTCAGCTCGTCTCGAATTGAACGCATTTTGACTTGGTCTTGTCTTGGTCTTGTCGGTCTTGTCTCGGACATAGTGGACTCAGGATTTTAATAAAGACCAGTCAAGACCACAACTGACTATTTGTTAACATAATGACTGTGATTGGATGTAAAACTTTCTTCTTCAAATGCATCCAGTAACATAAGTCATTTGTAGTTTTATTTTTTCTTGATTCGTCTAAGTTTGTCCTCTTTAATCACAGAGAATTCATAAGCAAAACAGCATACAAGAGAAAGCACTCGACAGAGTGCAGGCTTTCCAAGGCAGTGCTTACTGAGACAGCTGGGAAAACATTAAACTTCTATCGCCACCTTGAAATCAGAGGGAGATTTTTTTGGTCTCGGTCTTGTCCTGCTTTGGTCTTGGTTTTGTCTCAGTCTCGGCACGTTCTGGTCTCGGTCTAGTTGTGGTCTCGTTAGTGTGGCCTTGACTACAACACTAATATCAGAATTATTACAAGTATCCTCTCTTTGTTGTTAGTTAGCTTGCTAGCTTGTAGCTGGCAGTGAGTCACACAGTGTCAGTGGTTTGGAAACATACAATGAAATCTGCTATGATGTTACTTAAATGATACACAGTGATATCAATTAATATCATTTGTGGAAGTGGTGGCAGTGGAAGAAGGCTGTGGGGGTTCAGTTTACGTCCAAAACTTGACAACTCTACCATGATACCACAGCTTTTGCAATTACTTTAAAATCTCACTTCCTGTACTGATGAGTTCGCTCTGCTCAAGAGGTCTTGGTTTTCTCTGCTTACAATTGGTCTTCAGACTTGAGAGGTGCCAAATGTAGCTTGCTCGTGGCACATTTGAATCTCTGCCTTCAGTGAAGGAGAGCGAAAACACCTCTCTAGTAAAAAAAACTCTTTAGAATAGGGGGGATCTTTAATGTGTCCTGTCTCTTTACCCCTCCACAGAAATTTTCGTCTGTCAGTTTTGTAGATGCTAGTCTAAAACATCAATGGTGTGTCAGCAGTTGCCAGTGAAATTCGTAAAAATTGCTCATTTTGACTTTTACCCAAAGTAAAGTTCTACAAAACAGCCGTGCAAAAATACAGTAATTTGATGACTAAAAAAGACACCTGACTTGCTCAATCACTCTCTATGTATACACTTTTTTCCCATGTAATAAGCTTTGCTAACGTCTCAAGTAAAGCTCCTCAAGAGGATCCTAATGAGACTAAGTTAAATTGTCAGTTTCATGCTTGTATTTTGGTACACAAACCTTGTAATCAATTCTCACCAGACATTTTTCTGGAAATCAAATGTTCACTTGTCTGTTTTAATACCAGACTGGCTTGTCTCCCTGTGAGACTGGTTGAGCTTGAGGCGAGCTGACTCTGCTTTTGGACTACTCTGTTTCTTTTTCCTCCTACTATCTACCAAGCTTCGCTGTGGCTCTGCGGTATAACAGTATTTTCATGGAATGGTAAAATTGCAGGAAACTGGATGTGCTACTTAATGCGTTTGCAAATGTAATACTTCCTTGAACACTTACTCCTGGGCCTAGCAGGGGCACTCAAGCGAACATAAACACTGATGCACATCTGGATAGAGTGTGGGTGTTCAGGTCAAAGTTGCAGTGCTCGGGACAGCTGAGCGCATTTTATTGTGCTCAGACGTCCATCAGCGAACCCACTGCTTCTTTCTGTACAACAGTACAGGAAGAGGAGAAAACAGTGTTAAACTTTCAATGTTTTATGGTGGAATACAGAAGTCGTGAGGAAGTACTGTTCATTAGTGGAAAACTACAGCTGTGTTTGTACACCAAAACATGAATCAGAGCAGACCACTACATTCGTGGAATAGGCTGTGTTTATTTTTGAGCTTTCATTCTTGATTTTCTCTTGATTATATTTACAATTGATAACTTCATTCAGTCAGTTATGTAAAATGTCTGTATAAAGCTGAGGCCTGTATTTCAAACACAAGTTCCCTGGTGGCAAAACTACTTTTGCTGTCCAACTGACAGAGCAAAACCTAAAGATATTCCATTTAAATAAAATAAAATGGAGAACAGAAACTTCTTTTGCATATATCATAAGATGCAGCCAGTGAATGTTTGGCATTTTTTCTTAATAAATGACTTAAATGATGTATTATTCATCACATCTGCTGTCAGCAGGAGTTTATGTCAGATGACCATTTGCTTTGTAAGAGTAACAACTTTTTGTGTTGATTAAAATGTAAATGCTTCAAACAGTTAATATATTTTTGAACCTGCTCAAGCTTTTAAAATATGAGATTCTTGCTGTGGCAGGTGCAGCCACAAGGTTCTGATTTTTTAAAAAAGATGCAATCCAAATTCTTTGTTGGTAGCTGCCTGTTATCGGGTGCAAGTAAAGAAACAGTGTCTCCAAAACTTGAGGGTGAGTGTAAACGGGTCAGTATGGACTTTGAAGCAGCCACGCAGAGCGTAGGCTGTGAAGAAAAAGTTGTGAGAGATAAGAGTCTGCTGGAGGGGCTTCCTGCCCACATCTGGCTAGGAAGGAAGATAGGCTTATATGGCTCTTTCATGGGACAAGAAATTTCATTAGTGTTGTCTGCAGGTGAGACAGAACTCATTCAGAGTTTCTGTGAAAGGGTGTGAGTGCAGTGAGATGTGAGAGAGGGTGAAAAAAAAACAGTTGATAGTCTCCAGAGGGACAATCGGCCTCTGGCAGCTGTGACAATGCTCCGACTCAGCAGCTGGACCCAGCTGTTGATCCCTCCTTTAACATCTATCCTCTGACTCTGAGGGGTGTGATCTCCTTCACTTCCTGTCTCCTTGTCTCTGCTTGTCTCTCTTTACTCTTTCTGCTTGTCTGTCCAGACCTCTTATCTCTCCCCATTTCCTTTTCTCACACTGCTGTGTCCCATCTGTGATCCAGTTTCACCTCTTCACTTCCCCCTGTGTCCCTCCGGAGTGGTGACATGTAGATCAGAGCAGGTGAGAGCAGCACATCTTCCTGCTTGGGGATGCTTAGGCCTCCCTAGTGTGAGGCAAACAAACTGCCTTGTGGGTCTCAGTCTGACCAGGCCCAGGCTTATCCAATTTGATGATGCAAGAAAGAAATGGGTGTAAATTACCAGCAAAGTGAAGTCAGACTGCAGGTGTATGTGCCTTCAGAGTCACGTTGTCACAGTGTTGTGTTCAGGCTCCAGAGGAGCCGATTTACTTGACCTTTGTGAGTAGAGACAATTATTCACTTTGCCTCCCTCCTCCTTTGAGATTATTGAAGGTGTGTGTGTGTGTGTGTGTGCGTGTGTGTGAGTGGAGGGGGGAGTGGGGGTTAGACTGAAAGGCTTGCTGTGATGAGTGCTGCCAGGCCTTCTGTTCTCACAGTCCGCGGTCTCTCTGCACATGTGCAAGGCAGTTGGCACTGCTAAACAAACTGGGCATCAGGAAGCATCATCTGCTAGCGATATTCATTCTGTTCCAAAGCAAATCTGTGCTAAATCATCCATCCACTCCCCTGCTGTCCATTAGAAGCCACCAGACTGGAAAGCAGACGCTGAGTGACAGCTTGTCAGGTAACAAAAATCAGTAACCAGGAAACGAGGTCCCAAACTGCAACAAATCATGTGGTGTGATGATGAAGAGCAGGTACTGTAATGATACAGTTACCAGCATATTGTATTTTACAGTCATGACAGCACTGCCTCTTTCTAGAAATGCATGCACTATATATACACAGCCCAAAAATATATCTAAGCCACAGCAAATTTTCTCCATATCCAGAACTTGACTGTTAAAAGGAATGCATCGCTTTTGTCTGCCAGCAACCTCAGCCCCCCTTTCACTCCAACCTTGCTGCTGCACTGACTGCCAGTTGAAATAACGCTTGAGAAGAATGTGTTTGAGCCCAACAAACTCATGGAAACAGCTGAGCATTAAGTTACAGGGCGTGTGGTCAGATCATCCCATATTTGCTCTTAATTTGATCAGTTATGCTATATAGGGAGGTCTGATTTGGGCTGTCAGGGTGGCTGAGCATAGTGATTGGTCTATATCTCAGTTTCCTTCGGAAGAAATAGGCATTAGTAGCAAGTGTTTTAGGAAAGAAGTGTTAAAACAGGGCAAAACATGCAAGATGCAAACAAAGCTTGGTGTTAAGAGTCCAAAGTCAAGGCTATCTCTCTGTGTGGTCACGAAAATGTGGGACCTCCACTGACACTGATAGAGCAAGATGTTTTGCAGATGCTTGTTAACAGTAATGACTCTACGGAAACCTCTCAGCTCCTGTGTGGAACAAACTAGTGCTCATAGGGCTGCTATTGAACCTTAAAACTTTCTTCTGTACTGATTGGACTGAAGCACCTTGTATCGAAAAAGCCCAGATTTGCATCCTTGCTGACTTATAATAATCAAAGATCATGCAACATACAGAGAGCGCTCTGTAGCTGTGGGCATGAGTGCAGCATGCACAGGTTATTTTGAGACACAACAGTTTGTAGCGCTCATTACTCAAGTTCTACTCTGCAGTTGTTAATGATAATGTCTCATTGGCATTCTTACATATACTATTTTATTAATCATATTGCTTTTACTCTACTTCACTTACATACAATCTGTGAGCAAAACGAACAGACAGTGGACGCAGCACACTCTGTTAAACAAATACGACGCTTGAAATAAAATTTACAGATGGGCTGCCTTGCCTGCAAGAAGTGGGAAAGAGGTCAATAGACGATTTTTAGCCGGTTGAACCACCTTAAGAAATCCATAGAGACCTACTAATTTTGGTGAACAAGTGGAAATTCTTAAAACACATAGTTTTTTGATATAAATTGTTATTTTGGCAATTTTAGCCTGCATTGTGTTTATCCAAAGTTCTTGCAGAACTACTTGTTTTAAGAAAATATTTAACATCTGAGAAGCTTGGCAAGTTATCCAAATAAGAAGTTATGTTCTTGAATTAAAAAAAAAAAGTTATAGTTATAACTAAAGTCATATTTATAGTAGTAAAAGTATTAATGATAAAAAATATTGGTGTGGGTTGGGTTGATATTTAGATATTATTCTTATTCAAACCATAACCAGTACTAATTGGTCTGGAATCATATGTCAATTGATTTAAAATTTGATTAATGGTGGTCATTTATCAACGCTGGCTCAATTCTAGTGAGTAAGTCTTTTTTTCAAAACTTGTAAGATGGAGAAAAAGATGGCAACAGAGAGAGAACGGAGAGAGAGGCTTGTGTGGTGAGACGCTCCACTTTTACATTGCGGTTAGCTGGCGTTGTCTGTCTTGGCTTCAGACAGAGAGGCACCCAGGGCTGCTCCAACCAGACTCCCAGTCTGTGAGTACTGATGCTCCATGGTGGTCCTCCCTCACACTGTTGGTTGCAAATCTTGAGGCCTTTGCCACAATTACCAGAAAACGCCCCTTGTGCTATAAGGGAGGACATCTGTTATGCCTTATCTATTCTAAGGTAATGCTTTTTAGTTGTAAAGAGACAGCTGCTTAGCTTAACGCTGACTTCCTCCGAGTGCTACAAGGTGATTTAAAGATTTAGTGAGGGAACTAATTACCACAAGCCTGTGTACCTCATCAATAAGGCTAATTTGGTCTTGTGCTGCTGAGTTTATGTTAAGAGTGGTGTGCTGCTTCTTTTAACCAGCGTGTTGAAAGGCCAAATCTTTGTTTAGATTACTGTGTATAGCCTGGTGCTGTGAGGAGCCTGCAGGCAGAGTGGGGAGCAGTGGGACTCTCTGCTGTAATTAGGCAGAGTTGGTATGCAGGAGTGCAGGACTCGAGATGTGTGATGTGGTATCAGAGAGGACGAGCACAAAGCCAGGGACTGTAGGGTGCGTGTATGTCATGTAGACAGAGCTTTAGGCTTGAAAAAAAATGCTCTAATCAGAGCTCTGGGTTCCTCCCAGAGTGTTTCACAAAAGCATCTTGTGAGATCCAAGGCATCAACAAAGGAAACTCAGGAGGAGGGAAATTTATAAAGCAGATATTGTTATTGCTGTCCATGGCCAAACTAAAATGATGCATAATAGTTCTTTGCACCACCATTCCTTTCCAGTGTAGGTTGAAGGCTGATCATGCAGTTAGTCTGATCCAAAGGTCAAAGAACCATATTGAGTTGCAGCACCTTTAAATGTGAAGTGAAAAGTAGTGATCAAACACTTTTGTGTTTTTACTGCGAGCCGCACACTGTGCAGAGTGTCTCCTTTAGGCTATCAATCAAAACGATGGCTCTCAGAGGATGTATGAAAGAATATTTTATAATAAAGTTCCAAGAAAAAAGTGTGTATTGTCTGCAGTGGCCTCGGCAAAATCAACTCACCAATCCGAATTGTTGCAGACAAGGAGCTAGTCTGTGCAGAAGCAGGGATAATTGAGAAACAAGTTGTTGATGCTTTCAACAAGCCAATTCATCATTGCCAGGGCGAAAGGCATCCAGACATCTGGTTTCAGGAGCAGTCTCAAACCTGGCTGTGTCTTCATTGGGGATCTCTGAAAATGATGAATAATATATTTCATATCCCTCATGCAAATACAAAAGCATCAGAACCCGGGTGCATTTCTGTCATGTGCTATAGAATCTTACATCCTCTCCACTGGATCCATCTGTCCTTTTCAACCAAGTAACCTTCAGTCGCCTGTTTTCTTTGTGCTGCTTCTTTAACATAACATTTTAGTTGCAGAATGGTGTGAGTGAACTCACATGTCATGGGTTCTTGCATACATTGAAGAGGTTTGTGGGGGTGTGCAGATGTGTGCAGATCTTTGGTTTTATGCCTGAAGAGAACAGCAGATTCACCTGCTACCAATTTTTACTATCAACAACTTTTTGCTTACAGGACCTGATTAGTCCAGACAGCAGATATGATGATTAATGTACCAATTTGCCTTGTGAAATCACTTCTGGAAAAGTGCTCGCTTATTCACAGAGATCTACAATGGACTGGGAAGTTTGCTTCTTTAGCTTTTTGGTCATTCAGGAAAAGTCAGCGAATGGCTGCATACTTACTTTGTTTCCCTCCTGGGTACCATTCGCAGCTTTCGTGTGGAATCACAGTCTTCGACTGCTGCTTGCTGACTGAGTTTTGCTCAAAGGCATCAAGATAATTTTATGAGAGGGGAGAAAATTACCCAAACTTAATTTTTGCTGACAATTTCCCTGTCCATGAGAACTGCGAACAAGTCACACTTTCAATCATGGGCCTGCTGGTCTGATGCCTTGTCGTTCATAGCCTCTTGTCAGATTGGACAACTCTGTGAATACAGGATACGGCTAGTTTCATCATCATCACAAGTATAACAAAGCTTTGATTAAAAATTAATACTGTTTTCAACCAGGGAAGCCATTGAGTGATGTTAAAAGTTGATTTTCACAACATCTGAAAAGTCTCTAGGCTCCAGCCAATGGATGAATGGTCTCCAAAGCAAACAGAATGTTTGATAAGACAGTTGAGATGTACAGTCTCTTACTTATTGTGCTGCAGGAAAGATAATACCCTCAAGCAACAATGTTCCTTTCATGGTCGTAATTTAATATAAAATCTGCTACAGCACATCTACAATAGAATGTTGAAATTATACATGATAACGCCAGTGCATCCCTAAACTGAGCTGTGAGCATCCTTAATGTTCATGGTCGTTCCCTCTGCTGCTTTGGAAATGCCATTCCTCAGGGTGCCTGAAAGAAATGAAAGTATCTGACTGGAAATGTGACTTCAAAAAATCCTAAATCTATCCATGTGCAAGCACAAAGCATTTCATTTATTTTGCCATGTGTAATCTGAGTGTTTAAGCTATAGTCCAGGAGGTTTAATGCACCGTCACAAAGCTTTGGCAGTCAACTTTTTAGTTAACAGTAATGTATGGAGTATATATGACAGTGTTGTGGAAAGATGAGAAAATAATTAAGCTTCTTTTCAGGCTTTAAATCTCTCTGTTTAAGTCAGCGTTCTTCCCCTGTCACCGTTCCTGTCATCGCCCCAACTACACCATTTTTTTATTTATGGGTCTTCCTTTCCATGTTTTTCTACCTCAGGCTAACTAATTCTACATTCTAATAGGCTTAGTGGTATCCATGCAATTTTTAAACTGTTATTACCGTGTAGTCATCTTTAAATTATTGCCACTCTCAGTAAAAAAAGGAGCAGGTCCAGAAGTCTTCAGCAGAAGTTTTCTGCAGTCTGTGTTTGCTCTGCTCGTGTATTTCTGAAAGGAGGGCTTTCTTTGTGAGCCTCTCTCCCTCCTGCAGTTCTGTAAATGACTTGTAAACAGGCTGTTTAAGTGTGAAGTCACCCTATGCCCTGTTGCTTCCGCTCTTTATTCATCACACTAACACACATAGGCATAGAAGTATGGTGAATGTTTTTGCTAAAGAGCTGGGGGAGGGGCACCACTGCTGTTGTGGGACTGGGCCAAGCTCTGACACGCTCTGCAGAAAGTAATTTGTGCCAGAGAGATACAAGAGAGAAATTGATCCGAAAAAAAAAAGAAAATCATGTTTTCATATTAGACTAGTTGAGAAAATGTTTTTTGGTTAACTGTCTGTGATTTAAAACTAGTAAGCATCACAACAATTTCACAACATTTTATAACCAAACAATAAGGTCTGTAACTTCAGAAGTTTCTTCGTTATGCTTTAAGTTTGAGGTTTCAGAGTCTAAATTTTGTAGAATAGAAAAATGTTGTGAGGACGCAGAATAAAACACTGAGCAAAGGAAAGGGGAGCACTCTGGCCTGCACTCTTAAAGACACTAAATAAAGACAGTGGAAAATGATTGAAGCAAATGGGGAATGTGAAAGAAAGCAGAGAGTGAGAAAGAAAGCAGATGCTTAGTGGGAAAGGAGGAGATTTACCTCATGCAGGGTGCGTGCAAAAGTGGTGTGTAGATGAAGCTCAAGTGGTGGTTTGTTGCCATGGCAATATTAGGTAACAAGGGAGGGGAAAACAAGAAACCCCATCGATTTCATGGGCAAATCATCATCTGAAGTGCCTGTTATTGCGGAGGAGTATTTATGTGCTAGGACAGTCCCCAAGTGAAACATGCAGAGATAAGAATACAAAACGTTTAAAGCTCAGTTACTCCACGCACAAACACACTTTGGCTTTCTGTTTCGAAAGGGACTGTTAAGAGTTAAGTTGTCTTTTTTCCAGAGTACATAGCTGTTTCTTTTTGGACTGTCTCACTGTCTCAGCTATCACAGGACATTATCAACACATCCTCGAGGTCTGGGGAACACGTAGCAGGGTCTGAGGATGTTTGTTTGGAGATAGAAACATCATGATCCCTTGGCTGGAGAAGGTACATTTGTCCTGGTGTATAAACACGGAGTATAAACTGAGCTATCCACCGAATCTATATTGTATATCAACTGAGGTTTTCATTTGGAGGGGGATTTAGGGGGGAAGCAGAGAGACGAATATGTTTATTCAACATGTTCGCCCTTCTCAAGCCCCCCCACCCTTGCATGTTGTCAGTAGCTGGGCCTCTGCATCTGTCATGCAAGACAGACATGGGGGAGAGTTCACAAGGCCTTCTCTCTCCGAAACTCCAGCTCTGCTCAGACATCTTTGTCCATGCTTTCTGTCGCACTGCAGGGACTTCCTTTCCCTCTGTCCCTCCCAGCTCTCATGGGCCCTGATAACAGATCGCGGGCATCCTAATGAAGTGCCAGCACGATTAGATCGAGTTTGCCTTTCTTTTCCACTTGGAAGGAAAAAGCTATCAGTCTAAAAAACACTTCCCTTCAGAAACAGGCTTATCCCACCGGAGCGGTTAGACTATTGCTAACATTCGGACTTTATCTCCCACAAAATGAGCCATGTGAAGAAACAAACACAAATCTGTTATCTCAGAGTGGACAAAGCCTGTGGGCACCGTGGACGACAGTGTACACACTGAAGGATCTTTCAGCTTTCATTGGACTGACTGGAGTCTGTCAGAGGAAAGGTTTTGGTGAAATAGTTTAAAAGTTAAAATACTCCTGTCTAGTCAGTCCAAGTCAAGTTTTTGCAAAAATTTAAGGTAACACTTTCTATGAGCCTGTCTCTATAATGCATTGTAACACATTTTGAACATATATGACACGTTGTAACACATTATAAACACATCTATAATGCGTTACAAGAACGTAATGGCTAGGCTTGGGTGACAGGACGAATATATCGCCATTGGGGAGGTGGATGAGCCGTTGAAGATGTCTTGTTTTTTCTGGCCTATATTTCGTGTTAATATTGTTTTATATGTGTTTTTTGTATTTTTATTTTGCAGTTGTAAAGGCATGCCTCTTCTAGAATTAAACTCCGCAAATAGCCTAATTAAAAATACAAAGCATACGCGATGTAATGATCTGCCATGGGTTAACGGAACTCCAGAGAAGGGCTCGGCATGTTAATTATGGTGCTATTTTCGCACATGTTTAACATTACTCACATTACAAACGATGCAAGCTCCCCTTCGGACTGTCACGTGCTCTCATAAATCATCCTTGTTGTACAATGACATGTTTTACGATGTCTGCTGCCAGCTTCTCCATCAGAGGAGTAACTCCAGGAGATTCTCTTAGGAGGAGCTAACACGTACAGCAGCTCTCCTAAGCGCTCACAACTCTCGGCGACCTCGCGTAATTCCTCTTCAACTGCCCACAGACACTCCATGTCAGATGCTCGCATAACTCTAACGTTACGTCTTGGCAAACATTCCGTCATTTTATTCAGTGTCTGTGTAATGTTAACGTTACTTCATTAGCTGGTAAGCTAGCTGTAGCTATCAGCTTGTAGCATGTTGGGTGATGTGGATGCAGCTTTTTTCCGAGAGTTCTTTGCATGTGTTCATTTATGTTCATTTATGTTGAATCCAGTGTGTTCTGATTGACTTAGAATTCAGAATGTGTTTAGTGAAATTTATGTGTTCTTCTTTAGTTTAAAATAATCTCTATTATTTCTACACTGTGACTGAGAGTGGTAGCGTGACCAGTGACTTCCCTTCTGTTCCATTCTTAGATACATGAGAGGGCTGTAGAGTGATTTTTACAGGAATTGTTTGTCTAACGCAAATATATTGCCTATCCCTGATATGTGACCTGAGGATGCCGGATAGGAACTTATTGTCACATTGCCCAACCCTAGTACTGGTTAACCCTAACCCTGCTCATAAATGTGTTATAAATGCATTCATAATGTATTATACATGCATGCTTTTAGTAAAGTGTTAAGAAATTTATACCTGGTGAAATCAGAATTCAATTTTGACTGGAAATTTATATTGCATGACAGGAATTATCCAGATGAGTGTTTTAGCACAATTTTAAAAATAATATCTATCCATTCAAACTTGCATGAAAACACTTAAAGCAGTTCTTACCTTTCTGGCATGTTGCTCAGCACTTTGCTAAAATTTGAACATGAACAACTCTGCCTCCCTCGAAAAGCCCCACCCTCTCCCCCCTGCCTGACCTCAGACGCTCCCCTCCTCCCTTCCTCCCCTGACGACGCTTGCGGTAAAGTGAGCGGCGGCAGCGAAACGGGTCAGT
>JAQLOL010000024.1:23885721-23918891 GCA_029783665.1 Naso thynnoides | reverse complement strand
AACCCTGTTGGGTTTATCTTACATTTTAATGTATCATATGATTATTAATAGCATTTTAACTTAGACAAATAAGTGCGCAAAAGTTCCAGAAAGGTAAGAATTGCTTTAAATGACCATTCATGTTCACTAGGCATGTTCTTAGTGTCTGTGAATAATGAACTATCCCTTTACCCTCCAAGAAGGTTGGGTCTAAGGACTCCACAGTTTACTGATGTTGCACTCATTACATTTGACAAAGTAATGAGCAGCTACAACATTTTCCTCTCTTGTATTGAAAGCAGCTTGACAGTATCAATAAGATATACAGTATCTAAAAAGTATGGTGAAATATTTTCCTCCCTTAGGTGGACTTTAAAAGAAAGTAACATCTGTGGGATGCATTTAGAAATTACTTTCAAGTATTAAGAAACGTGTTTTGTAAGGGGATGAGAAAGATAAAATGTGCAGCAGTTTGCGTGCCAGTGTGTTCTTTTCCCAGTCTGGGAAGGTGGGACAAAGCTGCTGGATTTGGCGAGTGTTTGTGCAGTAGGAGATGGGTGCATCAAGATGGGGCCAAAGCACACAAGCAGAAAAGATATTTGGCCTGAACATACAAGAGACAATACTTCAGTCACAGCAGATCCATAATTACAGAACAGTAGGATCTGAAAGCATTCCCTGATTTATTTACATAATTCCTCTGTGTTAGCTTACGATTGAGTTGGAGTCATAAAATCAACTACTTATCATTAATTATATGAGAGGACAAGTGCTTAAAGATGGGAGCTTACTGAAGGAAACTGGGTTATGTTCCATGCAAGGTACCCTGCACACTTCAACAGTATTGTAGAGGGGAGACAGCTCAGCAATCTAATTTCAGTGTGATGTCTATTGATGTTTTATGTCTTCAGGCTGCTAGCAGGGGCAGATAGGCTAACTAAGTGCAAGTGAGCACTTAGTTTTAGGAGATTTGGGCCAATGGGGGGACTCCTGCAGGATTTTGCGTTGTCCACATCCTGGTTTGGTTTGGGTTCTGTCTGAAGGGAAGTGAGGAATGATATCCTTTGGGTCACAGGCCATGATTACAGGAATAAGTATATGAGGAAAGAAGTACTTACAGAAACTGTCCCAGTGGATATTTTGTGTAGCTGTGGCAAGTACTACAGAGTTGGCTTTGCAACTTCCAGGCCTTTGTGGACCATTCTAACCACTTAGGTCATTTGTTATTTTCAAGAGAGCCTCCTCTCAACTGTACGAGCTGTGCTACCCGTTGGAGCATGAGTGCTTTGTTGAAATTACCACTTTTAAATCCTCAGCTGATTTATTATAAACCAAATTGAAGTGGCTCAGTCTTTTCCTTAAAGTGAGTGAGTTCATTTCTCATAAGCTCTTCTTTATGTTTGCTTAATAAAGTGATTTAAATTATTGTACCTTTTTTTTTTTAAGGCTCAGCTTCTTAACTACAGATCTTGCACTCTTGCAATTTCGGGAAGTGTTTTGAAATGCATGCTCTACTCATTTAGATCCTTGAATTTGTTTTTTCCACTCTTATTTCAGACAGCCAGTGTTTTCCATTCATTTCAGTATGAAAATAAATTGGCAAACTGCTGAACCTCGTTTAAGTTGCGTAATCCATTAGAATTGACCCATAATTCTTTGTTAATGTCACACTGCTGTGGCACAATGATGAGTTTAAGTGCATATGGATGTGAGAAAATTGTAGACTTGATGGATTATGCAACTTAAGTAGGTTTCAAGAGTAGCCTTTTATTTTTCATACAATACAGAAATGAATGGAAGCCCATGGAGGCCTGGAACATGAGAAAAACACATTAAAACTTTAAATTTACTCAAGCATGTGTGTATCAAGTGCATGTGACTTTCATGTACAAAATGGGCTCAAACTTAAGTTACAGTCTAAAAACAGAGTCATTTAGATTTTCAAAGAAATCACTAAATCAAGGCATCATTTTGTGAAAAAGCCGACTTGTCCATAAGGACTTCTTTCTCTCCTGGAGATTTGCTTCCTGTGAGTCATAACATTTTATGATTTGTAGTAGAAGAGTTTCTCTTTCATAAGCTCTCCTAACTGGTAAAAACAGTGGTAATTTTGATGTAACCTCTGCAGTTCTCTGGGCTTTGCCTTCTGTGAAGTTCATTACTGGTGTACAGTATGTAATGAGCCTCATTAATTCGATCCCAGTGGTATTCACTCCTCTGCTCAAAGGGGCGAGTGCTGGATTTGGTGTGGTCTCTCCGAGGCTTGGGTGGTATAGTAAAAGGGATTAGCGGTGTGACGTCAGAGTGCTCCGACTGGAAAGAGCAGTATGTTATACTCACATAGCTGTGTTCGCACTGGACAGTAGGTTAGTTCCCAATCCTGCTTACGCTCGGGAATCTTCAGATGTGGGCGATGAAGGAAGCCAGTGGAAATGAACACCGTGGCAGTGGTGTGCTCTGTGGATGGGAGAGAGGAAATTGCTTGCTCATACAGAACCAAACTAATTAATGGTTTTCAAATCCTTTCCAGACTCTCCAAAAAAAGATTTTGACTCACCACCTTTGTTTTCTGTTTCTTAGCTCATTAGATATACGAAAAGTAAAGAACAGAGGGGAATCACTGTTTTTCAAAGGCGAACTGTCAGACTAGATTGATGGATCATCCTATTTCTCCATATTCATGCTATTCTGCCAAGCAAATTATTCAAATGAATTCAACTCGGCCAGGACAGCTCAGAGAACAGTTTGTGTGAAACGCCTTTTTGGAGATACAGAGCTCATTTAGCTATGGTTGTTAGCGGAGTGGTGGGTGGTGCTGAGAGGAAAGCAGATTGGTTCTAAATAAATCAAATAATTCCTTTATCTCCTGCCAAGCACCTTCTGACTCTGACTTTGCCTTTCATTTGAAACACTTTGCCTCTAACGCTAAAGAAATATAAATGGTTCTACATATTTGGTTGTGTTTGGGACCTTGATAATAGTGGTCATGCCCTCATTTTTCCCCCTCATGCTACTTACATACTGTACTTACTGTTTGTTCTCATCTAGAGTTCTTGTAACTTGTCCTAATTGAGGTTTTATTTACAAGGACGTTAGTATACTTGTTTCTTTTTAACCCTGAGAGCTAATGTGAAGCGGGGGTTTCTTTAGAGGACCAGTCGAGACCCTTTTCACTTTGCAAGTTCACTGTTGCCAGGCTGCAAAAAAATGCCGGAGGAGTTGCCACAATGTGCTCGTATAGAATGGCTTATGGCACAAACACGGCACTGTCTGTGTCTGTAGCGACTGTTGATGTGGGGACAGCTGCTTTATGATGGTAAACTCCTTTCCTAAAAGCTGAGGACCCCCTGCTAACTCGCCAGCATAACCACATTGTACGTGGATTGACTCAACATGTTAGATTAGCTGGTTAAATACAGTGATCCTTTTCCTCAAAAGTACAATCCTGACATTTAGGGCATTAGAATACCAACAAAGACTGTTCAATCTTTCTCAGGGCTGTCTTTTCTTGTTTATTCTTGGCCCAGTGTGAGGAAGCTAGCAACCTGCATGTTAATTATGCCTCTCAGTGCAACTCTGTGGAAGAGGTCACATGTTGAGACCGAGGCAAAGTTTGATGAAGACAAACATGAGAAGCTGGAAAGTTTTTTGGTGCACAATGCCTCTGTTGTTGACATAGATAATAACTTTTGTGCATACGGGTTAAAGCACTTTGAATATATACACTGCATGAATACTGCCAAGCCAGTAATACAGAGCTGTTGCCATCTTGGCAAACGTTTGCACAAAATAAATACAGCAAGACAGAAAAGGGAAGAAAAAGCAAGTGAATATTGGGATCCAAACCAGAAACCAAAATGTGTCGGATTTTTTTCACTTTTCTCCGTCATGCATACAGCCTGAAAGTCATCTCGACACCATGTAAGAAGAGGACAGCGGTAAAGAGATAGACAGAGAAGGCAAAAGTGGAGAGTTGAAAAAAGGAGAGCAAGAGAGGACTGAGTAGAGGAGAAGAAAAAAAGAAAGCGAGAAAATGGAATAAAAATAGGCTCATGATGGAGCTGGTGTCTCGATGAGGCAGCCCACTAACCTCAGAGGCGCCACACTCCCTGGCTTATCCCAGCCCAGTGAAAAGGAGGGGCCACACCACAGATCTTTGTGACTGCCAAGGCTCCAGCGCCAAGCCGAGTCTCTCTCTCTCCCAGTCTGGTTGTGAAGGGGCCAGGCATGTGAGACTGAGGCAACAAAGCGTGCTCCCTTCTCTGGATGACAGGGCAACCCCCTCACATTTCAGAGAAGGAGCAGCGAAGAGCTCCCAGCCAGGTGTCGCATCAGACCTGCTGGTTTTTCTCCATGTGTTTGACTGCTGAGAAGGTGTTGTTTCTTGAGTAAAGTTACTGACCCAGTGTGGGAGCTGGTTGCTACTGAGTCAGAAGCCTGACATTTGAACTGCCCAGGCAGTGGCTGCATGCTGCAGTGCAGGTCACATCAATCACAGCAAGTTGGTGGTGGAGGAAGCAGACACAGACCTGGCAGGAGGTCAGAGACCAGGGAATGAATTCCCACAGGTTTACCAGCACCTTCTGCAAAACCTGAACTTCCTGGATTCGTGGTTGCTGAAAATGAGAGTGTAGAAGACAAATTGAAAATGTAAGTGATGCACCTGAGTGATCCAAAAAATCCAATCATAAGCCAGATTTCTGATCTGGAAAATTTGCAATCATACAGGTTATCAGATGTCAGTGGAGGCCAAGGTTTGCACATTTTTAAACCATGTTTATGCATCATGGAGTCAGTGTAAGTAAAATGGCCTTAGTTTTTCATATGAAAACAGTCTGAAATATCAGGAAGTCTCCACTGTCATCTGGGAAATACTGACAGACAAAGAAAGGAAGAGAACTAGACAGCTCGACATGCTCACTCATCTGGAGGATATTCAAAAGAAAAATATTTTCATAACTGTTTGAAATTTTACATATTAAGTGGATTAAGGGGACTGTACACATATTTTTCCAGCTATTGAAAAAAAGGAACAGCTGGAATGCATTACTTGTGTCTTTTAAAGACTATTGTGCTACTTTTGATTTGTCAGCTCTCTGTCAAAGAAGTGTGCATGAAATATGAACAGATAGTCAGGGGATTTATTTGTTTTTTTCTTTTTGCATCTTCGCCTTGTAAGACAAGTACATACAGTATAATTAGATGGCCAAGATTCGAAACCCATGTTTTTCAAAGCCACAGAGGTTTGAATTTTGCTGAATGGTCACATTTCTCAGTTATTCTATATCAGGAATTTGTAAGTGGAGTCCTTTTGTTACCAAAGATTTGCGAGATTACAGTCAGATTGTATTGAGATCGAATCTTTGCTTGCTTCTTTTCTGCAAAATAAAATGTTAAAGCAACAATAAAGAATACAGCATATAATTCTGCTAGGACCTGATTTTGAATAGGCAAGGTTCATATCTCAGAGTTTATCTTCTCATGTGCTAATAATGGTCATACAGATGCCAAAAGGAGGCAGAATAATGCAGTGGGGCGTCACATTTTTTTCCAGCTGCTGCAAATGCACTGTCTCTGAGCAGGGTTGAATAGATGATATTATGTTGAAATTAGAGATGTTCCAATACCATTTTTTCCTTCCCAATACAGATTCTGTTACCCAAACTTGCCTGGCAGCCGATACTGACTACCGATCTAATACCAGCTCATAAAAACAACAATTCCTTTAAAATATAAGGAGTAGGCTAATCATAATTTTGTAAAATAAAAAGATTTAGATAAGACTTTATAAAAGAGGGGTGCAACAGCAGCTTAAAAACTAAAATCTAGTTCCTAACATTTAACTAACAACACATTTTTACTGGTGGGTGGACTTTCCAGTGTAAAATATTGTTAAATGTAGGCATTTTGCTTGAATGGGGCTGTAACATTAAGCTAGCTGTGAAGTAGCTGGGTACTGCTTGGCGGCTAATAAATCACATGGTAGTGGATCAGTGCACAGACTAGCGTGCTCGCAGATACCAACACCAGCATTTTTCAGCTGTTTTGGATGCATTTTCCGATGCAGGTATTGGTATCGCAACAACTCTAGTTAAAATAGTTAAGTTGAAGTGAAAGTCTTGTTAAGAGACCCTGCAATACTGCAGCCACGAAGATCTGTCTTTGTGCCAGCTTTGTTGTTTTACACCAAATAAAACATGCTTGTGTAACGCATGCACCAGAGCTTGATTATAGATAGCATGCTGGTGTTCCAGAAGCAGTAAAAGCATGACAAGTGTAATGTGTAACACAACAGCACCGATGTGCTGTGTATGCAAAAACAGTGGCATGACATGGCAATAACAAATGTTTGTTTGTTGGTTAAGGAGCTCTCTGACCTTGTTGTCTCACAAAAATGCAGACATTTTTGGTTTCATTTCTAATAATTTGAATTAGCTGCTAACTGCTGCTAGCTGCTTTTCAAATCCCCCGGTGATGGGTCACACACTGAAGGTGTTCTGAAAATGTCACACCCCTGTCCTATCCTGTTGTTCCACCACCTCACTGTTTTTGCACAGACGTTGATTCGTTTGGAACAACCATGATGCCGCCCATTTCTGTCTTCAAACTTTTTACAATGTACAAAATAAGGGCTAATATCTCATAATGACTAATTGCTTTCTTTATCAAGATGTTTCAGGAAAAAAAGAGGAAAACTGGTCCATTATTATACGTGATGAATCAAAACATTTTTCCCACCAAACAAGCTCCCTTTAGACGAGTGCAAAAATTTCTGTATCACACTTGCTTCATCAAGTTTGTCTATTTTGTGCAATTTGGTGATTTTTTTTTTATTTTTTTTTTATTTTTTGAATGGTCTAATTCTGTATCCCGGCTGATTGTAATGGGATTAAAACCCGCAATAGAAGTTATGTTCTGACAATGCTTTTTTGTCCAACTATTCCTACATACTTGTATTTTTCCATTTCCTCCAGGACTTTATCACCCAACAACTAAGACCAAATGGAAACCACAAGACAGTTATGTAGATCCATTTTTTGTAAAGCTTAGAATTAATTTTTCAATTGTTGTTGAAAATGTGAAACCTCAGAATACCTTCAATACCACTAAATATGTTGCTTTAGGCAAATGGGGAGAGAACTTTCATCCAATATTCATTGTTTTTATTCAAAATTCTCATTATGGAGCCATTTGGAGCAAATTAAGTTTCATTTCTGCCCATGTCACGCTGGTGTTCTTTATTTGGTGTGGTCTGTGATAACACTCAAAGTGTGGAGTTATAGCTTTACTCATAACCGCCCGGTTTGCACTCCAAGACCTTTTCATCTGGTAGCAATCTTCCTCAGAGCAGTTTTAGCCACCAAAAGCCCAATCCATCAGCCACTGTCATGTGCCACAATGAAATGTGAAAGGTAGAGTAAATGCAGAGGGACATAATGTTCTTTAAAAATGGAAAATACCAAGTTAAACTAAATTTGTGTGTACTTGCTCTCTGGAAGGATGAGAAAATAAGGAAATCAGTTCAGAATTCCCCTGTTTTTATTTCAAGATGAACATGGTGCATTAAACGAAGAACATTCTCGCTTTTAAAGTTGCTGCCTGCTCATTACCCCTACAATAACAGTGGGGACTATAGTTAAAATGTGTTGATTTCATTTACACACAACAGACTAGATTTAATTGGTTCCTCTTTCATGTTTTATGAGACTGTCACCACAGTGCGTTTGGGTTTGATGCAGATAATGAGCAGCAGATTGCATCAAAGTTCAATGCAAACAGCAAAAATAGGTGCTGTGTGCATGCAATGTAAGTGATTGTTGCCAGATTATGTGCACCATATGTATTCCTTTAGGAGAGTAGACCGTATTTCCCTTTTTATGAATTCCTCCCAAAGTCATCATATAGTGCACCCGTATTTACCTACGCCAGCTAACTGGTTCCATGCTTTGCAGTTCAAATGATAGCAGGTCAAAGAAGGACAGGACAGCCTTCAGCGATCTTCCTCACATAAAACAAATCATATCCGCTCAACTTTAAGGAGTAAGACCTGGGATAAAAGGTAATATTAACTGTCTGTCTAAACAGATGAAAAGGGCACGCAGCCTCCTTAGTCCTGCCTCGAGCATCAGCTGCACAGTCAACATACAGTGCGTCCCCTCACCAAGGTCAATGAAGGGCTGCATCACGGGATTATGTGGTGCAGGATGTCTGCTGTTACTAGACCAAGAAAAGGAAATGAGAGGTGTCTAAATAAAGCCAGTTAAAATGAATCAGAAGTACAGTGAACAGGCCTCTTGCTCCATTCACTTGTGGCTTGAGATGAGTTGAAGTTATGCACTTAAACAAATAATGCACCCAGAGTGAGAGGGATGGGGAAGCAACAAACTGAAAGATGGAAGCAACAGAGAAGGAGAATGAGAAACAGTCGAGCAAATCACAGCTGTTGGAAACACAAGCTGACTCACAGTTTTTTCAGCATTACTGAAAGTCTCCTGTGGAGGAACGAGGGCTGCAGGGTTAAAGCGTCCCTCTAACAGAGACAAGATAGTCATGTGAGACTACACTAACTCTGCAGTTTGCTGCTTGCTGCTTGTTATTTCTACTCAGTCTCCCGTGTTATTGTATTATACTTCAGATAACTTTATTAGATTGATGCATTCAGAGGCAAGAAAAGAAAAGATTCAGACTAAATCTGCTGAATAACAGCTCCAGGTGATCCTGATCAGGAATAATCAGGTTTTGAAAATGGATGGGTGGATGGATCCTATCGCATCAAGATTTCTCAGAGTTTAAAACCTTCAATTTAGCAGAATTGCACTCATTTGCTCAAATGTTTTCATGTAATCTAAGCAGCTGTCAGTGCGCCATTTTTACTTGTTGCCTTGTTGTAATGCAAAAAAATCTAAAAAATGCTGGGGGTCTTTGTAAACTGTAGTTTCCATTCAATTATCTGTTCACATTCGAATCAAAACAGACATAAAATAACAGCTAAATCCCTTCTTCCCTCACATTAATGTTGCCTCCAAGGGATTATTTAACAATAATCCTTTGTAGGCAGCATTAAAACCCTGCATCAAATCTAATTTCTAGTCAAGTCACATTAAGGACATAAAGATATCACAACCTGTTATGTGATCAGAAACACTGACATCTACAATTATTGACAGAAAATTGACTTCTGTTTCTGTATAAATGTTTCTACATTTATACAACCATGTATGAAGTTTCACTGTTTGGCTAAAGGTGAACACTCCAAAACCATGACTGCATCACTTTGCTTCTTTAGATCACTTGTTTTAGTTTCTGTTTGCACAGAAAACTTGGAAAATGTAAAAAACCTGTGCAGCACTTTATGCTGAAGAAATTGATTGACCTTTTTTGTGCTTTTTGCTTTCTCGTTTACATAACTGTGAATGCTTTACCAGGGTGAAGTGAGGCCCAGCAAGTAGCCAGAAGTAAGCAGCTGTTTCTCATCTGTCTCTACAAGCATGTGTGTTATGGCTCCACTCTGATTGGGTATCACATAACCCCCATGTATCTCCTGAGCCCTTTGAGACGAGGCTAGCTGTTTTATTATTGCACTTTAAAGAATAGCTCATGGCAAAATACATTTTAACTGCGTATCTCTCTCTCATCTTTTGTCTTATTAGAATACTAAACCTGTACAGCACAGTGGAAAACGCCTTTAAATTTATTAAAGAGTGAATAAACAAAAAATGTTTCAACTACAAGTTATTAGTAATATTGAATTTGTTTGATTTGACTATTTTGTTGTAATAATGCAGTTAAATGTACTGGATGGATACATTTTTCAATCTTGCATCAGAATCACTGTTCATGAAATTAGAGTAAAAACTAAAGCCCAAAAGGGAACATGAGTTTGTGAACTTTGTGTAAGTTCATCATGATTGGACAGAAACGGCTGAGCCAACCATTCAACCCAGCTTCATTTTCAGTGATCCCATTTTGCTGAGAGCTTTTCTCCTCTTCCTCTTGTCAGGGGTCACTGAGATGTAAACCTGGTCTCTTGCCAAGGCAAAAGCTTATATCTGTTTCTGTGTTTGGAAGCTGCCCCTCTCCGTACCTCCTCCACTTCCCGCATCCTGCGCGACGGTCCTTAGGTTGTTTGTGAAATGGAAGTAGCACAGGAGCCCTCTGGGACGTAACAGAGAAGGGCAGGTCTGCAGCCCCTTCACCTCTGTGTTCCTGCTGAGTCCCCAATGGCTCAGTGAGTAGTGGGCTTGCTCTCCTGGTCTTTAGGCTTTTGTGTGTGTGTGTTTGTCTGAGAAAGACAGAGGGCTTAAGGTTTGTGTTGAGGGTGGGCCTTTTCGCTCCTTTGCATCAGAAGTAGATGTCACAATGAGTTAGTCCAGCAGTCTGCTGAAGTCTGGCTAGACTGGAGAACAATATTTTTCCAAGATTGCCCTGGAGTGCCACTAACCGAAAGGCAGGGATGCTGCCGTCTGAGCTTCTGCACATTTCCTCCCTTTGCTCTGCGTGATCCATCCTCCTGCTTTTCCCTGCAACAGGTTGAAATATGCATATGTCCCAGTTTATGCTGTAATCACACATTGTTTGTGCCAGCCTATCAGTCCCACTTTACCTCTTTAACACAGTGAGCTGCAGTGAGGTTTGCATGCTGTTATCCTTATCTGCAGGATGCACCAGGCAGTCTGCATGAATACCGTCTGACTCAAAGGTAGGAGCATTTACGGTGGGTAAGATATGGAAAATTCATTTGCAAAAGCAGATAAATGACATTCTTAAAATGAACAAACCAATGCCAGTTTGATGGATATTCCTCTGAGTGATAATTTAAAAAAAAGGCAAAGATGGCTAATTGCTCCACGGTGTCTGTAGTCAACAACTTTGTAGGCTGGTTGCACCCAGATTATTTATTTCCAAAACATATCCAAGTATTTTTTTATACCTAATCTAACCCAACTGAGTTTTTGATTTCACTCAGGACTTGAACCCAAGGTTCCCAGTTAAATCCACCAAAACCTCCTCCATATTTGGACTCTGCTGCTCTAATGCTGCATCACTGGGTGATGGTTGTGAATGGCTGAATAGCTGCTGTGTGACTGTTCTCAGCAGGCAAATAAGACACTGACACTGACAATGAAAAACAATAAACAAAACATGAGATATTTTATTAGAACAACCCGACACCAGTTTGATGGATAATTCCTGGATTTCAAACCATAAAACATGATTAAGGAAAATAAATGGAGGTATCTGTTTTTGCAAAAGAACCCGTTATATAATCTCCAGCACGAAATTTCTGTTGTATAATAACTTGTAATTGATTTCACCTGTACTTTGTACAGTTTCTCATATTACACCACAGTGGAGTTTCCCTCCCTGTCCCAGAGCTCAGTTACCTTTCGGCCTTGTTTGAGCTCATCAGATGTAGATGCAGATCTGCTTTTCTGGAAAAAATTAAGAATCCATTTGTAACAATAAAATAAACATTTTCTTGGACGGGGCGTGAGTCAAGGCTTCACTAGAGGGAAATCACACTGCCTAAATTGTTCTTAACAAAAGATTAGGGATGTCCTACATTCCTTGCCAATGCATTGAATCTATAATATTTGAAACCAAAGATTGTGATTTTAGTAACAGGCATGAATGAGGACTTGTTTGGAGATGAACCTCCGCCCAGTTTCACACTACCCATGGATTGAAATCCAATAGTTCCCATAGTTGTTTTTTCTCCTATTTGAAGCAGAAATTGAGAAAGTGTTGGGGACAATCATGCACACCTCCAGCGGCCGACAGGTTTGGGTCTGTGCAGTGGTTTTCTCCGCAGCTGTCTCAGCCCAGGATTGCACGACGCCCAGGTGGGAGTATCCGTGACCAGGCTGTGGCGAGCATGGCACTCTTGAGTTGCCAGCCGTAGCATGAATTCCATCAGCACCTGCATGTCATCTGTCAGCTGCACTAATCTGAAGCCAGCAGTTGTAAAAATAGGGCTGTTAGATGGTAGATCTTTCTTCATTGACTCAGTCTATGAGACACCCAGGCTTAATCCTGCAGTTGTTCCCCTGATTGAAAACAAATACATCCTTCGTCACTGCTGTTAGTGAAACCAAAATTCCTTCAAACGGATTGATCTAAAATTACCATTTTCTCAAAACTAACATTGATGGGTCATAGTGTGAATGCAACTTTATAAAAAGTTACTTTCTCTAACTTATGAACTAGTTATGTAAAAAAATTTAGTAATGAAAAAATAATTCTACAGTATGAAGTGAAGTCAGGGCAGCAACATATTTTTTGCAGCTGTGTTTAATAGATTAACAGGAACTTTATAACTTCAAGCATGAGAAATAAAGGTACAACATAAAGGGTTAACTTCTGTCCCTGGCAAAATCAATACGTAGTCGTAATTCACAAGTCAAAGGCTTGAAATAGTCTTCCGAGTGGCAAGAATATAAATCAGACACACTTATTCTGTTTCTGTCTAGCTACAGATCATCAGGGTGGGTTAGGCCAAGGGTCAGGGGTCAGAGGATGGCCAACAGTAGGCCTAGCAACTTGCTCTGCACGGCCTGAAACAGAAGTAAATCAAAGACACACTCACCACTCAAAGCTGTGCTCCAAAATTCTCAATCAAATCAGTCTCTACGAATGGGAAAGAGAAAAAAGTACAACGGGGAGAGGGTTTCCCCCTAAGTGTTCCCCCGCTGCAGCTCTCTCCAGCACAACTTTTGTCTTTTCATCTGGGTCTTGTGTGATCTGTTTTATCCATCAGTCCAAGGAGGCCTGTAGGTCTTGCTCTGAAGGGATATGTCAAACTGTTAGCAGTGTATGGTCTATTGGCACATAACATTGAGCAAAGAGTTGAACCATGGGCATCAAAAGAGAGACCGCTAAAAGGCATCACATCACAGCATCTGCTAGCCAATAACCATGGAGGCTATTTGTCTCAGCTTTGAAATTGAACAAACCTGACAAAAGTTATTCATTTTTAATTTGGAGATCAGTGCCGGCGCAATCTGTCTCTTTTATGTGTAGAGGAAATACTGAAAATGACACTGAAGCATTTACATTTAGATCTGAACAGCTGAAAAGATAATAAGGAATATTGATTCATCTGAGTTTCTCAGTGCTTGAAATCAGATGTGACCTGCTTTACCGCTCAAATCTCAGTGTTCAGTAAAAATAGAACTTTGTGTTTAAATAGAGAAATAAGTGATAAACTGTAATTTCATAACAGGTTTTAAGCATATAGTTTTGACTGTTAAGGGCACCTCTTACAGATCATGATGGCTTTAAGGAAGCCCATACATAGATCATTTGCTCTGTGCAGAGAAGGACTCCCTGCTAAAAGAGAAGATGGCAAACCAATTGACTGACCCAGACGGATGCCTGGATGTCCAAATGACTCTACCAGAAACAGAGGGAGAAAGAGAGGTCAAGATGCTGCAATAAAACTGATTTTTACCTTCAAGATATGTTGTTTTCAAGATAAAACACAGTTTCTGTAAACCCGGTGACTCATAACTCATAACACCTGCTATCAACATACAGTCAGAGAAAACAGGAATACTTGAAAGGAGGTATTTGTTCTTTCATCCTTTGTACAGAACCAGTGCCATGAGGCATTAAATAAAATCTTGACATAGTACAGTGGATTTAAGCAACTGTCGATCCCTGGCTTTGATGGTTTATGTATGAGTAGTTTGTTATTTCCGTTGCCTCCTCCGCTTTCCAGATCCTCATCCTCCATCCCGGCTCTGTTTGGCAGCGCACATTGTTGTGACGCTTGTGGTGTCAAGCAGCAGGTCCACCGAAGTCATACAGAAGCCAAGCCGAGAACCGTGAGAAAGGACTGCAGTGTGATTGGATTAGCTTTTGAGCGCCACGTTGCTTAATTAATGAAAATGACCCGGGAGCAGAGAGTGAAGCCATTGTCTGCACAGTGACAAAGTCCCTGCCCATCAACAGCATCCTTAACAGGATTTCACAAAGTATGCCAGCCGTTCTTAATTTGTTGGCTTAGACCACTACAGAAGGGCGCTGGCAGCTGAGGTGTTGTCTGCCTTTCACTTTGCAGCGGTGAAATTTCAAACACTGGCAGTCCCCTTCAGGATCTAAATAAAAAGTCTTTTAAACAGATTTTTAAGACATTTGTGAAAGGAGCAAGCAGTAGCAAAGCCCTTTCACTTGTCTTTCACACTCATTTTTTGACTCTACAGCAAATTATGCTGTCCAGCGATTCAAGCTTCATTCCATTTAGCCAGTCAGCAAGTCACACCTGCGGATTATGGCACAGTTCAATGCATTCATTGCACATGTGAACAGTAGCTATGGTTCACTTGATGATGTGCGAGCCCCTCGGTCATTCCAGCCTCCTTTCATCCCTCCTCCTTTAACTTTCTATTGAAGAGGGATGTAACAGTGGGCTGATACTGTGAGGGTGACGACCCTGCAGGGTCTTCTGAGAAGTTCAGCACAACCATTGTGACCAGATTAGTTTGCATTCCTCAGTGCTGAATGGCAAGCTCTGGAAACTATTACCTGGAATTACCTCAAATCAAAGACTTCTTCCTATTATCTCAGCAGGATCAGTCAGCGCAGACCATGACTGCCAACTAACATGTTAAAATAACATCACTGCAAGCGCGTTCCCCTGACAACCAAACTGTTTTTGTTGAATTAGTTTTTTTAAAAAAATCTGCGCATCTGCAGAGCCTTTAAAGGGATAGTTCACCCAAAAATGCCATATCAGTCATTATCAGCTCATCCTCACGCTGATAGGAGGTTAATTCACAAAACACTGCTTGTGTTTTACAGGAAAAAGATGTTGCAGTAATCTCCCAAAAAACTGTAGTGAATAGTGACCAGGTTTCAAACACAAATAAGTGAATAAATAAATAAAATAGAATAAAAAACGTTTAATAAAACCATAGAATGCCTCTATACTGCTCGTCAGTAATCCAAGTATCCTGAAGCACCCTTTCAACAACTACCGCAATTATTTTTTAAATAAAATATTTTAAGAGGACAAAATATTTAGTTTATATATTGCTGCTGGTTTTCTGGTGTGCTTTAATACTCTTACCTAGATAACCTTTTCAACAATAACCCCACACACGAATGACCCACACCTGTCAGTCTTCTTCTGCAGCCTCATGTTTCAATCACTGTTAACACCTACTGACAGTGGCTAAATATTTCCAACGGCTCACCCACTCATCATGTGGACGAAGATGTGTCAGACACTGGTGTGTTTTGTGTCTGCAGCTTGTAGGAGACAGACTGACTCTTGTGCACTGAATGGACCCCTAACAGGTCAACTACTGTGTAGAGAACACTTAAGTCCTCAGGCATGGAAGCAAACAATGTTTTTGAATTTGACTGAAACTTCTGCCAAACTCGAATCTGTGGTAGAATATAACTGAATGACAATGTGAAAGTTCTTAAAGTGTGTTTTTGTGGTAACTAACTTAAGTTCCGTTTCCCATTACCAAACTTTGTGCCACACACATTTATGTTGTAAGTAAAAGAGTGAGCAGCCAACATGGCGTGATCTTAAAAATCTTGTCTTACATTGAACTTCCCCAGAAATTAGCGTTCACAAATGTAAAGCTTTGATAGGTAATACTCTAAATGACATACACTAATATATGGTCAACACTCTGTCTCTTAATAGGCCTTATCCTTATGTGTGTATGTATGTGTTTTGAGTTCCTCTCCTGATGTTTTTAAATCTTATCTGAAATTTGGTAAAGTATGGAAACCGCTGCTTTCTTCTCAGTGCTTTTCCACCAAGGCCTTTTGTTATTCTTCTTCCCCCACAAGCCTCGGTGGTTTCAGATTTCTCCTCGGCTTACAAAGATTTGGAATTATACAAGCTTTTTATCTGCATCTGGAACACTGACTTCATGTGCTGTAAGATAAAGATTTTTTTGTCTCCACAACTTGATTTTTGTTTTCATGATTGTAAATTGAATGTTTGATTTCATTTTTGTTCTTTAAGAAGAAAAGAGAAAGTAAAGTAACAGATTGGGATGGAGCAAAGCCTTTGCTGCTTTGCAGTCAGTGAGCTGCACAGTTTAAACAATGCCAAGGGGAGAAGCAATAAATGAATTAGATCTCCATTCATTCTGGCTTTTCTGTGGCTTTTGACAGTCTTCGTTTCGGATTGGTGTTGAGTCCCAAGCTACTTACAGTTTAGGGAGGTGAACAACAGCTCAAAGACAAATGATCCACTCGCTCTATAGTGCTGCAAACAGGGTTCCTGGGCAGCTTGCCCGTACAAGTGAATTTTCTAGTTGTTTGAGTACAAGAATTTCACAGTGTGTGTGTCTGTGTGTGTGTGTGTGTGTATGTGTGTGCATGTATGCAAAAACACAGAAAAAGTAGCTTGTACCTTTATGTACGTGCATACTGAGACAGTGGAAATTCCAACAATATGTGGGAAAATCAACATCTTGCGTCCATTTTTTTTTTTTTTTTGTCCTCTGTATTTGACTTTGAAATAAGTCAGCATAAAAGAGGAATAGTCTTTAATTTCCCTTTTTGATTAGATTGTCGGGAAGCTCTTTTTTTCTTCTTTGGTCTCCTTCCAGTAGGCTTGTGTGATAGGAAAAGTCCTAATCCCCCAGAGTAAAGAGGTCTGTTGTGGGGGAAACTCCATATGGTCACAAAGCGTGTGTTTCCGAGGTCACGCCTGGTGGTTTTTAACAGGATCACCAGAGCATTGCAGTCTTTTCTTAAATATTTTATAATCTGCATACATTTTAATATGTAGTGAAAACTTGCATGACTAATAGGGAAATTATCCTGGTATCATATATGAGTATGAATCCCTGAAGTTATGTTTTTGCTCAGAATATTGTATTATGAGTTAATGGGTATAATGATGTGTGGGGCTCTTTAAACCATAAGCTGAACTGCTTTGAAGAGCTGAACGATCAACTAGTGTCAGTGAGACCAGACGATGACTCATCATATAGCTATTAAGCCGATTTTGGAGATTTTGTTTTCTCAACAAGGTGTGAAAAAAAAAAAAAGGTTTTACTACAGGAACTTTACATTCTGTGTCCAACACTATCAAGATTGCTGTAGTGAATAGGTTTTTATTCCCCTGTTGGTCGTTTTTTAACTCACACCACACTTGGGGTGGGAAGAGCACGTACAGCCCAGCAACGATCTACTGTTTAAATATACATCATAAAAATGTCAGTTAGAGGAAAAGCATTAATCATTTCCCAGAGTCCCATTGGAAAACATATTAAAAACAAATGGGTCCAGAATCTGGAGGGATGTAGCCTCATAGTTTACAGTTATGTACTTGACACTTATGCTGTAGTTACGATCCCTTTTTTCCCCATGGCTTCTCTATTGTTGTGTGAGTTCAGGTGTGAATGTTTATGGCTGATGAGCAGGTGGCACCCTGCATGGTAGCATCTGGCACTAGTGTATGAAAATATTTTTGTGAACTGGGGAATGCTAACTTGTTTTTTGAAGTGCTTTGAGTTGTTATTAAGACTAGAGAGGCACTACAGAATGCAGTGCAATCCATTTACCTTTTACCAACCTATTGTAACCTTTAGTTACCCAGTTAACTTGTTGCGGTAGTTGCAGTGTTGTATAGTAACGAAGCAGAAATACTTTGTTACTGAATTTTTTTGGGGGGGATATCTGTAATTTGCTTTACTATTTCTGTTTCTGTAGACTTTGACTTTGACTTTACTACATTTTGCAAAGAAAACAGATACTTTTACTCCATTACATTTCACATAAGCATCTTAGTTACTGGTAAAACCAGAAGAAATTTGGCGGGCTGCTAACCAGTGATTGTTCTGTTTTGTTTTGCTTTGTTTCAGTAGCCAATAATGTTGGATCATAGACTGCAACAAGTTTGATCAATGGTAAATCATGCCAGGCGTGAGTGCAAACAGGTACTCTAAAGCCACAGTACATGTAATGACTCAGTTTTTTCTTTGGGTTCTACTGTGGCCATGTTTTATGTTTGGTTTTAAATCATTTTGTGACGTAGTAGCAGTTGCCCAGTTGCAGATTTAGCTTGAGCTAAACCTTTATGGTCAAATTAGGCCCACAGGAGTTTAGAAAGCTTAGAAAACTTTCTGAAATCACTTTTTTACGGCTTTATTTGCATTTTGTTTAATGACTTGAAATTTCTGTCCTGATATAAACCAGAGGCTACATAAAACGAGAATAAACCGTTTTTAAAAAGTCAAACCTGACTATCTTTTACATGTTCTTTGTACTTGTACTTTCAATACTATAGTACATTTTATTCACTGTGCTTTTGATACTTAAATAAATTTACTCAAGTAATATTCTGATAGGTGACTTTCACCTCTACCAGTCATTTTCATTTTTAAAATATCTTTACTTTTACTCAAGTATGGCTTTTGGGTACTTTACACAAGACTTGGTAGTTGGTTAACCAGGAAGAGACACATTGCTGCAGAAGTGTTTCCTATGAAAACAGCACTGGCCCAGGTGGAAAATTGATGAGTGTGACTCTTTGGCTTGGTAAAAACATTATTTTTATGAGCTAAAAAAAAAAAAAAGTTTAAAAAATCAACAATAGTTTGCAGGTGCAGCGTTTTTAGTATCGCCTGTTTTCACACATGTCCCCCTCACATTTATTTTATTATATTTATTAACAAGTATTGTTTTCTTTGTAAACCTAAATGGACTCTTCCAACTCAAGTGAAATATACATTAAAGATGAGAATTAGTTTACCTTTTTCATAGTGGTCTTGTAAAACAAGTAATTAAAAAACATAACAAAACCACATGATGATGTCTGAGCCAACTAAGGTTGCTAAAGAAGACTCAGAGAGGCAAGGAAGTGTCTTTTGACTTTTAAGCTGAGATGATTTTGTAACATATGAAAAATATACACACTTATAGGCTAAAATGTGCTTGTGACAGAGAAAAACATTGTTGGACTTTAAGTTTAAAGTGTGTTCTCTTGATTAATTTGATTTCCTATCGTCTTTAAAACATTAATTGAGTTACAGTTATAAGGAATTAATAGAAGATGTGGGCTAAAGAGAAAAAAAAGCCAACAATAAAAGATACATGCCCTGTCTAAATAAACATGGACATAATTATAAATCAGACTTGTACAGTGTAAATGGATAAAAAAAACAAAGGCAACACACGGGTCTTTTTGCTTGAGCCACATGTATAGAAGTAAAGATTTGGACAGTGTTGAATCAAAGACGTGTTTTGCAATGATTATGTTATCCTCCTGCTTCCCTTAAAAAAATAATCACATCTGAACGGGGCTTAAGACTGCATGCTGTGAATTTTTAAGATCAAAG
Source organism: Naso thynnoides (assembly GCA_029783665.1). Lineage (NCBI taxonomy): Eukaryota > Metazoa > Chordata > Actinopteri > Acanthuriformes > Acanthuridae > Naso > Naso thynnoides. The sequence continues at coordinate 23,899,596 of JAQLOL010000024.1, read as the reverse complement.
TGTGTATGAAACCGTTTCTTCTCATTGATGTGGCAAAGTCACAGAAAGATAAACAATTGTCACAGCTAATGTGGCTTACTCGCTGAATACTAAACGTAAATATTGCTGTTTTATGTAAACTGTATCTGTGAATACTGATATAATCCTCTTGAGGCTATCTGATTTACAAGAAACTTAAATAAACACATGTACCTGTTGTATGTCTGATGCATCCAACATCATATGATCAGGTTTATGGCCTGATATTTATTGAAGTAGTTTCAATGTATTTCTCCATGAATTGGCTCTGTCGGAGCTTCAGAGCAGCCTATGAAAGCATCCTGATTGCTCTGTCTTGCTTAGTGGACCAATCAGTTTTCTGTGTGGGCGGGCTTTTACATTTTCTCTCCCAGACCGAGAGACAGTCAGTTTAAATGTATCCAGCGTCATGGCAGAGTGCCCCCCTATCCCAAATAGAAATCGTAAAGGCATATTTGTGTTCATGTGAATAGTCTCTGAAAAAAAGCAAGTAATTATATTCAAATTAATAAGTGAAGTAATTTTCCATTGTGACAACCTGTTTATGCTTTAGTCCTCGTGGGTGTGTGTGTGTGTGTGTGTGTGTGTGTGCTGGAGGGGTTAGAGACACCTCCCTGAAATTACTTTTTGCAGGTTGGAAGGTTGGATGTCTGATAGAAGATGTGAAAAATACTGAAGTCACTTTTCAGGGCTGGCTGACCTTTAATACATGCTGTCTGAACATGTACCATAAGTAACAGAACCAGAGCTGCTGGGTTCCATAGCTTCTCCAAGATATTGAGACCATTTAAACAACAAGGTATGCAGTACAGAGGCAACTTAAGGCCGCTCCCACTAGGACTCTGACTTAAGGCTGTTTTATCCTCGAAAGACAAGTGTCGGTAGGTGTCTTAAGAAATGTTTTGCACAACGTAAATGTGTTTATGCTTAAATGAAGTGTCGGACGCTGTCTGTGGCACATGCTGTGGTCTCCACAGTAACCAACCGAGCACTTCTCCTCAGGCCCACAGCCCAAACCAGCAGTGAAATGGCTAGTTTCTCTGAGACATTTGATTTGGCAGAGGAAGAAGAGACTTTATATTTGATTTTACTCCAGAGGAGAAGGAGATGATGGAGGAAAAGACTGTGGTCTGTGCACCTAATAAACTGGAATAAAGAGGAGCGAGGGGAATATGTGTTGGTTAATCAAATATAAAAAATATAAATATTGTTTTGATGACTTCCTTCATTGGATTTCACCCTATATCCAACACCAGAACACCCACAGTAATCCCATTGGAGTTTTATAGAGAGCTGTAGCGCTACAGATCCTGGCATTTTTGGGTCATCACAACGGTTAGTGCCAGTCACTCCTCAAAGCCATTCCTTTTGGGAGCATTTTTTTCTTCCTTAGCAAATAGAGCGCTGTTTCATCTCTGTGGCAACAATAGAATGCTCAGTCCACCTAACCAATCAAAATGTGAGACAAATCAAAACGACATCCGCGACGTTACAGGTTCTGACCATGCAAGACACTGTCGGATGACACATTCTTATGTCTTTTTTATGTCATTTTCGTCTTTAGACACTGTCGCCAGTATATACTGTCTTCCCAGTATAAAATATTCTTTAGGGGGTGACAGACATGGAAGGTTCAAGCAGGTGGAGGAGTGAAACTTTAGGAGGTTGGGCATCAGTCAGCACCCACCTCCAAAGAAATGAGTAGGGGCTACGGTGTGCTCAGCCCTGGTGAGCCAGGAACCAAACCAGGCAAAAAAACAAAAACAAAAAACAAAAGAAATCCAAATGTTGTTCGACTGAGGTGAGACTGGATGCCACAGCGACTCCCTATTGCCTGTTTCTCCCTAGGTGTTAAGAGACGGGTTCTGCAAGGATAGCTGGTTAACATGCTAACTTCATCTCAGCAACACAATAGTTAGATTTTTTTGACGTAATGTCTAAACTGTTATTTCTTCACATCCTCTTGATAATTTTATTCATTTTAGAATATTTTGAGCTAAAATTCTCCTTTAGATGGTTCTGGCAAACCAAACCTGATTTGAGACCAGGGTACATGTTTCTTACTCTTACTCATATTTCTTACTTCTTACTCTCTGTATTTGCCTTGCTGATTCCAGACTAAACAAAATTTTGGGTCTTTCTGTCATGGACCCAAGAGTTCCCGAAAGCCACCATCTGTTCAGTTTTGCTTTTCCTGGAGTTAAAGATCAGCTCTCACCTTATGAATTATTACGTTGTGTGTATCACACATATTTTGCTGAGTTCAGTGCTACAACTATGACCTCAGCGACACATGCACAGATATAACAGGCAATAATAACAATATGATTTGATATTTGAAGTCAGGCTACGTGCATGATGATGTGATTTAGCTTTACACACAAGCAAATACAGTTCACTTTAAGGTGATACTTTTTGTATCGTCCAGTGGCAGATTATTGAGTTTGGAGAGTGATTGGTTTACTAGATTAATGTGTGCTCAATTTGTCTTGTTTGTGTACCACCCATCTCTGATACTACATCTGTTGACGGTGGGGTGATAACAGGCCACGCACTCACATCCACACCATCTGCTCCATTAGTCCATTTCCCCACTGCTCTGTATTCATTGCTAATATTCTCATTTGGGCCCAATGGAACGGCCACCTAACATGTTTTCACAGCCGGTGTGTGACATCATCACATTTCAAAAGCACCTCATAAACACAGAGTTCTCGAAGTGAGGTTGGGTCTGGGAAAGCTTAGAGCCACCCCATCACCCGCCTTGTCGTTGTCTCTGGAGTGACAGTGATCTAAGAGACCATGAATGATGAAAGCAGCTGAAAAAGTATGAAGGTGAGGAGATTTTAATTTTTTGGGGAGGAGTTTGGGAGAGGGTTTAAATACTTCTGCAGATTCAGAATCTGTTCTTTGTTAACTTCAGCATTAATTACTAAGATCCTGCACTGCACTCTGGGTACCAGCCTGTACTCTGTGGGGAAGTTAGATTCATTGTGCCATTAAAGATTTTTGGAATGCCTACAAACAATCCTGCCTCAATTTATAAAAAAAAAAAAAAAAATCCGCCTCAAATGGCATTGAAATATCAAACAAAGACAGGCTTACAAAAAAAATCTCAGTCTCCGGTCAGCTAAAAGGTCTTAAGTCAATTCATAAAAATAAGACCCAAGACTTCAAATGTGTGAAGCGTGTCTTTTCAACAGTGTTGTACTTTAAACCTTTAACCAAAGGCCACACAGTGTGCAGAACAAAAAGTGAAATATCTCAGAATCTAAAGCTTTGATCTCCAAAGTGAGTGTTTGGCAGAGAAATGGATGTTTCCCCACAAAACTGCTTAATGGGGGCTTAAGGAAAGACAGAAATCATCACCCACGAACAGTTACACAGCTGGTTGGCTTGGTGAATTATTATGTGCACATGGAGCAAAGGGATGCTGATATCATTCCTCATTAATTATTGATCACTGATTGAAGCTTCCCCTCACCGTTGATATTTTTGGGTCATCATTTGCACTTTTCCACTTCAGAGTCAGTGTTAGAAAAAATGCAAAGCAGCTGATATGAGGGTTTTCATCTGTGAGTCGACAGATCCAAGACTGAGGCTCATTTTGATTTTTTCTGAATATTTCATTACTGCACATTTTCGATCATGTTACAGTAAGTGAGAAAAATCTGCCCATTTTGTCAAGCTGGGCAGAATATAAGTGCTATGCCAGTGATGACCATGTCAAACTTTTGCTCGATCACAACACCAAAATGTCTCAAAGGAGAGTAGTAACATTTCTTTTTCAAACTTTTGGTCTTCTATTCCAGTTTTGGCAATGCACCTGATAGCCTCAGTCTTACTAGTTCCCCCCCTGAGCCTTTGCCCTCTGAAATGAGATGTAATCCCTTTGAGGAGTGGTTGATCTGCTTATCGTTTCGCTACACACAGAGCCAGTTTCTCCCCCAAAGAATCTATCATGTGACATCTGAATCTTTAACCCATCAAATGAGCTTAAACCACACTGGTGAAGCAACTTTTGAGAGATCCCATGACTTGCCAATAATCCACAGGTCCCATTTCCCATTGGCTTTTTGGATTACAATATGTTTTCTTTGTTCCATTTTTTCTTTTCTGCTATTAACACTAAAACAGCCCACATAACCTTGGTTTCTTTATGAAAGCCACATCTAATCCCTCATTAGCCCACATTCAGGCATTTATTAAAATGTTTGCAAGCTTTGTATGTGGCCATGCTGGATCAGTGGATTGAAGGTTTCACAGTGGAAAATTATGCATCTGTAATGCATGTGGAAAATGCATCTTATAGTAGCTCTTTGCCATGACCCATGTTATCTCAGGTAATTTTTTTGTGTTCTCCCATGTGTCTGTGAAAACCAGGGCCCCTCACAGCAGCAGCTGCAGTTAAAGACACTTTTGTTAGATACTGCAACTGTTTGTAGCTGAAGGGAATAGACTCTAGTGTGCTGATGTAATCTATTAAAGGGAAGGAAAACATTGTATAGTTGTTGCTGCATGAGCCCTGGAAGGCCCCAACCTCAGAGGAAACTGGGAACAGGGGGTTGGAGGATTAGTGTTTTTTCTTAGACTTGGGCTTTGCTTTTCCCCACTTTTTCCTCACAGTTTTTTCCCCATTTCCTTTCTCTGTAAAAGGGCACCAAATTTGCTCCTGGCCCTTATGGTACAATGCACCCTTTACACTCCGAGGCAAGTATGAAATATCAGTTACTGATGTGTGTTTTCTTAACAGATTGCATGAAAATACTCAGATCAGATTGCAATCTGTGTTTTGAGACACAAATCAATACCGGGATAGAGGGCATCAACACAAAGATTTACTGCAAATTTCAGCAAAGAACCTCAGACTGAAACCATAAGCGTGTGGTCACATAATGATTATGTATTATCTTGAGCGTTGTTGGTGTTCTTTAAAGTGGCTTTATTTTCCGATCCCAGTGCTTCCAATAAAGAGCAGACATCAGCAGTTTTTAAACCATAATAGGGCTCAAACCATAATTTTGCTACCCCGCCATGTGAGCAAGATGCTAATATGAGTCTTGAGTTCCACAGTTTGAAAAAATTGCAGAGGTTTTCCATGCAACATCCCAAATTTGATTATTTCCTACTGAACATCAAAACCAGGAAGTACAGTAAAGTATTGGGCCAACATTGAAGTTTTAGAGTCTCAAACAAAACTCAACAACATGTGATCTGTAATGCTAGTTACAGTGTTTTTGTGAAGACTGTTGTGTCATAAGGCAGGGTTAATCAGCACCACAGGGGTGCCATGTGCTCCGTCTGTTTCTCCTTCACAGTTGCTCTCCTACTGTTATGCTCAACTGAGTCGCGTTAATCTTCTCCTCAGAACCAATCCTGCTCTTCTGCAGCAGATTGGCCCTGCTCACTTTCAATTTTAAATGCATCACTTAGTGCTAGAAACAGAAACAGAGGCATACCAAATGAATACAATGCTCCCCCTTTCTAATGGTGGGCAAAAGACCATAACGACACACTTCTTTCCTGTCACAACTGGAAAAAACATCTCCTTTATTTTCTCTTCATCTCAAGCAAAATATCTGTCTGCAGTTTATTTTCATTGGATTGTTTATTTAGTTAACCTTTCAGCACTTCTTCCTTTGACCTGCTGGCTTAGAGCTGCTCTGCCGCTCGCACCAGCTCGTCCACAACCCAGGAAACCAGTGACCCCAGGGCAGCCTCACTGTGTACATCTTGGCTCTTCCCCCTTTCAGAAAAGTTCTAGAAATGTAAGACATGAGTGCATGTGTCTTAAGGACGGCTTATCCTCCCTACTACAGGACTTGAATTGCCTAGAAGCCCCTGTCATTAAACAGCCTACACCCCTCTTTGATCTGGTTATGGTCTGTGTCCTTCCTCTTTATCTGCTCTCCTGCTTTCAGGACCTGTCCTCTATGCCTGTACCGAAGGATCACTGTGACCTGTTTTATCTCCAAATGAGGATATACCTCGGCTTCTATGCAAACATCTAGCTTGAAATACTGACTTTTTATATTAGGAACAGGCTCCTCAGAAGTACAAAGCAGCCTCTTGTATGCTTTGGAAATTTTTCCTATAACAGGTGCAGAGAGACCCAGTTCAAATTTCTGCCTCTAATATAAAGACCATATGAGGATTAATCTTTAGTCAGTTTTGAAGCAAAAACACATACCTGTAAGCAGAAACAGATTTGATCATAGTTATCTCCTTGGTGTGTTGAAAGTAGAGCCATGCAGACTGAAAAGGGCAAGAATGATTCTTCAGGAAAATGTTTTCAAGCTGTAAAAATACTTCTCAAAGAAGCTGCTAGAGAAAAGTCACAACCCCTTCACTCACAAACCCATATTTGCCCAAATCAAAGTCTGACTGCACACTGACTCGCCGTGTTCGTCTTTCCCAAGTCAGACAGACGAGGAAGAGATACGGCGACCTCTGACCGTTGTTGTGTCTGTTAGGTCACACAGTCCTCACACACTTTGACACATTCCAGTCCTTTCTATAAATCTTCCCTGAGGAATCAAACTGTGATTTATTTCGGCCATTGTCACAGGGGTCTATAGTGTCAAAGCGCTCAACACTAAGGTTAGTGTCCAGGGTCTCCCAGCAGGATATGATACATTAACCCATTCAATGTCTGTGTAATGTCCTCTAACACTGCCTTAATGGGCTCATTTGTTTTGCTATTATGGGCATGTTTGAAAGACTAATATGCATGACTATAAATAATTTGTTTAGCAGAACAAAAAGATTGACAAGACACAAAAACTAATGTAGAGTAATGACTTTCTCATGTAATTGGGTTATTCTACAAATGGTGCACCTTAATGAAGCATAAAATATACTTTTGAGCTGGTGAATCATTTATAAGTACTTTTGTTTATTCAAAATAAAGACATATATACATATTTAATGTTCTGCTGCTTGCAGGGGGTATTGGGATGAATCAGGAAACAACATGATGTTCAGCGGTGTGTTGACTCTCTTTTTAGCAAAAAAAATCAAACAAACAACAAAAATAAAATAAAAACACTTTGATGTTTTGCATCCAGTAGCTGTGCATTTTCTATGCATTATGAATAACCTCCACGGTAAAATTTATTTTTGTTTTTTTGAGGGCACAGCATTATAGCAAAAGAATATATGCAAAACTTCTCTGAAATCTAATTTTTCTGCACCTCTTGGAGTAAAAAAAAATATATATATATACATTTTTTTTCTTCTGAATGATTTTTAATAAACACGCTCAGATCTAAGGTGAATGAAAAGTGAATTTTGTGTGTGTCACTCACAGATTAAAGGCCTTTGCAGATAAGATGCGGGGTGCGCCACATTCGCCACTGAGTATAGTGGAAGTCTCCGCCCAAATAAAACTTTGGGGGCACACGGATGGCAAGTGTTAATCCTCGTGCTCTGCTCAGCTCGGTGGGACACAGATGAGCTCTTGTACCTTGCAACACAATGGTTTTGACAGTGGAGGGGTGGAATTTGTACATCCTTTATGAAAGTGGCTTAATTGAGATTTCACTTAAGTTTTGTAGCTCTACAGTAACTAGTTTGAAGCTGTTTTAATAGATTCCACAGTTTTCTTATTCCTGCACCAGCTCTAATAAAACTAGCAATTATTACTTACTTGGTGAAAAAGATCTCTGACTCAAGAATTTGAGCTCATCAGCATTACTGGAGTTAAAAAAGGATCCAGTTTGCTCCTGTGGATCAAATAATAAAGAAGTAAGAAAGATACTGACATCAGCAGACAAAAATCTGTTGGCTTTCAGCTGAAGGCACAGTAGCCTATGTCGATGATGAGGAATTCTCCAGAGTGTGGTACTCACATGAAACTGATGATGATGAAGCTTTGCTGGCACCTGATAATCTGTTCTCACACAAAGAAGGATTTGAGATGAACCACAGCACCATGACGTGTTTATGCTGTCCTGCCGTAACCAAACCAGCAAAGGTTCACACTGAACTCATCCAACATGTCTGCAGATAAGGAGATGATAGATGATGACCCGCTCACCTCCTCCATGCATTCAGTTATAATGATGTTTCTCTGCAGTGCTCCTGAGGTCAGTTTAGTTCAGTGCAGTTTGTTCAGTTTGCATAAGCCTTTTCATCGCTCACAGAACAAGTACCCACAAATTGAGACAAAATGAAACACAGAGGGTGGCTGAAAATGGGCTTTCGGCATGGCCAATGAAGCATTGACTCCAGTATCTAAATGACAGAGTCTAAACCCTGCAGAATTGTAGCGTAGCGTATTAAGGCATTAGATGAAATGTTGTCTTTTGGCTTCACTCTCCTGTTAATGAGTGGGTTACTGCTCGTGGCTTATTTGAAGATCATTTGCCAGCCTGAGATGCCCTATAATACCATACCTCAGAACATCAGAGCGGCCTTTAATTACAAAGTCCGAACAACATTTACTTGGAACGCTGAAACACACAAAAAGCTCCAGGGAGAAGTTAGGTGCCAGTTTATCTGTGATTTATTTTACCCTTCCTTTTTCCTGTACCATAATTCACTTGTCTGCCTTGATTATTGATGAAGGTGGAAGAACCTCATCTGCCTCCCTGACAGACGTGGCGGGAGGTTGGCTACCAGATGAAAGAGGGAGGAGATGGTTGTCAGGCCAAAGGTCACAGAGGGCAGCTGGACATTTGGCTGACCTGTGACTTAGGACCTCACATGCTAGCCAGAACTTTCTGCTTGATTGGATTAGATTGGGTAGGCTTTGTGCCCCATTGGGTGTAAATCACACACACAGATGCATGAACTTTCACAAACATGATAAAGTGTTGTGTGTATAGGTGAGGTGGAGCATTTGAGACTCGAGATCTCTTAAGTTTGGTCTCTCTGCTGCTCCCATTGTCACTCTGCCTTCTTTGCAGCTCTTTTAAAAATATACCCAATCATTTTGGGAATCCCATGGGACACAGTTTTGCTAGCGAGTGTTCAGTCTGTTAGTGCCACTAGCCTTTCATCCACCCAATTTAACCAGCTCCTGAAGAAGGCCATGTGTTTTTATTTGGTAATTTGTGGGTATTATTGTCATAATATACATATACAATTATTAGGGCCTGACTGATATGTTGGTTTGCCTGATATTGACCTATCACAGATATACTGGTATCAGCATATATATATATGTAAGGTGTTTTTTAAGGCTGAAAAAAAAAGGTCTGACTAGTGATTAAAATGGTTTAATTAAGTAGTTTGTCTAGCAGAGGGCAATTCATTATTTAATAACGAATAGGTGAAGTGTTTACTGTTCAGTGCACTGTTGTTTGGAATAAAGTTTGTTAAGTTTTAAGATATCCTGCCTCCATTACAGTATTTAATACCCACACTTGTCCAATATATGTATGTGTGATATTGGCTGCTATATGAGATAGAGGAATTTTCCTGCTGCCTAATATCGGTATTGGCATCTGCCCTAAAAACCCCATATTGGTTGGGCCCTAACAATTATATACTATTATATACCTATACTGCTCTTACCTCCTAATATCATTATTATTAGTCATATTTTTGTTGTTATCACAAATGATATTGTTGTGGTCGTTGTTGTTGCTGTGCTTCGCTCTCCTCTCTTTCTCTTTCGTCTCAGCCAGTCCAGGTTCTGTTAGAGGTATTTGCCTGTTAAAAGAAAAGTTTTTCCTTGCTACCATCGCCAAGCGCCTGTTCATGGAGAACCGTACGGTCTCTGTAAATTAAAGAGTATGACCTAGCCTTGCTCTTTATGAGAAGTGTCATGAGATAACTTGCGTTGTGATTTGGCACTATATAAAAATAAATAGACTTGACTTGGCCTTGTTGCTTCCCATGGGTACAGACCTGGCTACCAGGCTACTCCTGCAGGTCTTAGGCCAGCTTTCTGTTCTTATATGAGGTGATTCTCTCATGTTACCACCATCAACTTCAGCTAACGATCTTTATGTCATTTTCAGTCTGGCCACCTACCCGTGACCAGGTCGCTTTGAGAGACTCTACCAGAAGTTATCGCCTGCAACAAAATAGCAGTTGATGGAGAGATCTGGCTGGAGCACAAAACGATGAAAAAGATGTGTTATCCTTTATGTTAATGTATTTTGTATTTTATATACTCAAGGTGTGAGAGAAGAGAAGGTAGATAAATGACAATTTTCTAATAGTAGTACATATTAATGTATTGTTAAGAATGATTGTATTAAATAGTCAGCTCACACAAATCCAACAGACAGCCATATTTTTATGTTTTGATTTCAATTTTTCAATATCTGCCATCGAAATCCCACATGTAACACTTCCAACTGGTGTGTGTAGACAGAAATTGTGGATACCACTCACAGTAAATGATAAAACAGAGTTTTTTTTTAATATTGTGCGAAAGCACAAACTAGCAACATAAATAACACGCATTTAAACCTTTGATTTACTAATGTTAATGCAGTGGAAAGCTTTGAATTTCAGCATTGAAGTCTTTCCACCAGATGCACACAGAAGACATTCTCCTGCACAGCTGGCCAAGCAATTAATACTGAAGCGTATATCCAGACACTTGATGATAACAACCCCGTCCTCTGTCAGTGTCATTGCTCAGCAAAAAGCAGGAAATGTAATCACTGAACAGACTCAAGCTTGTGGATAAGTGCTTTCAGGTAGTGTGCGAGGTAAATTTGAGGTGTACACTGTGGGGATCATCTGGGGAAGTCCTGGCCAAAGCTCAGCTTTTGTGAAACCCAAACAGGTTTTTATCTTTCAAATAGATTAAATATGTTTAATTCAGACTTTGTGTGTTCCTTTTAGGAGCTTGCGTGAGTGTAATCTTGCAGAGGACATGTTTACTGTGGAAGTCCCTTTTGGTCTGAGAAACAACTCAAGTGCTCACTGACTACCTTATGTATACTCAGAAAGGGGATTGTTTGAAATAAATCACATGAAGGAGGGGAGTGGACATGTATACAAGATAAAATATAATTACCCTATCACCTAAATATTTTGCTGAGAACTAAATAAATATCCTAGCGAGGAAATGAAACCCACCTATTGCTTTGGAGGCTCAAAAGAATTTGTGTGAAATAAAACCCCATGAATCACAGCAAACATCTCAGATGGTAAACATATAAATATCACAGAATAACCATACTGAACACGTCAAAGAGACAACAGGCTCCAACGTAACAGACAGTGTTCCAACTTATGAGGTGACGCAGTTTTTACATGTGGAAGAATGGAAAATCTTATTATCACTTTTTCCAGTGAGTTGGAAAACAAGAGAAAAGGTGTAACGACGACAGAGCGCCAGCATCTCAATCCATCTCCACGTGACAGAGCCGGAGTTTTATGTGAAGAACAGCTGTTGTTTGTTGTTGGCAGGGAACTGTTTGGAAAGTTACAGTACATACTGCGTGAGTGTTTGCCTGCAATCATCTGTCTATTTGGACATGATTCTCTGACTGCTCAGGATGAATCTCTGTTGACTTGCAATAATGCGACGTGGTTAGAAGCAAAAGAAAGAGATCCAAACAGACACTCAGCTCACCGGACCGTTTCCATCGCCAGAGTCTGTTGTCTTTATGCGTCCAAACCACGTCTGAATCAGGGATGACTTCCTTACTGGAGAAACCGCGTGCACACCAGAACCCTGTCTGTGCAGTCTGCGTTTGTTTGTAATGTTTATCAGTCAGTGACAGAGTGTGTTTATGTGTATGGTTCCAGTAGGCCTTCACGACCCCGATGCCCTGACTCACCCCATCTTCCCTCTCATCTTCCTCAGCTTGCAGAAAGCAACACTGGAGACTGATTGAGTTCTCTTCCCCTTCAGGACTGATTCTATTACAAGACTAGCACAGTAAAGCTGCGGCTGTTGGAAGTGGGCTGCACTTTAAATGTGGATGATGAAATTCAGGGTGTACATCTCCGTGTCAGAAGTCTTAAGGATGTCTAAGCTCTATCTTGAAACCTGAAAATACGCTTGATGCTGGCTACACAAGTGCAGTTGAAGTGCAAGCTGTTGCTTGGTTGATGTTGACAGCCGCATTGTTTAAAATTGAATCACATCTGATCCCTCAGACAGATGTTAGACAGACAATGGAAAATTTGCTCCTGAAATGTGTTCTGTAGATTGTCTGAGAGCTGTCTGCTGAGGACTTACGCTGTTTTGCTTAACTTCTTGTTCCTAACAACTGAAGATGTTCAGATACAATTTTTCCCACCTGATACTGATTTCAAAACCTGAACACTGTGTATTTTCAAAGTACTGATCTGATACAGTGTTTAAAAAAATAAATTTAGTCTCTCTTGCTAGTCTCTCTATTTTGCTAAATAAATTTACATCATATCAAAACAGTGCGCAGACTTGTGGACTCATCAATACCTGATCCAGCAGTTTAGAAAGTAATGGAACATCTATTTTACCAAAATAGTAATCTGTTTTCAATGTGGAGGATGAGACTTTTTTCAATGCTAGATTTTAGGACAGTCAAATGAAATATGATTGTAAAGTAATGTCTTTTGAAGTCTCTATGAGGAACTTTTAACTGGTTATAAAACAGTCTAAATTAAGTACTGATGCCTCACATCTTAACTACATCAGCAAATGAGACCATCGGTAAGATATTGGAGATTACTATCTTGACTTTTAAAAATACTTTTTTCCTATCCTCTCAGTCAGCGGAAACGCAATAAAACGCTTCATGGCACACAGACCAGAAGACACAATATATTGCTTGGCAACATGATCGATCTGCCAGAGATTGGGATTTGCACTTAAGAGACTTGGACTCAAGTTGCACTCCAGTTGCGCACACTTGGAACTTGACCTCAAAAGACTTCAGACTTGACTGGGACTCGAGGTTTGTGACTTGTGAACAATCTTTTTTTTTTCTTTTTAGCAGTAACAAGGTATGACCAGCTAAATCTCATTCCCTTCTTAATGCGTCATTGTCCATGTGCGATCTTTACTACTATCTGTAATACAGTACATGCTTTGGATTCCATAAATACAGCTATGCTGTGTTCAAAGCAGACCAACTTGGATTCATTACCACCATAAGAAGCTTGAGAATTGACTTGGACTTGAGCTCAAAGACTTGTTGTGACCATCTCTGCAATCTACTGTTCTCTTTTTTTTCTATTTGTGGTTGGAAGCAGGAGGGTTTTTTTCTTTAGACAATTTCCAACGTTTGTGTTTACGGCTGAACTGGTCTCTTCCAAAACAAATGCTTGTGCAAGACGAGATCTTCACAACAGTAAGAAGTACCACTTTTGTCCACATGCGCCGCTACAGTCAACACAAAATGAGAGTTCCTCAGAGGAGCTTTAATAAAGCAACTGAATATTAGCTTTTCAAAGCAGACTGTTCAGCCTTCAAGTTTGTGAATAAATAGCCTTTATTTTATTAAAAAACAAGATTAAGACTTTAACAGGATTGCAATAGTCACCTAGGAAAATGGCTGATAGGTTGACTGATTTCATCACCAAGTGAATAGTAAATGAAATGATGGTGCCACATGGCAGCAGAGTTATAGTCCAGTTAAATTGTCTCCAAGCCACATCACGACAGGAAAGTCGGTCAACTTTGTCATTATGGTGAGCAGCCGCTGCCTGGGGGGAGAGTAATGACGCAAGTTGACACTTTGTGGAACCATTTACTAATGCATTTAGAGAAGATGTAAGCACAGTGCTGATGATCTATTGATTTATTTACATTTTACATCACTGGAGTAAGTGGCTCTGTCAAACTGTTTCAAGTACCAACCCTAGAGACACCAGCTCCTCCATGTAACACTATCAGTGCAACCATAAGAGACATCGTTTTTGCAGTGAAATGACGTGTTATAAACACACACACACACA
>JAQLOL010000024.1:23820219-23862796 GCA_029783665.1 Naso thynnoides | reverse complement strand
ACATCAGTGCACTGAACAGTAAACACTTTATTACTTAAAATAATTAGTAATGTAATAACAGACTGCCCTGTGCTAGACAAAATATGTGATTACAACATTTTTAGTCACTAGACTAAATGACTAAATAACTAAATTTTTTGGGCCCTAAAAAGCTGTTATAATATTGTCGCATATCGGAGAACATACATGCCAATATCGATATATCGACCAATAATATCAACATACTGAACATACTGTATCAGCCATGCCCTAGTTTGTTGCACAGTTGACTTACATGCTTGACAACACTGGCGAACTCAGCAGTTTATAGGGGCAGGGGCAGAAATCGTGAAAAAGGGCATCTATTGTAAATGATGGGGCACCAAATGCCCAAAAAATCGTCAGGCACTTTTCACATTTTTGTCCACTGGATGGGCACCTGAGAGGGCACTTCCTCATGTTTTATCCACCATAGGGGCATACAAGAGGGCATTTTCACAGTTTTTTTCAAACATTAAGGCACCAAGTGGGGCAATTGGTCCCTCTGCTCCCCCCCTGAGTCCATCAGTGCTTGACACCAGTTCGAATGTCTTCATGCACATTTCAACAGTTAGTGTTGTCTTCCAACCCTTAGTATAAGACTAACTACCCAAATCCATATTATAGTTACCATGGGAAGATATTGCAGAATACATATGAATTTACATGACTGAAGGAGAGTTGGGGTTTTGCAGAATAATCAATATTTTGTCCGGTGATTACGTTGTGCACGTCATACAATACATCTGAGAGAACTCCTTGTAAGGAAACTGTCATATTCTGAATGAGAACATTTCCCCTCTTCACAGCATGCATTCATTTTGTTTTCTTAGATGTTCCTTGTCCTGTATTTTAGGCACAAAAATTAATGCATCAGTCAGTGCCTATGTGGCTCATAGAAGGACAGAGGGATACATACAACTTGGTGGCATCAAATGTTTACACTATAATTTGTTTACATGCATTCCACCAGGCCACATCATTTTTTTTTATTTTTTTCTCTTAATTGATTACACTGAATCCTCAGCTTGTCCTCTAACATGTATCCCTCACTAGCACTTATTCCCTGTTCAAGTTAAAATATTCAATTTGTATGTGTTCACCACTGATTGAGGCTTATATAGACTTTACAAGCATTTGTGCCACACCTCCATTTTGCTTTGTACTTAACCTCCCATGTGCTTTCACACAGCCCCCCACCACAGTTGCTAAACCTCCTCCTACATCCACACACTCAAGCTCTTGTACTGTAGTATTCTGCTCACATCTAAGCACAGCACAACTCTTGCTTCACCTTTCATGACTTATTTCTCTTTGTTGGAGGCCAGACAGGCAGAGCAGCCTGCCAGATATATAATACACACACTCGCAAAAGCATGCACAAGCACACATCATGCACACGCACAACCCATCATCTGTTATTGTGGCTCTATTCCCATGAAAGACCAAAGAACCTCCTGCTCGGGCTTCTGGGAACCATTAGAGAGGGGATCAGTTACGCGTGTTTATGTGTATGCACGTGTGCATGTGCGTGCGTGTGTGTGTGTGTGTGTAGGCATACACATATGTGTTTGTGTGCTTGCATGAGACTGTATCACTTAGTCAGTGCTGACCTTGAGCTATTTGGTCCTGTGGGCTTTGTTGTGGTGTTTGAGACACGTGTCAACATAGGCTCCGCCTCCCTCTTCAAGTCGCTAGCCTGGATGCCCCCGGAGCAGCTCAGTGATGGAAACATTCAGGGTCTATCATGCATGCCACTTCAGCTTCAGCCCAGTGTTGGTCCTCACCTTAAAGTGTTTTCGTGCACGCTTGTTATTTGTTAGAATGATGACAGAGTTAATCCTCTGAACACCTGGTCTGCTCCTGTTTTAGGGTCAGTGACTGTAGACCCTCAACCACCTCTACACCCTCTGTTTTCATTAATTTGGCGTCACAGTTAACCACAATAGAAAGAACTGTCAAGTTATTATTAGGGATGTGTAAAGTCACAGAGTGAGACACATTCTCATCACCCAGGGGAGGTCATTAATTTCTCATTTGGAAGGCGAGTGCACTGGTGATACGGGGAATTGCGTCTTTGCAAAGGACAACACCATTCAGGGATTAACATATCAAATGTTGATAAATGACTTCTGCATAGAAGGCAAGAAATATGCGTTTGTTGTTTGAGCAACCTTAACTAACCCTCCCGCTGCAGTGTTGGCGCCACAAACCTCACATTGGCTTAAGATGTCAGAATAGAAAACATCCAAAACAAAAACTTTGCAGTTTCCCACTGTACTTCTTCTGCCCATATGTTATCAGTGACCAGGATACAGCAGGATCACACTGGAGTCAGATTTGGTGAAAATATTTAAGCCTGTAATTCCTACCAGATTAATGGCTTAGAGGCAAGTTATCTCAATTCTAGCAAGAAACAAAAACATGCCAAAGAAAGTAAAAACCAAAACAGCCCTGCTCCTCTCTTTCTTTACCAGTTGCTGCTTATTTTAAAGCATGAAGCTGAAATTGAATCAATCCAAGATCCACTCTCTCAGGGCAGGATAATGAAAAGGCATAGGTGCCCCTAATTTCTGCAGAGCACGGCAGGCCTGGCTGTTGCGTGTCTAGAGTGTGTGTTTACTGCTTCTTTCTCGATGACTGCGGCATTCTCCAATGGAAAATCTCGTAAACTGTGGCTGAACCGTTGAGCTGTTGCAGCGGTGGTGGTGGTAGCACTCAGGTAGGCAAGGCTGTGTGTTTGGAGGAGATTAGCATTGATTTGGTTCTAACACGGCAACTTTTCACACTTGCTTTTTAAATAACTTGAGCACACACAACAGTGCAGACACCCTGTGTTGTGTGTAAGTGCCTCTGCGAAACAGGCTGTTATAAAGTACACCCACACCCACACATACAGGAAATCTCTGCTCACATTTCACCCCTGATTCATCTCTCTACAGGCTCTCTGTCTATTTTCAAACCTCTGGACCGTGAGGAGCAGGACGTCTTTAACCTCACAATAATCGCTGAGGATCATGGGATACCACAGCACTCGTCCAGCCAGCTGCTGTGTGTCCATGTGATTGATGTTAATGATGAGGTGCCCTGGTTTGAGGAGAGACAGTACGAAGCTCAGATCTCTGAGAACCAGCCTCCAGGAACTAGTGTGTTGACTGTGTCTGCCTCTGATTTGGACCAAGGTGAGGTATAGACTTTGTACAGACTTAGACACTGCAGCTTTGGTACATGTAATCCTATTTTTTACATACTAAATAAGAGGTTAAAACTGTGTAAAATGTATGAAAAATGTCCATGTTTAACAAAATTACATATGACCATTATTTCGATGTCATCAATCAGATGACTGTATTTTAATGTCAGGCCCTAATTACTTATATTATCATTGAAAAACATGTAGCTTTTCTTTAAAAAGTTTATCAAACAAATTTTTCCTGGTTTTACCCAAGATGTGCTGTGTGTTTGTGTACCGCAATTAAGACAAACAAAAATGCCGCTAATGCTTCTCAGTCTTTCTTTGCTGAGTACTTATTCAAATTACAACATTAACAGTTGTTTTTAATTGAGGACTACACAGCGGAGTGGGGGTGGGGGTCCAGAGAGGGTGCATTCCCCCAGACTTAGTCAGAAGCACATAAAACAGAAGGATTATAAACTTTCTCTCCAAAAGCAATCAGCGAAGTAAACAGGTGAGGTTGCCAGACTCCTTTTTGTTAGCACGCAATCTGGCGTCCAGACACCTGAGGGAGGGCCGTCACTGCCAAACGCTTAGACAGCAAAACTAATGATAAACAAATAATATGCATACAAGCTATTAACTAGAAAATCCTGTTGACTTCGAAATGCTTTTATGTTTTTGTCAAGTATTTAAAGGGTCACAGGAATTAACTTTCTGAGCAATGGTGATTTTTTTGGTAAAGGTGGAATTATTTAACACTGTGTTTCTCGGCAGGAACCAATGGGCAGGTGACATATGGTGGTATATCAGAGGAGGATTTCAGCATCAACCCAGTTACAGGTGTAATAACCACGAGTAAGTCACTGGACAGGGAGCTCCAGGAGTACTACACTGTGACAGGTACTGAACAATGACTCTTCTACACAGACGAAATATGTCCTAAGATGACTGCTTTGAATACATAGTATGTGTGACACCTTCTCTTGACACGCAGCACTCTTGGGTGTGGGTATTTTTGTCTTTATTTTGACAGTTTATGCAAAAGATGGAGGCCTTCCACCCAATTATGCCAAAACCACAGTGAGGATCAGAGTGCTGGATGAGAATGACAACGCCCCTTTCTTTGGACGTCTCTACCACAGCATAGAGGTGCCAGAAAACATGGAGGCATTGCCTTTGTTTATCCTCAGAGCCACTGACCATGATGCTGGAGATAGTGGGGAGATGAACTATAAAATTACAGGTTGGATTTTTTTTTTTTTTAAATATACCATTCAGTTTCTAAATGATCATCTAAATAAACCCATGATTCTTCATTTTTAAAATGAAATGTTCTTTTGTGATGCTGTCCATGTAGCTGGAGATCTGTCTGGGGACTTCCATTTGGACAGACAGTCAGGTGTGCTGTCCACTTCAAGACCTTTAGATCGAGAGAAAAGGGCAGGTTACACGCTAACAGTCACAGTTGAGGACCGGGGCCACCCTCCCCTCAGCAGCACCGCGACAGTGGAGGTGATTGTGATGGACATCAACGATCACAGCCCACAGTTTCAAAGCAGCAGCTACACTGCTGACATTTCCGAAGATGTTCCCATTGGCTCACTGGTCCTGGAGGTGAAAGCCATCGATCTAGACCAGGGCCCCAACAGCCAGGTGCTCTACTTTCTGAGCAGTAGCTCCCAGAGTATGTTCATCATAGACCAGAACACAGGCCGCATCATCACAGCGGCACCCCTGGACAGAGAGAGAACCGCCACTTACACCTTTGAAGTGTGCGCCATGGACTCTTCCCCTGTAAATCCACGTAACTCCACTGCTCATGTGACCGTCTACATTCAAGATGTGAATGACAATGCTCCCTTCTTCATTCAGGACCCACTTATTGTAAACATCTCTGCCAGCAGTGTGTCCAGTCGCCGAGTGCTTGCCACCATGAGGGCGGAGGACAAGGACTTTGGGGCTAATGGTTCTGTGTTTTATCGTTTTGCTAACCCTGTGAGGGGCTTTACCATCAACTCGCTGACAGGGGACATCCAGGCCACAGAGAAGCTACAGACTCTGACCCAAAGCCAGCGGACTTTGATAGTTCAAGCCATGGACCAAGGCAACCCAGCTCAATCTTCCCTCGGAGTGGTTATCATTTATATCAGGGAGCAGAGCTACAGGGGGATTCGCTTCTCACGCACAGCACGAGATGTCAGTCTGCAGGAGAATGCTGCTAAAGGTTTGAATGATTATAATATTCTAACCTTTTTTGCTTGGAAATTGCTGAATGTATGATAAAAAAAAAGTAGAAGTAAAATGTTTTAACAGAGTGTGCTTTCATTTTATAGGAACAGTAGTAACACAGACTCAGGCCCAGTACCCTGATGGCTCTCAAACTGGTATCAGCTATAGTATTTTCAGTGGAAACAGAATGCAATCTTTTGGAATAAACTCCATCACTGGTGAGTGCAGAGATGACAGCACGCAGTACAAAATGATGTTTTCCAAATCAAAAGTGTGACTCATCGTTGTATTTGTGAATTAGGTGAAATATGGGTTCAGAAATCTGAAGGACTAGACTTTGAGGAGACCCCGAAACTCCGCCTTGTGGTGAAAGCTGAGACGGCATCCTCCACCTCCTACATGGCTGTTAACTTAATCCTGCAGGACGTCAATGACAACTTGCCACGCTTCCAACTCCAGAACTACGTAGCCTACATTAGGGAGGCACAGGGCTACGATTTTCCCATTATACAGGTGCAGTAGCCTGTCCTGCACACATTTATTATGTTTGGCAGTTGTTTAAGTGAGAAGTTGTAGAATAAAATAAACCTCAAGCTTCAGAAATCTGGATAGTTTCAGTGCTGTAGAGCAATGACTCAGAAATGAATGTGTTTTCTCAGTGTCTAAACTGAATATACTATAGAATCATTTATACTATGAAGCCTGTTCCATACAGCCCATTTTATAAACTGTTCTCTTCCAAGTCCAATATTGCTCACAAGTTCATGTTACGCTGAAACGGCCTTCGCAAATACTTCTATGTTTTAATTTCCAAAATGGGTTGGCCATTTCCACAGGTTGCTGCTGATGACTTGGATCAGGGTCAAAATGGTCAGGTGACCTACTCCATCAGGTCATCAGCCATGAGTGGCTTGTTTAAGATAGACCCACTGACCGGCAGCATCAGCACTGCAGCCATAATGGACCGAGAAATCTGGACACAAACAAAGTGAGTTTGACTCATTTGCTCTGCTTTTCTGTTTGTCTGTAATCACATCCTGCCATGTGGTTCTCATCAGCTCAATCCAGTGCATCCATGTTTAATGTTTGTTGCTGTGATAATGTCTGTTACCTCTTTTCAGAATTTCAGGTGAAACTTTTATATGAATTCTGTTCTCACATTTTTACTGCAAGAAAAAAATCACAAGTGCACTTTTAATTAGGTCCTCTAACAGGGACTGCTTAGAAAGGTTTCAATTTTTAAAAGAGAATACAAAAACTGAGTGAAAATGTAAATGAGCAGATCATGTTAGCCGGTATGTTAACATCAGATTTTAAACAAAGCTTGTTTATTGTTTTTTTAATCCAATTTTAATTTAAAATTGTTACTGATAAACTTCAGATTTGTAAATATTCAATTGAAAATAAGACACAGTAACACTTTCTGTAAAGCCTGTCTCTATAATGCATTATAACACATTCTGAACATATATAACACATTATAACACATAATGAACAAACCTATAATGCATTATAGATGGTTTTGGTTAGGGTTAGGGTTAACCCAAACCCTGCTTATGACTATGACTATGCACCACTAGAGGATTATAACTCATGATAAGTATGTTCATAAGACATTGTAGATGCATGCTTTAAGTAAGGTGTTACCAAAGACACAAATGGCAGATGGTAAGCCATATTGTATATTATTTTTAAAGTATCTTATTTTATTCACTTTGAACTAGCAGAGGCTTATATGTTGATTGGTTAAATCTTGTGCAACCAGGTTCATAGAAATTTAAAGTTCAGACACTGACACTCATTTGTGCACCAGGCTTGTTGTTACGGCGACAGACCGGGGAACCCCACGGCTGGCTGGCTCTGCCACCCTCACTGTGATCATCATTGACCTCAACGACAACAGTCCCATGATCCCTCTGCCTCGGGAGATCCGAGTGCCTGAGGGTAAGTTAGCTTCACATCTTCAAGTTAGTCCAGTGATCTTATCATAAAGCTTCCTATCATGCTCCCTAGAAGCTCACTCAGCGTGACGCGGAGAGAAAAGTCTGACCCTCTTATGTAACAAGCTATTGCCAAGTTCCTCCGTTCATTTCCTGTCTATAAGATCAAGGCTTTCCAGAGCATGATATGTCTTAAAGAGAAAAAAAAAAAACATACTTTTCTTCAACTGTAGCCTAAATAACTGCTCTTTTCTCCTGCCCTTTCCCTTTCTTGTTGCACACCTTCAGATACCTTGATTGGCACAGTTATCACCCAGGTGACAGGAAATGATGTTGACTCTGGGCCGGCCCTTTCCTACACACTACACCTGGATGCAAACAGCCAGGGCATGTTTGGGATACATCGCTATGGAGGAGGAGTATCTCTGACTGGCCCTCTGGATTATGAGGAAAGGACGTGGTACACTCTGACTGTTCGCTCGTCCGACTCAAAACATCAAAGCGAGGCCAACCTCACTGTGCTTGTGGATGATGTGAACGATAATGCCCCCACTTTTACTCAAGACATGTATCAGGTACAGCTACCATCACACACTTTGCTTTACACCTGCAACTACTACCACATGTTAGAGAAATATCATGTTTGGGAGTAATCTCTAATGGATATACCTGTCCATATTGTGTGTTTCTCATTAGGTAACTGTATCAGAGCACCTCCCAGCAGGCAGTGCAGTCATTACAGTAACAGCCACTGACTGTTACTCTGGGGAGAATGGGAAAATTACCTACAGAGTTATGTCATCAACCAGGGGTGTCTTCTACATTGACCCAATTAATGGTAAGCTTACTGTGTGCAGATTTATGGTTGTTTCCTTTAGTTACTCTTCATCAATATGTTATCCCCTGAGGTTCTTCTTCCATGAATTTTTGAGTTTTTGGTGTATTTGCGACAGATATTGCAAAATATTTAATTGATTTTGTTAATTACAGGTTTTTGAAAGCCAGATTTAATGTTTTTACCTCAGATGTTTACCTTAAGATGGAATCAAAAAAACATGTGTTCTAAAAGAGGAGTCTTTTTGCCTCAAGCTACTCTGTCTTTTATTGTAAAATTCATTCTTGCTTCAAATCTAACTCCCACCGACAGCGTGTTCCCAAACCAGTTTAATCTAACTTTAATTGCAATTAAATTTTTTATTTGTCTTTAAGGGCAAACTGTAATTTTTAATGAATGACTTTGATAATTAAAGTAATAATATGTAACTTTGACCAGGACCCATGACTTTGAAAAACTAAACCAAACAATGCACGTTAACATGTCGCACAAAACAGCAACTTTAGTGAAACCGGGTCATGTTTTACGCATAAAATGTCCTCTGGTTTTTCCTCTGATGTCCTATGACTGCTCTGTCTGTCTGCAGCCTTTTAATTAACTGAGCTGTCCCCAGCAACTACCCGCTGCTGCAGCTGCAGCGTCAGTATCCAGGCAACCTACATGTTGCTTTCAGAAACCTCCATGAATCACAGAGTTGAAGCAGAGCAGTCGTAGGACATCAGAGGGAAAACCAGAGGACATTTTCTACATAAAATATGACATTATTTTACCAAAGTTGCTGTTTTGTGCAGCATATTAACGTGCATCATTAAGTTTTCATTTTTGAAGCGATGGGTTGTGGTCAAAGTTACATAGTGTTGCTTCATGCTATGAGCTCTAAACAGTACATGAAAATTAAATTGCTCTTTTTATGACCATGCTCTTTGTTATTATTACAGGTACTTTGTTCATCAACCAAAAAACAGAGTTTGATTATGAGAATCCCTCCATTCTTGTGGTAATTGAGGCTCGGGACCAGGGCACTCCATCCCTTTCATCTATCGCCACGGTCCAGGTCCAAGTGTCCGATGTCAACGACAACGCCCCCATCTTCCACCAGTCAGAATATAGAGCCGCTTTGCCTGAAGATGGGCTTCCTGGATCTACTGTTCTGACCTTAGAAGCTGTGGACAGAGACCTGTCCCGGGACAACTGTGGTTTTGATTTTGCCATTGCTAGTGGCAACTCAGGTAATACATTCCAGATTGAGAGCAGTGTGCGCTTCTTGGAGGGACAGGGCTTCCAGACAGTCGGCAGCCTGATCCTGGTGGAGAAACTTGACTTTGAAGCGGTGTCAAGTTATAACCTGACTGTTGTGGTATCGGATCGTGGAATCCCTCAGCTTAGCTCCAGTGTGCCTATACTCATCAGTGTTACGGATGCCAATGACAACCCTCCAGCTTTCAGTCGAGCAGAGTACAGTGTGGTCCTGAGTGAGGGGGCAGCAGCTGGGACTGAGATTTTGCATCTATCTGCCACAGATCCTGACTCTGCTCCCAATGGAGAGGTTCAGTACTCCATAAGCTCAGGGGACGAGACAGACCTTTTCCAGGTTGACCAGTGGACTGGAGCCTTGAGGCTGCAGAGATCTCTTGACAGTGAGAGACAGTCATCCCATATGATTGTTGTCCAGGCTACTGACGGTCAGGGGCACTACGCTTTGGCCCCAGTTAGTATTGAGGTCAAAGACATCAACGATAACAGGCCCTTCTTTCCCCTCAAACTATTAACTGCAAGCATCAGGGAAAACCAACCCCAGAATGCCTTAGTCACCATGCTGCATGCAATCGACCATGACAGAGGTGTTTTTGGACAGTTAAAGTACTACATGTTAGACAATTCGAAAGAGGGAAGAGAAGCCTTCATTGTAAACCAAACTTCAGGGGAAGTGAGGACTCGCTTTATGTTAGATTTTGAGAAGGTAAACTCCTTCCATTTTGAGGCTGTTGCCATGGATGCTGGCAACTATTCTGCTACTGTAACAGTGCAGGTTTATGTTACAGGGGAAGATGAATATGATCCTGTTTTCACATCTTCAGAGTTCTCATTCGAAGTGCCTGAAGGAGCTAAGAAGGGTCACATCCTTGGCAAAGTACAAGCTAGAGATGAGGATGGAGGCGTGGATGGCATAGTCCTCTACTCTCTGGTTGACAGTTCGCCTTATTTTGACGTCAATAAATCAACAGGGGCAATTTCCTTAAAGATGGACAGCTACAGTAGACATGCGAGTCGCTCTAAAAGAGAGGTGCGTCTAATGACACTGGACGTGACTGCTCACAGCCCGCTCGAGACGTCCCGCACAGCAGTGGCCAAAGTTACCGTAGATGTGACCCATACATCTTTTGGTCTTTCCACAGACATGAATATGCTGCTTATTAGCGTCATTGCTGTTTCACTTGGAACTATAGTCATCCTTATAATAGTTGCCGTGGCTCTGTTTCTCGTGAAATTGAGACGTCAGAGGAAGGAGCAAAAAGGACATGGGCGAACAACAGCATCAGGCACCATGCTGCACAAGTTTGAGGAAACAAAAATAGCAGCAAATGAAATGATTTACCACCAGGCCCTTCCTGGATACACTGCTGATCAGAGTGGTAGCAGTGGGGGACCATACACTCGTGGAGGATCCCTGGATCCATCCCACTCCAGTGGGCGTGGCTCTGCAGAAGCAGAGGCAGCAGAGGATGATGAGATAAGAATGATAAATGAATATCCACGAGTGTCGAGTATCTCCTCCTCCATGCAGGAACGCATCTCTGCCCGAGGTCCGGACTCCGGAATCCAGCAGGATGCAGATCAGCTATCAGATGTGTCCTGTGAGCCTTCCATAGATTGGTTCAGAGGGAAGAAAGTTGGCAGTCTGAACAGTACTTTATTAGCTGGCCAGGTGCCAGTTTACAGGGATGAGGGGGGTGGGTATGTGGGTGTGGGGCGGGGACTCAGCATCTCTCACCCTAAAGATTATACTTTCCCAGAAGATGGAAAGCCTGCTGTGGATGGCTCCCTGACAGCCATTGTGGCCAGTGATGAGGAGCTTAGGGGCAGCTACAACTGGGACTACCTGCTAAACTGGTGTCCCCAGTTCCAACCCTTAGCTAACGTTTTTACTGAAATAGCACGTTTAAAAGATGAGACAGCTCCTTCTAATCCTCGCAGATCATTTCATCAAAAAGCAAAGGCTGAGTCAAGAATTGACCCCCCACCTCTCATAACTTCTGTGGCCCACCCCGGGGCCAAAACTGTACCTCCAAAGCCTGCCGTAGGAAGGACGTTCCCTCACTTGGCATCTTTGCGAAGATCTCCCATCAGCGTTGAGGGATCAATCTCCTCAGTCGCCATGTCTCCAAGTTTCTCCCCCTCTCTCTCACCGCTGGCAGCACGTTCTCCTGCAGTCACACCCTTTAATGTCTCACAGGGTCCCTCTGCATCAATGATCAGCACAACTGAACACAATTTGGAACACAGCGAGGAGGCAGAGCTGAGGATTTAAATTCTAATCAAGAGTGAATTAAAACTGAGTCATCGCTGTCCCAGACTTGTTCTACTGTATGACCACAGGGGCTGCAACCTCAAGTGAGTCAATGCTATTCACATTTCTGTTGGTGTTTTTCGTGAAAACAAATACACAAAGTCAAAATAGCTGAAGTTGTGGTGCTTACTGAAGAAAAGCTGAACTACATGACTAACAGGCCAAAATGGACGATGCCTTTTTCCTGTGTGTGAAAAAAAACTCTTTGTTCTTCTGTTGGTCAGTGTTAATTTGCACATTCGAATGGAGATTCATACATGATGTCAATATTTTGTATAAAAGCTTTGTCTATATTTTTATACTTACATGTGGTTTCTGACAAGAAATGGCATTAAAGTGTCAAAAGGTTGCTAAAACCTCAGAATATATTTCTATATTTGTATATTTGTTGGTTGTACTGTACTGTACATGTGTTTGTACTGTAAGTCTCTTGTATTTCTTAACCTTGTGGTTTTAAATGAAGCTCTTCATTAATGCTTTATGAGCTGGGATTTTTTTTAACAGATTATTGTAAATATTTATAGAAGGAGAGACATCCTTTCTTGAACAAATGAAACATCAGTCACAAGAGAGCATTGTCTGATCAGGTTTTCTATGAATCCAGTGTTTGATCTCTCATCAAAAGGTAACTACGAATGTGAAATGCTGAAAACTTGTCTTAGCCCTCATTACACATCCTTCATTGTCGGCAAAGAAAATGGGACTTGACACCCGATGATCCTGTCTTTCAGGTGCCCTGGCTTTAATTTCTCACAGCGAGCCTTACAGCTTTCATTTTGCATTGTTAAAAAATAATGCATGTGCAGGAGAACATTGAGCAGCTACATGGTTAATGTAAAATTGTTTGCTCTATCTTTATCATTCCAGAGAATGTATGCACATCTTGGTCATTTGCCTACTCGCCCTGTGCTCATCAGTAAAATATTTCATACATGTTAGCCTACTTAAGCTCTTAATCAGTGCCATCCTGACACTGAAATCTGCAGAAAGTGTTTCTCATTTTGGCTGGATTAATTGTACAGATTTGCTGGCAACTATACTGAATGTTATTTTGGACCACATTTGTCGCCTCTTTTGAACTAGCACTATAAAAAAAATACTATATGGATTTAGAGTAATACTAGCAAATGTTACATACAATATTATGGAAGTATGAAAAAGTGTATATTTATGAATGTTCAAACATCACCAGAGAATGTTTCCTACTCAATAAGAAGAAAATCATGTGGTTTACATGTTCAGCCATAATTCATACAATACTTTTACACAGATGCCTTTATTGTGAATACATTCATGAATATAATTGTGTCTTTGGCAGCCTTCACAAAATTAAACAATGTTTAAATTGGAATAAGTTACCTGAAGCCCTACTATGGCTTAAATGCTTAAAAATGCCGTTTTAAAACCTTAATAACACTATTTTTAAGCAACACTAACATTCTGCAATACTTTTATTTATTATATAGGTAAACTTAAAAAGTGCAGAGGCTTGGTAAATCATTTGCAAGAATGCTATATCGACCATGGCCAAATATACATGAACACTACCTATTTGATGGAATGAAGGTACTTTGTTGTTTATATTGTTTTGTATTGAACAGTGTTACCTGCCACTTATGTTTCATGTTTGTCCGAACTGTGCATATACAGTGATGGAAGTCCTTCAAATGTTCACACCTATTTAAGGCTTCAGAGAAATGTTTTGAGCAAAAAGTGCCTGATTAAAGTACTTATGTGAACCCATTGTTGCCTCAGTTACTTCAGTCTTAAGTCAGAATAATGGTAATGAATGAAAATGGATTGTATCATATTAGTTACTAGGTGCAGATAATTCATAGACATGGTTTGATTGGATAATTTTGGGTTACAAAACAGCCTAAAATTAAGAAAAGTAACTCGTTACCAGTGCCTTCACATTTTTTTGTCAAGGTGAAACAAATGAGGACCCAAAAGCAAGACACTAATATAAAACTGGAGAACAAACCACAAGTGAGCTTTGATGAAGAGCTCAGAAGATGAACTCAAAATTCAAAAAGAAACAAAGAAACCAAAATCACTAAGAAAATACTTAACTGACTAAAAATAAACAAATCTTGGGGTAACACGAGGAGCATGAGGAACTCAACACAGGACTGAGGAGGTGAAACAGACCCTGTGTTTCAATACCCATACTACTTTATTATTTAGTATGCTGATAAAGATTTAGTGTGCCCCAGTATGTAGTATGTAAAATGCAGTATGCCAAAAGTACCAGGAAGTTGTACTACAACCAGTCAGATTTTACAGTATGTAAGCCAGCATGCTTTTTTGGCCATTCTGAACCACAATCCTCTGCAAAGCGGAAAATATGTCACATACGTCATGTTCTGCTACTCGGATAGAAACAAAGCTAAGAGAGATGACAGATGATCGACAGAATGAGAACAGATGACAGCATGTTTAAGTGTAAGTACTATATAGGGTTTGCGACTCCTATGTACAATTACTATAAATTTACTATATAGCATTGGTGCACAAAGCCGAGTGAATACATGAGTACAAACAGTGAGCTACGTTTGAATAAATTTTACCCTAGAATTGCTTAGAAAGCATGCTTGCTCAACCTGTACTCCAAATTTTTTCACACTAAGGCTGCGACAGATATAGGAAGTCAAAATTCAAGATGCTCGTGCATGATGGAGTAGTATGTCCCAATTGTATGCCCACTACATGCAACAGTAAGTACTTGCAATGCATACAAGTATGCAATATGGAAACCAAAATACCACAATGTCCATCATGGAACCCATCAGGTTATTAGGTGAGCTTGTTCCAGAGCTCTGGTACTGTGCGTGCTCACTCGCTGACCTGGCTTGCTTTGACACTTAATGGAACAGAGCGATCGTTGGTCACACCTGCGTTCGTCTTCAAGACTTCTGCTGTAAAACCCATCAATATGCAAGGGAAGCAACGAGATTCGGGTGTGATAATCAACACAGGTGAAACACATAAGGACAGGACAGGCAATCAGACAACAGGGAAACCTGACAGGACAAGGGATGTAACACAACACGACAACTACCAAAATAAAACAGGAAACATATCAGAATCTGAACAACAAATACAAAAGCACACACAGAGAGAGAGAGAGAGAGACAAAACAGGAAATAACTAACTAACCAAGACAATTTTTCCAAAACAAAAAACGCGACCACTCCTTAGCCCTGAGGGTTATAAACTGGGCTCCTCTGAACGCTGATGTTTTGCTAATTTAGACACTTTTAGGCTCAACAGCATTTTGTGTTTCAAACCTCCAAAATCTACATGAAGCTAAAGTCACTGCCTTGTATAAACTGTGCAACTTAAAACTCCCTGTTATATAAATGGACAAATGACAGCCACTCCCAGTATTGCTTCAATCTTAAGAAAACATATTAACAATATGTAATTTGATAATAGCCATTACTTAGAACTTAAAAGTTGTACTTAATGTAACACTATTGCAGTAAGTCAATAAAGGTAGTGGCTTTTCTAATGCTTTTATTTCTATTGAGGGCAGCCATGAACAGAAAAGGCCACATTTTTTCCGTCCGGTTAATGTTCTTGCTGAAGCTTTTCCAGCATGGATGAAGACAAAACATGAGACTACGTAATGGAACAGGCTGGAAATCATAAAGAAACCCTCAGCTGCTTCACATGAAATTGTCACATCAGCCTTGCTCCATTTGTATATTTGTGTGTTTAAATTGGCCGCACATCAGCATAGAGCCATCTTGCTTTTGTGTTCTGAAGCCCATTCGTTTTTGGCCAGGATATCTCATTCACATTACGTTTTGCAGCTCAGAAGTCATTTATCATGTAACACTGACCAAGCCAAAGCACAGGTCCAATCTTACAATTTTATCTTCAGGCATATGCAACTGATGTTCTCACAGAAATTCCTAAATTATTGTTAATTCTCCTATATTGTCCTTGGACTTATCTTTGTTTTGCTACTTTGGAGATGTCAGTCTATTTCACTGTTTCTACTGACTGCCCTCAATTTCTTTTTCCCAGATCAAATCATTCTTGGGAACAGCGTGGCATTGTGCATGACAAATTTGTATGTCTACAATCATGGTTTAGTATTACTCGAATGTTTTGCACAGAGAACTCTATGTTTAAAACTCAGTACTGACTCAAAAGACATCAAAAGGACCACAAACTGTGATCGCTTGTTTTACCCCAATGAACTTTTCATCAAACAGCAGATAGTTCAAGTACCGTGTAATCTAAACTTGTCTCTCCAGAAATGCGTTTGTTGGAGGTCTTTTGAACTTTTTCACATTTTAGAATTATACATGTCAACATTGTTATTAAATAGTGTTATTTTTTAGTATGCAACCCGACCTGTCATGGGAACTCATTGCATCACTCTCATATTGCCCAAGGCTGGACTGCACTCATGCTGCCTGACGAAATGGAGCTGAAACTGGACCAAAGCAGAATGGCCGCTCCAAGGCCTGCCTCAGACTGGTAATGCAGCTGAAACCTAAACCCCATGGTATTCTGAGCAATTACACATGCACTCACAAAGAAGTGAATTCATGTGTGTTTTTTTTTTTTTTTTCATCCCTGGACTGGAAATATGGGCGGAGCTGGCTGACTTGGACAGCCCGTTGATGATACACATAGCTTGAGTGTCACATAAGATGCAGGTTATGAGATAAATGTTGTGACCCAAACGGAGTTCAGAGGCCAGTGTATACACAACAAAACTCAGACGATATGAGTAAGAGGGCATAAACCAAGTCATTACTCACAGCTTAAATTAAAGGCTCTAAGTAAACCAAATCAAATCTATCATTTTCCCGTCAACGCAAAGTGGATACACAGGAGACTGCTCTGTTAACATGCCATCTTCAGTGCCAGGCTGCCTGTTTACCTTCAGTGACGTACTGCTTCGACCTATGAGCTTCTCATAGAGTTGGTAATGTCATATTTATATTATATAACAAAATCCTTGACAATGCAGTTTTTTAAGCTGCCCTAACCTGTTGTTTTCTTACTTTACTTAAAACTTAAATGTCTTTATTTACTGTAGACATAACTTTCATGTTTTCAATCTGGATAACATTGCACATATCATGTCCATTGTAGAGGTTTGGGATACATGTACTCTGATAAGCTTGGCAATGATTGGGTCACAGATCCCAATGTTGATGCAAACTACATGGAGGAATGACCTACAACTGAGTCTTCTTTTTATTGTATATCCAAAGTCTATGAAAGCTCAATAGTGTGTCTGGAACATGAATAAAAGCTTAATTTTAAAGAAAGCCACATGCAGTCTCACACTGATGTTAATAAATCAGTATGTGTGGATAAATGTGCCTTGTAGTAAATTTGCTGGCAAGCTGACTTAAAGGTGTATCAGGTAGCCAATATAGCTTTTAACCAAAACTATTGAACATGGACTTTCAGAGTGTTAATTTTTTAGTTGGAATTAAAGAAAGACAAGTGCAAATTCGAAATTGCTGCAACTAGCAGCTAAAAATGTTACAGTCGTCATAGGCATCACATGTTATCACAAAGTTACAGATGAATCATAAATGAAAAATACTGTCTGCAATGATGCCTCCCACAAGATTCTACAGTCTACAGTCCACGACAAACGGTTCATGAGTAATAAAAGGGTGCTGGGCTAAGATGTAGGGGCGGGGTTATGCATGAACAAAAAAAAAGTGTGTGTTTCTACAAAGTTTGGCATGTTACATGAATCCATTGAGAATTTATGCACCTTTTTGTAACAAGCCACTCCCACTACCACGCCCCTTTTCCGACAGTTGGCCTGAACAGTTAATCAGCTGTCCTTTGCCTCATGACTAACCTTTCCACTAAATCTTGTCCAAGTCTGTGAATCAATTTGGAAGTTATGCGCCTTTTGTGCCACAATAGGCCACTTCCATCGCCACGCCACCGTAATTGGCATGAATACAAACACACACGCGCTTAACCTCCATGCCAAATTTCAGCCTCCCATAGGACTAAAACTGTGGCCACCACAGAGTGAGGAAATTCTTTGGACCCACCAAACAACAGACTGACTGACAGAGTGACTTATACCTGGTGGCTGCAGCTAAAAGGATGTTTTGTGTTTTTTCTCAGTATAGTTTTTGGAATGCTCTCAGAGGTTAGTGCCCCACAAAATCTCCACACTGGAGGTTGTTAATTGTTATCATGACTAACAGTTATAATGGAAAAGAATTACAGAACAACATCCAGATGGACAAAATTAATTTCCTTTTACAATTTAGGAAGCACAGTCATTTGTATTCCAGCTCAGCTACCTGTGTTCATGCTGCTCATGCTTAAAACTGCTTCCACGGAGGAGCCATCCAGCCTTTGAAATCCTTGAACCTGCTAGAGAACAAAAGTGTTGTTATTCATTTTGATCAGTTCCACATTTTGATCAAAGAATGTGAGAATGAACTAATTTCATGCATTGTTGAATGATTTCCTTTTGTAAGTATTATAGCACTCTTCTGAATGGATGAATTTTTTTTTTCTTGCAGCACAATAGCAGAATGAATAATTACTGCTCTGATAGCATTGTGCGCTTTACTGACAGCCTTGTCTGTGATTTTTTTTTTTTTTGTTGTTCCTTTATGATTCAGGTGATGCTTGCTCAGTTATGTAAGAAAAAAGCTACAAAAACTTGCATAATTACACAAATACTTTTTCTGATGGTTCCACATTGGCAGACAAGTTTCAAAGGAGGGTCTTGAAAACAAAATGAATGACTATATTCTGATAAATGTCTGAGGTAGATTCTGGTTTGTTTGTTTTTTTCTTTTTGTAAATGGCATTGCTTCCAGCATATAATTTATCGTACTTTACAATTTGTATTAAATACAACACTTTTCTAGTCAAATGTCAAACTTAAATTTCAATTTAACCTTATTATAACTTTAAAAAAAAACAAAAAAACCAATCTGTTCTGATTTGAATCTGACTTTATTCAGATGAGATGAAAATAGGTTTGCAGCAGCAGTTCTACCAAAAATCATAGTATAGATTCTCTGAGTGGTGCAAAATTCTTCTTAGCTGATAAATAATTGCCAGACATTGGCAGGTAAGTAAAACAGCAACTGTTTACACAGAGTGCAACAGGCCAGACTTAAATATTAATCCGAAATATGACAATGTTTTGGTTAACACTAATGTTAAGCCTCTCCAGTAATTAGTATGTCTTCATAGATCTGCAGCAAAATTTGGTTTAGTTGATATGGAACAACAGGATCTAAGGCACATCTTTCATCACAAAAGACTAGTAATGTATGCGTTTTGTTGCCAGATTTTTGTTTAGTAAATGAAGTCATTTATCCTTATAGGTCTTGCAAAACAGGTGGCTTTCTCACAGCTTTGTTCTGCATTCTTGCATGGTTAAACAAAGGTTTAGGAAGGACTAATGAAAATAGCGGGGAAAAGATTAGAAGACATTTTAAATATGTGGTTTGTTTATATGTTGATTAGTGGTAAACACTTTAGAAGTGCTAGGCGAAAGGTTGTTTGACTGACTTAATTTACAAAAAAATCCCCCAGTATAATATGAAAGTGAATTTACACTCAGACCTACACATGTGCAGTGTTGAGATAAATGCTAAAGAAATCCCTCTGTGGAGTTGCTAATTAAAAAAGACACTAGGGCACAGGATAGGGACCACAGTGACACATGTTGTCAGGACACCAGAAGTTTTGCACAGAAGGCCTACCTCACATTAAGGGTAGCAAAAAAAAAATTAACCCTTACTCAGATTTTCCAGATACCTTTCATGCTCCTTTAGAAGTAGAGAGCCTATGTAGTGCTGAAGGCATAATGACTATAACGACTGGAGGATATAATGGTTTTAACATGGCTTCTGCAGAAGAGCTTATGCCATGGGTCCCTCTCACTGTCTTGTGTTCAAAAGCACTTTCTATAATGAAACTTCAAAAATAGGCAGACTTTCAGAAGTAGTTGACCAAAGCTACATAATATCTCTTTTAATAATGTAGTGATTTCATCTTGATGACAGTATACGATGTGACAGATAAAAAGATGAATACCAGCTGCAGAGATTCTTCAGTTGTGAAGTAAATCACAGTGACGGATATGGACTCATGGACATGAGGAATGAGAATCTTTGCATTCGGGTGTGAGCTGCAGGCCCTGCGTTAAGGATCTGACTCTTCTCTGGAGAAGTCCAGGCTACTGTCCAATTAAAATGAGGCCAGTAGAGAGAGGTCTTGCTGCTCCTGCTTGGATTACCCATAAACCCCTCATACCTGCAGCTTGCACGGAAGTCTCCATGCTTCTCCTCTCCACAGAGGGCCAGGCTCCAGGGATGCTCCATCCTCAGCTTACCACAATCCTTTCTACAAACACTCCATAGAGACTTTCTCCCCCGCCCCCCCGATCGTCCTGTCTCTTACGAGCTCTGTTTTTTCCCTTGCTCTCTCTTCAAGGTCTTGCCAGGCTACTTGCGTGACTAGAGGGAGTGGAAAAAAAGGTTTCAAAACCCATTGGCACGCGAGCCCCAAATCTATTTTTGGAGAGTGTTCTTTTTTTCTTTGAAAACAAAAAAGCCACAGGGAGAAATAGGCAATACTGGGGTGAAGGGGGTCTGTTTCTCATTTGGCCAGGCTGTCCTCCTGTCCTGCCCTGCCAGCGTCAGAACCACAGCGCTACGGAGAAAGAGGGTGGCTCAGGCTAGGGAGGAGAAGTGTTTTTCCTGCAAAACCGCGGCCAAAACTATGGACCCTCATCTTAGCCCTTGTCACTTAGCAACAAGCTCAACCTGCTTCCCATTACTAAGCAATCTGCTTGTGTTTCAGGCTTTACTTTTATTTAGATTTTTTTTCACCCCTTTTCAACTTTTGTTTTGAATTTGCAATGATTAAATTACTGGTAAATTTGTCCTTCATTGGTAATTAATTTCCATTAGGCGTTGTTTGGTAGGCCTGCTCTAAAGGCTCTGACTGCAAATCACTCCCTTCTGCCTTTATGATTTGCTACAGTTATTGAGTACAATAGTTTGTGGAGGAGAAAGATGATGAGATGTGAATTCTTAAACTCCATGAATGTGGTGTTGTGAATGCATTCTTTACAGTTCTGGCTTGTTGATAGAGCAAAACATTTGCAATATGAGGTTAAATCAGCTGAAACTGAAATCAGTCCTTAAAAATAACACAGACTGCAGAGAAGTGATGATATTGGGTAGCAACAAAATTACCAGGTACAGTCATTGCCCTGTGATAAAATCCACCCCTTTATTTTTTGACAGCAACACAACAAGCATACATCTAGCATAATTTTACAACTGGCCGATGCTGCCCTCTTTGATTGATGAGGATGTTTTGTAAGTTAGGATTCCTTTGTTCTGCTGAGAAATGGCTAAAAAATAACAAGGGATATTGTCTGAGAAATACTGTAATGAATTTAAATGATAATAATGCAACTGTTTTAAGACTTTCATGTTGAACTATTAAGGCCGACAACTTATCTGAGTTTATTACAGCAGTTGTAATTACACCAATCTGGGCAAGTGATGCTGCAGTCTGTCAGTCTGACGGGCCAACGCATTATGGCATGAATGAAATTGGAGAGCTTTGTGGTTCTAGAGTATAATGACTCACAGCAGTGTGCTGCTGTGCTGATGACGAAGTGTTTCCCATCATTCTGTGATGGGAAATTTCTTGTAGAGACTCAGGAAAACCACTGTGTCCTCAACTGATTCTGTCAAAACAAAAGACTCTTTTCCTATTTTAGCATACTGAATGGCAGCAGAGAGTATGGTTAAATACAATGTACAAGACTACTTAAGCCAAGGCTCCTTGTTATCCACCTGAAAAGTCTTAAAATTGTCATTGCCCTCTAAATCAATACACCTAAAAGAAGTTTGTAGTGCACGCAAGCACTCCCAATTCATGAAACCCAGTAATTATGGAGACCATTACCACTGTCTGACCTTCGGTTTTCAACAGTCTGTTTGTTCTGACTTTTAACTCCTAAACTCACAACATTTTCTGCACAAGATTATGCTCTAAACATCAAAAAGAAATTTATTGATATTACAATTTTTTTGAGTGGCTCCATCACATATTGTCTGACAGCACTTAAGGATCAGATCAGAAAAAAACTTTATTCATCCCACACGAGGAAAATTACCACGCTACAAAAGCTCAGTCAAAAGTAGTAGAAAAGAGTGCTTGAATGAAAATATGAAAAAATAAAATTAAAGAAAAAAAAAGTTTAATACACGATACACATCTTTCACTTTTACAGGCAAGACCATGATGATGGTAAAAAATCATGGTAAGGTTTAGCTTAAAAATCTGCTTTTAAATGTCATCTCCCCCGTTATGTCAGGTCTTAACTTTAATGACTTAAGGTTTTGCAAAGTTCCTAGAGAGGTGTTGGCACTTCACTAAGGTAAAGGTGATGGTACACCTCCCTGCAGTGTGAAGCTCAAGGATAGCCTACCAAGAAGACTAGCTAGATTTGATAGACTCTGTCAAGCCAATTGCACACCTAAAACCAGAAACATGCTGAACAAAGCAGACTGTACAGAGAGTGAGAGTTCACATTAGCTCAAATGCTAGCAATGTAAACCACTAAAAAGCTAAAAACAAAACAAAACAAAACAAACAAAAAAACATAAAATATGCTGACTGCAGTTACCTTTGTGTTACCTGCCAATTTTGTAGTCCCACTTCAGTCTAAAGCTTCAACACTGGTGGCTTAAACTCTCCAATGTTTATTTTAGCCATCTCGATGCACGCTGCTCTTTTATCAGTCACCCTTATGGCTTGAAGTTACACAATCCACGACCTGCAAAGTTGTTGGGTTTCTTGACTGTTCACACTATACAACTGTCTGGTATTGAGAGTCTCTCAGTCACTGCGGTTTTCACACTATATGACTGATTACTGACAAGCAGGTACACACAACAAGATCTTTCACTGGGAGGGGCCTTGGACAAGTGTGTGAGGTACCCAAACACTACATGTAGTTAAATATTGTGACACCATCTTAAAATACAGATCCAGTACAATGTTAATATTGAAGCCTACCACCTGAAAAGTCAGCTCTAATGAGCAGTGTTATCACTGTAAATATTTCCTGTTTCATGCAGAGTGTGCACTCTGCTCTGTGCTGCTCAGAGAGAGAACAGCACTGTTCGACAAAGCTTAAAGTGAATGAACAGAGAGGGAGCGATGGTAAAAAGAAAGCGAGTAAATCAGAGAAATAAAAAGTTATTTCTGATAGTTTCCCAGCAGTTGAGTACAAATAATCACTATTAGGCCCCGGCATTGCTGTTTATTTTGCTACATGTGGCACATGTAGACTGCTGTATGTACTGTTGTGCGAATTTTAACGTAAGTTGTGTCTGTGTGATGTTATAGAACTCCTGCCTGCAGACTGTTTAGCGGGTTAAGCCACCAGGAAAAGTCCTAGTGCAATCGATGGCCAGTCCAGCCTTGTGTCCTTGAAAAGTTCCCGCATGCTGACCATCGTTCATGGGAGTGCGCTCTGATTAGCCAACGATCTGGATTTTTTTATCCTAATTTACAAAAAACGGTTGCAGAGCTCAAGATCAAGGCTAAAATCCTGTAGCCTGCTCTGGGCATTACATAAGCAGTGGTGGATGGGGTATGAATCCTGTGATTGATAGAGTCAGAATTTCTGTATGAGAAAGAAAGAGTAGGGATGTCTCCGTACCCATCTCAAAAACCATGTTGATCAAAACATTAATTATAACAAATATTTTTACACAGGCCTACTTGTAAACATGCCCTGGGAGAACTTTAAGGTTTGGGGGGAAAAATGAAGCAACTTTACCCCTGCCTACTTTGCCTGTGCTTAACTAATAAAGCCACAAGCTGCAATAATCAGACCAAGCATTTGTTTTTCTATTCACCAGATCCACATCAGAATGCAACATTGCCTACGCCTCTAAAAGATTTTTCTGAATGTCTCATTTTTAGCTTTAGAACTTGCCATGTTGATCTAACCTTGTTAGTGAGAGTTTGGATTATTTTCTTTAGTTCAATATCTCTATGGGAGTCTGGCTCAATGAAGGGTAAAACCAGTGGAGAGTCAGATTAATTGACTGAATACAAACAGATTCCAGCTCCTTTCTTAGTGAATAGTGGAATCATGGGGAGACACACTGAATATTATACCACAAGTATAGCTGCAGGTAGTTTCAGAGAAAAACATTAAAATGTACTGAAATCTCAAAATGTTTCCCATATAATTGTCAGCCAACCTGCATCTGCTGTGAGTATACAGGTGCAGAGGGAGAAGGATCACAAAGAATCCAGGGGAAAAGTGTCCTCGCTGTGGCATATAAACATATTTTCTAGACAGATTTGGTCTGATAAAGCAACACTTAAGTCCAACTGTTGTAACTGAGGAACTCAGCGCTCAACACCTGCTTTAAAAGATATCTCTGCTTTCCAGCACTCTCCATCTAAGGAACATAAATCTGGGACTATGAAAACAAGCACTGACATGCATAAGTAAGAAGACCAGAAAAATGCATGAGTCATTTTCATTTTCTTCTTATTAAACTATCATATATTAAACTGTACATGTTTTTCTTTGGAAAATATTAGAATAATAATACCAATACCTTATGCATTCAGCTTTGTACTGACAACAGAAAAGAATCGTCAGCTAAAATATTGCAAATCACGCAAGCAAGTTTAGAAACTGTAAAGACTATGGGATAAGGGAATCCAATCATAACCCAACCACGTGGGCTCAGTTCAGTGTGCAGAATATTAAAAAATACTTTAAACTCTGGTAGATATAGATTGGAACCACACAACAAGACATCAAATTTCTTAAGAACCATCAGCACACAAGCAAACTGCAGTCAAACTTCTATTGTTAAAAGTCTCGAAATGTGTCAGATCTTTCTTGTTTTTCATTTAAACAAGCCCGAATTTGCAAGAGCTGATGTTACAATCGTCTAAGGCATCACATGTTATCATAAAGTTACAGACATATCATAAAAGGAGTTTTGTTAAAGTTTTATTAAGTTTGATTTTTTTCTCAAAAACAACCCCTCTTTCTACTGTATATTTGGAGAGAAAGAAAGTGACGAAATAAAACTGCCTGCATTGATTCCTCCCTCAAGAGTCTACAGTCTACAATTGATGAGTTAAAAGAAAGGGCGGGGCTAATGTGTGGGAATGGGGAAAGCCATAACTAGAATAAAGTGTGTGTTTGTGTGTGTGTGTGTGTGTGTGTGTGCGTATTGGTTTTTGTTACCTATTTAGGACCTTATCTGGCATAAATACTGACGATATGAGGACTAATAGTCCTCACAGGGACCAAAGACCAATCCCAATGTGGCATGACTTGGTTTCTGAGGTCCTGGTTAAGTTCAGGGATAAGGTATGAATTGAGGTTAGGTTAAGGTTATGCTGAGGCATAAATAGGTTAAGGTTAGGGTTAAGGTCAGGGTTTGGGTTAGGCTGTACAAATGAATGGAAGTCAATGCAAAGTCCAAACAATAAATCTGTGCAAATCTGTGTGTGTGTGTGTGTGTGTGTGTGTGTGTGTGTTTCTACAAAGGCTGGCCATGTCACATGAATCCATTTAAGAAGCAATGTGTCTTTTTGTTACCAGCCACCCCCACTGCCACGCCCCTTTTTTTGCCAGTTGGCATGAATACAAACACATACGTTCACTCACTCACACACACACACACACACGGACACACACACACACACACACACACACACACACACACACACTTCTTGACCTCTATGCCAAAATTCAACCTCCTCAGGCAAGAACTGTGGCTGCCAAAGAGTGTGGAATTTTTGTGGGCAACTATCCGACAGACCAACAGAGCAACCTATAGAGCTGCTGCTCGTGGATAAAAATGGAACATGTTTGATATGATCATGAAAGCTCTGATTGGTCTTTCACAGAACCATGCAAACTTTCCACACTTCATAACAATAGCTCGATTCATAATCAGCAGTACTGAGTATTACAGACTTAGTAAATGAATTCTTGTTGTTGACAGACTCACACATTTGTGACGAATGAACCTCTGAACAGTCTGACAAGTGCCAGACAATACGCTGACTAACTTTTATAAGTTTATTTAAAAACTTTATATCACTGGCTCCCTGGCAAACACAATTATTTAAGGTTGACTATTTTCCACTCATCCCCCCGATTAAGAAATATCTAATCCCTAAAGCTAATTAACCTTCTGACACCCAAGCACACAAAAACCTAAAAGAGTCTTTCAGGCAATTTGGATTTAAACCTGAGTGAAAAACTGATAAACAGATTTCTGGATTTTTGTTTAGACATCTGTTGCCTGTCAGGGTTTGTCTTTTAAAGACGTGTCTCTGTGCTTTGTTGATGGCGTCAAGAACAGCAAAGCACGGCTGTATTTTTGTTTTCTTTGAGCCAGAGGGATTCCAGCATGGTCCCAACAGACGTGAGCATAGCTGCCAGCCTGGAGGTTTGAACAGTGGACTGACACACTTAACCTCATCAGTCACTGCACACTTTCTCTCATTTGCATATGATACTTGGCTGTGGGGAGAAAGGTGGGGTACAATAACAAAGTTCCAGTCAAAGGGGCAACAATAATTTATGATGATCCCCGTGATGTTTTTTATCAAATACACACACTCTCTACCGCTTTGAGGATTTATTATAGCACACACGATGAATCAAGAACATATGGTAACGCTTAGCTGCCAAGTGTTTTTTTAAAGGCTCACTTTCCTCACAGTTCAGTGACATGAATTAGTGGCATGTTTGCTAATATTGAATGGGGATGTTAGCACAAAGGGTTAGTGAGCTAGTGATTAGTGTGCCTTCCTCAGCTAACAGCTCTGAAATTTCCTTTATTGTCATTATCAGTGCACAACAAATGCAGCTTAGGTATTTTGGCTGACAACAATGAAATTTTAAAAAAAAAAAAAAAACCTTTCCACATTTAGGCTTAAAAACATAAAGGTACACAATAACTCCTGAAACCTTTTTCAGCCTGGAAATTGACACAATTCTGTAGCAGTTGTTTCTTTATCCTCTTGGTCCTGAGAAACAACTTCAGGTTTGAGCTACACCAGGGATACATGAATGCAACAACCATTTGTTGTACAAAATATCCATAACTCGAGACCATGAGGACCAGTACCGAAAACCACTGTACCCGTATGAGCCTCCTTACCAACTTGATTCCGCTATCTTTTTTACAACAACAGTATAATAGTCTTGTGTGCACTGTCGCTGTGTGCGCCAAGGAATATTCATATTGCTCTATTATATGACAACAAACTTCATAATACGGGCATAAATCATAGAACTAAGTAATGCTTAAGCATGACTCATAATGATTTAATGAATGCATTAATGCATGATGTATTTTCTGAATTCATTTTGCTGACCATTAACAAATGATCAAGTTCCTTTGACTTAATGTGTGCAATTTTAGCTTAATAATTAAAGACTCTACATAAGATATAATTATAATCACCCACTCTGGCCTCAGCACTAGCAGCTTTAAAATTCTCTCTTCCAGTCTGGATTCTTTATAAAATAATGTTTTTAAAAAAGCCTTGGGTGGGTGATACCAGGAGCGTAAAAATAGTGCAGTAAGTGTGGTTGCACTGGGGCATTTGGGTGGAAGGGCCCATAGAGAGCCTCCCTGTGAACACTGTACCACTGTGCACTACCTGTGGACCAAACACAGCTGAGGCTAGTGTGAAGACCCTGACCCTGACTCCAGGGACTACAAAGACATGGCAGGACCGGAGAGGTTTGGAGAGAGAGAGGAGTGTTCGAAAATCACCAGCTGTGATTTAAAAATCTACTCATGAATACGGATGTATTTAGACCAAGCTGGAGCTGGCAATTGTTGGAAAGACAAATGGAAGGACAAACAAAGAGAGTTTTGGGTAGAGAGAAAGGGAAACTTGAATTCAAAAGGTGTACGATGGATTTTTTTTGTTGTTGTCTATTAGCAAAGTATGTTTAAAAATGTTCCTTTCTTTGCAGTAAGTATATTATGCTTCCTTAGAACAATTAAAAAAGCTAAGAGAGCTTGTGACATGTTATGTACTCACTGCAGGCATGACTTAAACTATGAAGGAACAAAAAGGTGATATAACAGGGCTAGCTGGTTAGCACGCTAACCACTAGGGAGCAGTCGATATCTCAATGATACAATACGTAGATGTCTCTGACGTGACATCGAAACAGTTATTTATCTTTTTACATTACCCTGAAAAGTTTTGGTTAATTTTTGAATGTTTTACACTAAAATTCTTTGTTGCTTTAACCGACCTTTTTTTTTCCCCTTACAGAGGATATTTTAGCTTGTGATATTAGGACAGGCGCAGGTGTACTCGATAGCAATAGAAAAGAAAATATTTCATTTAGTTCCAGTTTGTTCCAGGGTATTGGAGTGTTGCCATCATTAGCAAAATTTGCTTCACCTGTAAAATGGAAAACAATATGGCTGCATGGCGAATTGCCTAGGACAGGGGTCCCCAAACTTTTCAGCCCGCAGCCCCCAAAATAACAGTGCCAGAGACTGGGGATCCCCATTGACCCTGGAGGTGGCATATAACTTTGTGCACAGCCATGCAAACGCACTATTAGGCCTACATAGGCATCAATACAACACAAAAGAACAACAGCCTAATAGCCATAATAATATTCTTAAGTATTTTATGAAAGAATATAACCAGAATTTGTACAATAATATACCTCTCTGTGTCTGGCAGCCCCCTGGGGGTCCCCGGCCCACATTTTGGGAACCACTGGCCTAGGACACTGGGAAATGAGGATGTTTTTCATGACGATTTAAATGAAAACTGGTCTGAGTCTCCTGCAGCAAATCCCCTGATTTTTAACTTTGTGCTAAGTTGAGAAAGCTCAGAGTTAGTTTTTGTCACCATATGGGAAAATGGGAGAAATTTTATGAACATCATGTTGCTGGTTATTTGTCTCTGGTCTCACAAAAGGCTTTGGAAGCCACAAGTCTTATAAAATAAGTGACTGAATAATTAGGCATCACTGAAACAATAGCCTATAAAT
The DNA here is from genome assembly GCA_029783665.1 of Naso thynnoides. Lineage (NCBI taxonomy): Eukaryota > Metazoa > Chordata > Actinopteri > Acanthuriformes > Acanthuridae > Naso > Naso thynnoides. Next base: position 23,833,942 of record JAQLOL010000024.1, on the reverse strand, counting down.
CAGACACTGAATGCAAGAAATTTGTAATAAAACAAAATGCAGTAGGTTGTACAGCAAACAAAAAAATATTGTAGAATAAATTGAATAATTGATTATACGATATTTCATTGATTTTTTTAATATGATGATTGAGCAGAATTTAAATTTAGCCACTGAATAGAAAAGCTCAAATTCACCAAAGCAACAGCTGTAAGCATTTCAAAGCCTTGTATGTCTAAATTATCTTCTATATCTGCTATAAACAATTTCAGTCTCCTCTTGCAAAACATAAGTACTCTTACATCTGCACACTCACTTTGTGGTTGGGTCAAGATCTTTCTTCTGATAGCTGTTTACATGTGGGTGTCACAGACAGGCGTGAAAGAGCCTCTCCAGTTTCCATTACACAATCACACACCACATGCTCCATTCACTCCATATGTCTCTGAACACCTCGCTAACATTACAGGTCAAAGTATACTATGCTGGAGCGTTGTGGATTTTGTGAAGAAACACTAATAAACATTACCTTTTGCTTTGATGTGAAAAATCGATTGAATAGGTCCTACATAAATAACAACAAATATGAGTGTCTGTTAGTGAATTAAGGTTGAGGTAAAATAAATGGTGTAACATTTAAGGATTTTTTAAAAAATTTGTTCAATGAGTAAAACTTGATTTTTCTTAAGTTATGTGATCCAATGCATCAGTCTGTGCAAAGGTCTCAATAGCCAGAATAAGTGAAAACACCTGCATGTGCATGCTCAGACCTAACTATGATAAACAAAAGCACTTGTTGCCATCATCACTACCAACACAATGCTACCCAATCTTACAGACGCCCTCACAACCTTGACTATAGGACACATTATTTATTTCAGCCTGTAGGCCTTATCTCCAGTGTATTATGTCTGTCTTGGTGATCAATTTTCCCTCTTTCAGCAGCTGTATACGTGTACAATATGGCATCAATACTTGAAAATCCACAAAAACACACTGTTGTGTCTGGATTCTTGGGTGCCAGTCTTCTTCTCTGCCCTCTGCCTTCTCTTGGTTCCTGCAGTCCAGTAGGAGGACTTCTGTCGTAAATCAACGCCCTACCCTACAACAGTGTGGTGAGAGTTGTGGGAGCCAAGTAGTTTGAACTGCACTTCTCCAGCCGGGCGTCTGGAACAAGCCCAGCTACTGAGAGAGCTCTGAACAAGAGCGGTCTACTTCAAGTGGAAAATATTTTCGCCTACAGTCCCATCTGCTTTCACTTTGATTCCCCATCTAAATAGATAGTGTCTACGGCGTGTGGACGATTATGTGTTTTACACTGCAATTCACTTCAAAAATATTGATGTTATGGAGATTTTCTCTCGTCAGCATAAGCTGTTTCCTATACAGGGTTGGCTTGGATCTTGGAGTCACACACTCAGCATCTCATAAAAGTTATGGCTCATAATTGCAAAACTTTTTACTGCTCATAGGAAACTATTAAGTTTGAGACTTTAAACTAGACACGAATGTCACTGATATCCTAAGAAATTGCCTGCTAGGTTCTGAAAGTCCGCAACATAAAAACTGACTTAAGTGTGGAGAAAAATCATGCATAAGAGGAATGAAGTTTAATCTCACACATAATGCTGAGCCTACATATGGATGATGTTATTTGTGTGTAAGCATATGTGCATCCTGGTTTGCTATGGTGGCTGGTGTAATTAAAGCCCACAGCATCTATCTCTTCTGCAGCTAATGCGCATTCATTACTCACATTTTTTGCCGTCACAAAACACTAGTTATTGCCTCGTTACTTGTTCAATAAGATTCAAGCAACAGAAGAACTGCATTTATGCTGCTCTGCTGAAAAGCATTGGAAGATGTTGGCTAAAGCTAAATTGCAAAGGAAGAGTTGCAACACTTAAAAAATGGCACAATGAGATTTTGTTCACAGGCCTGCAGGCACCCCACGTTACATACCAAGCCAAGTCATACTGACACACATATCCAGCTTCACAGAAGGAAGAAGCTGTGTGTGTGCCCTGGGCTCTCGTTGCTTCAAGTGGACATCAAAATCGTCAACTAATACAACAAAACTGATATGATGCCAAGCAGAGAGAGAGAGACCCAAGCAGATGTGGATACATTAATAACAGAAAAATATCAACCAAAATATGCCTAAAGTTATCATTTGTGTCTGCCTCCATTTAGCTGCTGAAAAATGTGCAATAGAGCAATGTGCAATTAATATGTGAGCATTTAAGCACTTAGCACTTAACCTGCAAATCTTGGTGCAACAGGGCAATGCAATACCCATACTAGCACTTAAGCACATGCACTTTATTCAAATCATAGCGCAACAGAGCAGCGTGCAATAACCACACTAGCACTTTAGCACTTGCACTTTATTTCACAGACTATTAAACACCATGTTGTTGACAAGGCCAAATGTCCTTTTTCCTCCTTTTTCCTTTTTTGTCTCTATTTCCCCATGTGAAGTATTTATATAACGCCATGTCAATGCTTCTCGGGTTCTTATTGTATGATGTAATATGATGTTTTTTGACCGTTTTTCATGACAGAAAAATGCACTGTGCCTGAGCCAAACTTCCCTTCAGGGACAACAAAGTTAAATCTAACCTAACCATAACCTATGTGTACACTTCCCAAATCTCAATGATAGTGTTGTCTGGACCTGAGCATCAAGCAAGCTGATTGGTTGATCCAACAAAAACAAAAGCCACCAAATTAGTTAATGATTGTCATTCTATATCAATATCTTCAAACTGCTTTTGATAACATTGTACAATCTGGCACTCTTTTCTGACAAATTTCAGTCAAAGATAGTGGGGTTTTCAACACTAAACTGTAAAGAAAAGTTGCCAAAAGCTATCAATTTCACTCCACTCTGCTCCTTAACCTCCAAAAATTTACATAAAAGAAGTTTATAACCAAACAAGACACATTCCCAACTCCAAAAGTCCTTTTTTATACCACCAGCAGTGAACAGACCTCAGTTTTAAAGGTGACTTGTAGGATTTAATAACGCACAGTTGCCGTGTGCTACCTACATATTTAAGTTTGGGTCAGGTTTTATTATCATGATGTCTGTTTGGCAAGACTACAAAGGAGTCCAATGCACTGGTACTGTTCCACTGGAGGCCCAGATGCCTCTTTATACAGATCAAAGGCATATGTAGGCAAAATAATGTAACAAAATGATAAATAATGTAATGTTCTGTTTATTACATATAAAACAGAGATAAAGATTTTATGATAGCAGACTTAAAAAAAAAAACTACATTCAAGATCTCAGGCCAGCTGCTGATTAGGTGAAAGAGTGTGCCTGAACGTTGACCATGCAAAATACTGTTGTGCACCATCAGCTATTTCTTGTCATCATGGGATCAACGTTGAAATTGGCCTTAATGCTTTAGGTCGAAAGGCAAGTGTTCTTGTTCTTGGTCCTATTTAATTGCCATTTTAAATATATATTAGCCCAATTAATATTGATTATACGCTCCGTTTGTTGGCTTTTTGACATTTTTTGCAAGCAAACTTTCCCTCTCCATTTGTCATGATTTGTGCAAACTGGGCAAGGATTGGGCACATGGCAATTTTGGCTGTGTAGTAAAGAATGAGTGGGAATGACTACTTAAAGGGATAGTTTGGATATTTTGATGTGGGGTTGTGTAAGACACTTACACTCAGTCAGTGTCTTACTTGCTGTAGATCATGGTCAGCTCGCCCTCTGTCTGGAGAAGCAGTGCGATGCAGCGGCAGGAAGCATGGGAGGGTGCTGCTGTGGCTAGTACCACCACTAACACATCTTCTAGCCATTAACAAGTCCACCCATCTAAAGTACATATGTCCCTTTACCTGCCTGCTACACATTTAAAAATTTTAGTGCTCTGCATTCCTATCAGACAGCCGTTTCCTTTAGGGACTATATTCCTGAACCACACAACATCCACATTCCTACGCACAGCTGCAGCTGTACCTGCCATGCCGGTATTACATGGCAGATCAGCTGTTTGAGTCAGACTTTCAGTGGCTTATATGAAAGATCATTTGAACTTATACAGAGTATACAGAAGAAGAACTTTTGCAGATTGAGAGAGAACAGGCTGAAAAACAGAGAGGGGAAACGAATATTACAGGGCTGAGGGAAAGTGGAAACAGGTGAGATAGTTGGGACGGGTAGATAAGATAACTGCAGGACAGGAGGGAGCTGCTGGATGGAGGAGTGAGATGGTGGAAAAAGTCAGAGGGCATCTAGTGGACAAGAAGAAGATGACAATAAGCAGGTTTGGATAAGTGGGAATGCGGCTGGCGGGAGGGACAAAGAAGCGGATTTTTAAGAACCCCATTCAGTTAACACTGTATTGCAGAATCAATACTTTTCTGCTTTGGCTACTATTCTTTGTTTGTCCACTGCTCTTTTCTATGAATCAGTCCATTCATGTGTGTTACGGAGTGCAATCAAACCGAAAAACTCTCCAAGCTGCCAGCTATTAACAGACAGGTTGGATTTGAATTGGTGGTAATGGCAGATCTAGTTCTGAAATTTGATCTACGATTGTGATGAAATTCTATTTGACAACTTTGAAGTATTTTTTTGTTTGTTTGTTTGTTTCACTCTTAAACAAAGGGGTTGAAAAACAGTGGTTTTGTTTAGAGCCTGTTTGTGACCCCTGCTTGAAAGAAGGACCCACCTCAAAAATGTGAAAAGGTAAATCAGGTGCACAGTGAGAGCATTATACACTTGGTCTGATCGGGGATTTGGGATTTTCAAGTTTCAGCTGAACTTTCTAAAGTTGCTAAGGGCCTCAGTGAATCTCTTTTGAATTGTGTTGATGAGAAAGTGGTGCTCTGATTTGCAAGTCTGGTTTGAAACTTCAAAGAGTATCCTTTAGTATTCACAGTGTAGGAGGTGAATCATGATTCTGCCCTTAAAGCCCATGAAAAAATCCTTAATAGCCTAAATTCTTCCGTTACCAAGGTTTTGACCATTCCCAAGGGTTAGCAACCTTCTCCTGACACCAATTCAATCTGGTGCCTTGATGGAAACTTCAAATTTAAACTGAGTAAACTATATAACTCCTTACTCTTCCAAAGAGCATCAAAACACGCTCTCGAGACATTTTTTGTTTATACTGACCACAGTTGTCCAATCCACATTATCAACCACATAAAACAGCTGTTTTGGAAAAAAACATTTACAGAAATGTGGACACACTGACACTATGCTGAATGGTGCATCACTCAATGATACCACAAAAAGAGAAAAGATGACAGTTTTCTTTCTGCCCAAGTTATGACTCATTGTACAAATAACTTTAGAGTCAATTTTTTCATCTATTACAGCTTAAATTCAAACATGCTTGAAAGTTCTTATGTCACAGCAGCTGCTCGTGAGCACAATGCCTCTTGGTGGTGGAGGAGGTAAAATGAAGGTGCTGCTCTCAGCAGGAACAGTTTGGTGTTTGGTGTTCTGATCAAAGACATGCAGAGACACTAAAGATCAAACCAGTAATTCTCTGATTAAAGCTGAGGTGGGTAATTCTGTTTGGAAGCAATTATTTTAACATTTTTAGAAAACTTCTCCTGACGGTAATCCAAATATTAAGTGCTCTGAGAAAAAGTAGCGAGCGATAAAACATCCATCGTCTGTAGCTACAACAAGGTTGTAATACATTTAAACAATCAGTTCAGATGACCAGAATGAATCTACTACACATGCACCTGCTGGTCTTACCTTCGCACACTCTGCCTGTGCATTAAGCGTTACCATAAGCAAGACAGAAAGCCGCGGCTGAACAAGACAGTCACACAGAGAAGAACGATGGAGAGAATGCAGCCACATGAGCAGCTGTATGGACAGCAGCTTCTTCTGCTAAACAAACAAGAAGACCGAACTGGAGAGAGCTACAAACAAAAAAAGTTTGATAGCTCAAGAAGTAAAATCAGGGGGCGCCCGGTGGCTCAGTCGGTAGAGCAGGCGCCCCATATACAGACGCTATGTCCTCACCGCAGCAGACCCGGGTTCGATTCCACCTGTGGCCCTTTGCTGCATGTCATTCCCCCTCTCTCTCCCCTGTTTCCTGTCCACTCTTCAGCTGTCCTGTCCAAGAAATAAAGGCATGAAAAGGCCCCAAAAAAATATCTTAAAAAAAAAAAAGTAAATCAGAGTCAACATCAATGTGGCTTTACAATGATGACGACAGCAGAGAGAGTTAAAGGGCCCATAAGGTAACCCATGGCATGCCAGCTAGATATTTGATAAATAATAAAGTAAAAGAAGTATCTTGTAGAATAATTCCCAGAGTTTACCCATCAAAAGTTTTTTTTTTACAAAGATTTAGAAAAGATATAGACACAAATTACTCTTTTTGTGAAGGACACCTTGAAGATATTTTTCATTTGTTTCGGTCTTGCCCCTTTTCCGCCAAGTTATGGTCAGATATCTGTAAATTAATTTCTACCTGTGTTGAACCACATTTTTCCATTTGCACTGAACACGTATTGTTTGGCTTCATTGACTATCCAATTAGGAAAAAGAATCAATTTTACATAATTAATCTTATTATATTTTTAGCCAAATGGCATATCCACAAATGCAGGTATTCCAATCAAAAGCCTCTTCTCTCTATCTTTGAAAATGAGGTCAAACAATTTATTAAAAGTACTCAACATTCTACTAATATGAAAGCCATGAAGACTTTTGAACTGTGTTATCTTTTTAGTATATTTATGTAAGCAATTATTATTTATGATATTCCCATATATTGTCTCTGTTCTCTCTGTTTGTTTGTATCCCCCTGGTGGCAGTTAATGCACTGTGTTGTATTATATTGTATTCCATTGTCTGTTAATAAGGTTTTGAAAAAGAAAAAAAAAAGGTAACCCATGACGATTGTCCTTCTGTTGCCATGTTTATTTTTTTACAGTCATTATGAAAACGTTTGGTGTGAGGGGGTGGGTTTAGACGAAGCCGCTGAGGAGATGCTACTTTTTAAATCTTGCTAGATTTCTAGGATACCAGGTAAGTGAAGTAAAGAAGTCTTTGAGGGCTTTAAGTCAGAACCTATCTCCTGTAGCAGCTTGATGGACAAGTGCACCCCTGAGCATGGCGCTATTATGTTGTGGAGACTTACCCGCAACTCTTCATGCTGAGTACCAAGTATCAGGTACCATTTTTAAAGTACTGGGTATGACTCAGCCAGGGATCAATCCCCGACCCCCTAATATCAGGGCCGGCACTCTAAACACAAGGCCACTGAGCTTGTTAACCAACATTTCCTTTAATGAATCACCTGTGCAAGTTGTGCTGCAGCTTTTAGGAAGCAAAAGTAAACAGACAAAAAGGGTGTATTCCTGCAATGAGGGTCCAAAATGAACACAATGTCTTTTATATCCATTATTTTTTAATGCACAAAGTTGTTCAACTACTGAATAAAATATTACATACAGAAGCTTACTGCACTTATTTAAAAGCACCACTGATGTATTGAAATATCTTCGCTGCAGTAGGTGCTTTCTAAAAGTATCAGGCTTCAGATTCCTAATTTCAAACAGATTTACATAACACTTTGAACACTGCAAGACGCCAGCAAGGATGTTCCATTGGTTACTTATAAAAAGTGGAGGAGCTTGGCAAAAGTTGGTCCTAAGCTGTTCGTGCAATGCAGATAAGGTCTGTATTTGAGCTATTAGCCAACACAGGCACATCTGTGAAGCAGCTTGTACATTAATGAGTGGCGGAGTTAGTATTTGACATGTAGGGCTTCGGAAAGGGTACCAGACTGAGGAGACTCAAAGGTCAGAGCTGATGGTGACAGAGGGTGAAAACGGATCTTAATCAACACACGTTGCTCGGCTCCACATCTGCTTTATCACATCTCGCCTGTTGCTGTGATTTAGAGGGCAAGACGCCTACAGGTGCTGTTCCACTTACCAGGTGCCAGAGGGATCGTGTCCCATGTGATTAAGAACAGAAAGAATAGCATAAGTCAGGTATACTTACTGTGCAAGGCTGTTTTTGCAACTTGTGCTTTGTGTGATATTTGCTGTTGAATTTTTCACAATAAATGCAATCAAAATCTAGTAAATCACTTGTTTAATATTAGCTTGGCAATCTAACATGTAAGAGAAAAACGGGACATCTTTTTCCGTTGAGCCTTTGGTGGAATTAAATGTACAGCTGTGTGGAATGTTCTTAAATCATTGACATTTTGTGAATACATTTTGGGAGTTGTCTTGATACACATCCGTAATGGATGTCCTTGATGCTATTAAAAAGCTCTGCACTAGCAGATGAGAGCTGAACTGAAATGCTCTATGCTCTGCATAGTTCAGTCTCTCATTAGAGAGAAACAACTTTATGAAATACTACATTTGAATTAGCAAACATGAATGGCAGTGCCCATACTTTCATGATTTTAAGATTAAGCCTTTACCAGGAGTCACACCTTCCTGCAAGCCTCTGCCAACGTGCTGGAAGTGAAACTGCAGCCAATTGTCAAACCTATTCAAAAGAACAATTTGAATTCCTTCTTGGGTGTGGAATGGTGCACCATTCATCCTCTCAGCTAACACCAAGAGGCATCACAAAAGTCTGCTAATGCTGTCTACATGTGTTATGTGAATTTGGAAAAAGCTTGCAGCCAAGTTCTCTGAAGTATCTTGTGTTAAGAAAAGCAGCAGAGTGACCTATCAGTGTCCTGCACACTCAGAATAAGAGTTGTAATGGTTCTGTGAGCATTTTTACGAGCTCGCACAACATGAGCATAAAGCTTTCAGAAGGATGTTTTGAGTCCAGTTCTGTGACTGTAATATTTTCATCGATGTTAACACTCACCTGAATTATAAGGCATCCAGACTTTCTGTTTGTAGGTGACAAATTCCTTTTGATATCTCTTAAAGTTTATCTGCAAAGTAAAGGAGAATTTAGTATCTAGTAGTATCTAGCCTGGGCCCAGACCAGAGACTCCTCCCACTTCACAGAGTGGACTTGATTCTCTCTGTCTGCCTTCACTTTGAGGGAGGGGATTAGATTTTCCCTAACCCTTCCTCGTTGGTCATTGCCTATTCAAATTTAATCAGTTTGAATTATTACCTTGCCAGGAGGGTTTTTTCACCCATTGTTGAGTAAGTGCAGAAAGAAGTCTGGCTAAGCTAGACAATCCAAAAATGTCTCCACAAGCTGTCTATTAATCACATAGATGTTGTTATATTGTGTTGAGATTGAGATTCTGACTCACCATGCATCTGGAAAGAGACAAACGTTTTTCGCTTTAAATCACATCGCATTATCACCGTGAGCAGACAGCGGGACCTACAGCGGTGCTTCCTGCCTCTCAGTGCCGACGACAGACCGGGACAGATGCTGTCTCTCCTCAGCAAGAGCTGCCACGAAGGAGCATCGGTTTAAACAGACATGTTGCACTACTTTTCCACATCTAAATTCTGCATTTTTCAAATATAATATTACCACCATCATACCACATGCAATCACATTACTGTTTTTGGTCCTGTAACGTGGCTTTGTTGGTTGAAATGTCAGATATTTCTCAACAGACAGGTTCGTACCGCCCGTGGAATGACTGTTTCAAAGCGCAATGCCAGACCAAAAGAATCAAGTCCACTCTCCCACTGCTCAATATGAGGCAAAATATTTGGATTGTATATTTGTACATAACGTAAGTATGCCTGTACGTTGGTATCTTTGATAGTTTAAAGAAGTTTGAAAAAAAGTGCACTCAGTGAAGTGGGCGGGGTCTCTGGACTGGGCCCAGGCGAGGAAGTATTTACAGTTACATAGTTAATGAGTGAAGGTATGCATTAAAGGGACTATCAAGCCACACTGCCCTGACCATCAAAGTGCTGTCTTATGCACAATCCCCACGTACCACATTCACAAACTCTCTGCCAACCATCAGAATGAGCTATTACAACTACTGAACCCTCACATTTCCCGACTTTTGAACTCTATTTCTACTATAACCGCAACTAACTATTAATGGTTTGTAACTGCCTTTACAGGTTGCTTGAGGAGGAGGAATCTCCATTTGAATTTGACAATGTGATTTTGGGCACTACAAATAAATTAACTTGTCTTGCTGGTAAAGGAAAAGCTGCTCCATAAAGCAAAGTCATGAGTAATTCAATCTCCATCCATAGCCCATGTAACGACAGGAAGATAATGAGCAAAAAAATGAGAATTCAGATACAAGTAGCTGTCTGAGGTGGTCTCCTGGTCTGTACCAGGCACGGCTGATTTTGAAGTGGACCTGCTGGAAGCTTTCCAGCATTTTCTATGTCTTGAACATTTTTAAGGAGAGTGTGTTTTTTGGTGCTTCCACCTGATATGGGATTCCCCGGGATGAAGAAGAGGAAGTTCCTATTTAGTTCAGTTTAATTTAATTTAATTAAGTTTAGTTTAGTTTAGTTTAGTTCAGTTCAATTTAGCTTAGTTTAGTTTAGTTTAATTTAGTTTTATTTGGCAAATATAAAAGCAAAAGAAAACATTAACATAAACACAGCTTGTCATGGAAAGACTCAATAAAGTGACAGACTTATTTCCATTGTGGTATATGATGTTATAAAAGTTTTGACAGCAAAAGGAGAGAAGATAAAATGTGGATATATTGTTACCACCGGGAGTCTGACCTATATATTGTCAGTAAAAACAACAACATTGGGATGGTTTATCTGAATCTTGCTCACATTTTACTGTTACGTTTAAGATGTTGTAGTATTTTACAAAAACACAATATTGAAATGATTGTATCAAAATCTGTTCAAACAAAAAGCCATCATTAATTCAATGAAAAAATCTATTTGCATGCCCTCAAGTCTTCCTGCTTTGTACAGATTTCCAGCACTTTTCCAGCAACCTTTATATTTTCTCAGCAGTCACAGCGGGCCACACTTGGAGAAGCTGCATGATTATATAGGAGCACACTGTATGCAGCAGTCTGAGCAGATCTGAGCTGAGAGGAAGAATCTCGAACATGCCAAGTCTTCTGGCTAATCAGCTGTTGTGTGACTGGAAATCTTTCAAATGTCTCAATTATTATTTAGGCATATGAATTTGGAGTGGAACAATTTGGGGAAACTCTTCTTGTGATGACATATAGCAGTAACCATGGATATTGCTTGCTATTTGGTGGCTAATCACTGTTTATTAAATATAGCCATGACTGATTGTATTCACACTTTACCAGTGTACATTCAGTCAAAAGATGTTTCATGGCCTAAAATCAAGATTCAACTCACATATTTTGATTTCGAGAAGTCCTTGTCTAGTCATTACAACTTGTCATAATAACTGCTTCTTTAAAAAGCTGCAAGTGAGTTATATTTATATCACACGTATAGTTATATTTAACTGTAGTGTTCAGATCTCTTCATATAGTAGTTCTAATTCATGGTTTGAGAAAATGCAGGAAACTAAAATGAATGAGATTACAAAACTGGAGACCTGCAACGCAGAAAATTGTCATGACACAGTAAGTAAACAGTGTAAAGAAACTAAACAACTGCCCTTTCGTGCGTATCCTGACCACAGAGTCTTTGCACCAGCCACAGGTAGCGTTCATGAAAACAAAATTAACAGCTGCTTTAACACTTCAGTGAAAATGCCAACAAGCCCTTGTGGGATTTACGATTCTTAAATTGCCTCCTCAGTTTATTTGCGGCCTCTGACTGGTCGTCCCTCTGATTATGCAGGTGAGTTTAATTGGAAACATCAGAGAAACGGCAATGCTCGTATTCTCATTGCTCTCACGCCATTTACCCAAAGTCAGCGCGCTCCCCGCCACAGAGGTAGTTTGTACTGAAGAGAAAATCTGCCTTAAAAAAAAAAAATAGTGGATTGTTTTATATATCAAACTTATTAAATAATGTCCTGGAGTTTGTTTTTGTTTTTCTTTTCATGTGTTGAGATGCTACCACAGTTGTTTGGTACTTTTAAATAATAGAAATACTCTTGACAGCTCAGTGTTTATTCCTAAATGAAAGCCTTCAAAATGAAGAAGACAGTAAAAAATGAAACAGACGCTTTATGTCAGCAGAGATTCATTTCAAATCAATCAAAGTAATGTTTCTTGTCATCCAAAATTTTATGTACCCCTCTCATTATACACAGGGTCGTTATAGTTATCCTTTCTCTCTAATTTACACCTTTTCCAAGCAGGAATGTATAATTAAGCCTTTTCTGAGAGCATTAAAAAGCATAAAATACTCATTGTTTTGATTATGTGTTGTCTTTCAGACTTTCTACAGCTGACATTCACTTCATCCAAGGATCCATCATAATGATGGATTGCTTTTTTCTGAGTGAGCATCGATTGAAACTCCGACGGGTAAAAAGACTGACATGCTGTTTCAAATGGCGCATTAAAGACACCATGAAAATGACTTCCATATGCTGTGTAATGTAGAAATTTGGTGCTTTCTGCAATTCCCAAGGAACAAGGATGCAAGCAAGCAACACTGCTTGCCATGTTATTCTGAATTCCTCTGTCTCACTCCAGCTCTCTTGTTTGCTGCTGCAGAGTACAGAGAACTGAGTGAGGATGAATTTCCCTCCCAACATCTGGAAGCGTGCTTAATGATCATTAAAAGCACGATGAACTATTCTCTGAAATGACAGGGGGAGGGGTACACTGTGGTTTAGGTCTCACGCTCCCCTCACATGTAGTACAATTGGAGAGGAGACCCCGCCTGAGACCTTTAAAATTTAATTTGGTCTTGTTCTAAATTTATAGGCGACACTAAATTTACATTCTCCTGTGTGAGAATTTGGGTGTCTTAAAATTTCTTTCCAAGGGTGAGAGTGGAGAGAGCTTGACAACGGGTAAAACCCCAACCGCTGACCTTAAACATAAAACTGTTGACTGTTATGAAGCTACATCTGTGATGTTTATCACATTAGCGTGCTGAAAAGGGGGAAAATTTGTAATTAAACTTTGTTGCTTAAGCACCTAATTGCAGCCTGCATAGAGCTGGTGACCACTGCATATATTTTCCTTTAAGTCCACTCCAAAAAACAAAACAACTGGTTTTAAAAGTCAAGCTTCTGCAACAACAGGCTGTTTGTGGTCAACGAATAATGTGAAGGTCAAAGGTATCTGAGCTGAAGGATGTTGAGTCAGTCACTCACTTAAAATGGTAAGTCAGAACATACCCTTTCAATTATTCACTCAGCAAACTGGAACTAAAGGAGCCGCTCAACCACTGAAATATTTAGCTTTGAGATGATGGTAACAGCAACAGCCTCATTACCTTTACATTTCCCTGACCTCAGTTTCTTCCCCCCGTACGGTTGTAGTCACTGACTGACAAGACTTGTATACAGTATGTGTTTATGATCCAAAACATGTTGAATCAGTCTGATGACAGTATCAACTGTAGCCTTGTTTCTCTTATTTATAAGTGAAGTGATTGATACTTTTGTTTAACCCAATTTTATATAGAAGCACCATTTTTGAAAAAACAACAACAACAACAAAACATTATTACATATTCTAATCATTTCAATAAAACAGAAAATCAAAATAGTTTCTACTTTATATGCAAATAATGAGGACAGTAAGTTAACAGATCAAGTGCGGGCTGTTGGGGAGTGAGTAATTATATGTAATGAAATTACATTATTTAATTACAAAATAAATTTAACTGTAATCAGTCACAGTTACTGAGAAAGAATGTGTAATTAAATTTTATTGCTTTGCATGTTTTTGATGTGCACAATGCC
>JAQLOL010000024.1:23789036-23820119 GCA_029783665.1 Naso thynnoides | reverse complement strand
AAAGAATGTGTAATTAAATTTTATTGATTTGCATGTTTTTGATGTGCACAATGCCTCCTTTTAACAATTTCCAGTCAAGGACTTTTAGCAACTTTTTTTGCTATTCTGATGCTTTTGATTAGTTCTCTTCTTCGAAATTGCAGCGCCCCACATCTGCCATTAACACTGTCCGGTTTAAACATTTGAAAATGGTTAACGGTTGAAAACACTCATTAGAAATTTAGAAAAGTAATCAAAAAATAATCAGATGTAATAAGTTTCATTACTTTGATAATGTAATTGAAATACTTACATAACTTATTACATTTTAAGCATGGTAACTAGTAATCAGGTAATCTGTAACCTATTACATTTCCAAAGTAACCCTCCCAACCCTGCAAGTGTGTAAACTTTGATCTCAACAGCTTACAGCTGACATTAACATATGAAGAATCTTTCACTGCTAAAGGTCCAGACATGTTACACTTCCATTCTGTGGCTGTGAATATTCATTTCATCTCCCGTTCATATTCAGTGAAGACCGCACACTTCAATAATTAGTTACACTGATGCAGGCCTACTACAAACTGTAGATGTAGTCTGATACGAAGCCTTTATTCAGAAGTTCAAATCCTGCACCCTGTCTTACTTATTGCACCTCCTCACACCTGCTCATTTGTAGAATGAATGTTGTCATTTTGAAAAAGCTGTGTTAGGAGACACAGTTTGATAATCAGAAAAAAAACCCACCTTCACTGAACATGTAGATTCTAGTTTAATGCTTTTACATGCCTCTAGTTTATTAATTGAAAGACTGAGAATGTTTACAGACATGTGGACATGCTTTTCTTGTACCTTGTCCAGTGTCCAGAAATGGATTTTGGCAGGGAGATCAAAGGCAGGACACATATCATGTCAGTCAAATGTCCTTTGACATGCTGATGTGTTGATTTAGGGGAAAATGTGCGAGACCCAGCCTCATCATTTTGGCCATTTTGTGGTCTTTGATCTATGATGCAGTTGTCAAATCCAGTCATGTGCAGAAGCCTCAAAAAGATTGAGGAGGGTGACGGTGAAGAGGAGGAAGCAATAATTTGGATTCTCTCAACATGAATTCAGATGTTTGGGAATAATGTCAGTTTCAGGAAAATAACAGTTGTTGGTGGGCGTGAGGGGTCGTTCTCTGTTCAGAGCTGGAATAATTACAGAACAACTTCCACATTTGGAGACCATGTGCACTTCACTTGCATCCCTGATTGAAACAAATTAGCCAAATAATTGGAAGTGTGGTCAGTTTAATAGGGTGAGGCCTATCTTGAGGCCTTTCACATCCCAAAACAAACGAGTGTATTTATACAGTTTGATTTCAAGAGATATCGCAATCAGTGCAACAGGCAGGACACAACAACCTCCCCCTAATGATTAATACTTAAAGCATTTAAAGTCCCAACGTTTAAACGGAGTGAGTGGTGAGCAGTGAACTGCATGCAGTCTGTGTTGACATGTCAGGGGGTTTCTTTTTTCTAGTCAGTAGGTTTTTAGTGACATCTTCAGGAGCAGCCGAGTACTGCAGTTTACGGAAACAGCTACGTCAGCACTGCACGACGTGGAAGATGGAGCGGGGGAGGATAGGTTGGCGATGATGCTACGTTAAAGGTATGGTCCTTCAAAATAAAAGCCTTTGTTTGCCGTACACGCTTTCAGCCACTCATTTGTGAAGTAACACACACTAAACGGCATAGACCAAGTGTTTCGCAGGGAACACTTTGCTTTTAAAGTCAAACCATGTGACTGAAGTCGGAATGAAAATGACACAAACTTTTATTTCGAAGTGGCACTACTAAAGCCGTTAGCTTGCTTGTTGGATGCAGGGATTTTCTGGCTGAATTACAACAGGCAGAGAACGTGAGCGTTGCGAGGGGAAATAATCATGGATTTAGCACTGAATGATAATTAAAGACAACGGCGCTTTCCCGTTCAAAGTATTTCATATTTGAAGACTACTGGCTGTGCAAACAACGGCTCGTTTCTCCTCCGGACGACTGAACTTGTCTCCAATATCAGGTTGCTACAGCGGTGAGGAAGCTAACTTAGCTGTCAAGTAGTAGCTCTCTAGCCAGCCACATCAGCACCGCTGATAGAAGCTAGTCACGTTAGCACCAGTGTACGCATGCTGTTCTCATGCTTTTATGGATTTCAGAGCTGCGTGATTCTCCTTTTGTCAAACTGCAAACATGATAACATCTCTGTGTGTCCGTGTTTGGTGCTGTCTTTTAGAAATTTCAGTATGGCAGACAGTATTATGAGCAAGGCTGCAACCATGGAGATTCCCATTAACAGCAATGGAGACACAGGAACTCTGCCAGAGGATGACAGTCTGGAGCAGGTCAGTGAGGCTGCCCCGTCCCTTTATTAAAGCTTTATATGCATTCAGTGCTCAGTTTGATGTCCTCTCTCCTTGTGCACATTACAAAGAACAATCTAGGACTAAGGCTGGTTAGGCCAGCTGTTACCTAACCATACACAGGCCTGCAGCCATGTACAGTAGCCTAACACCATTATCAGCATCTTTACCTGCTGGGACCTGGGATTGGTGTCCTCAGACCATGAGAGAGTCTTTGACAGGACACCTGCGTCATATGGGCCGTTTATTGGTGATAAGCAGTAAAGAAAGTTGATTACTGTAGACCTTCATTGTTTGTCTCATTCAGATGAATAGACTTTAACAAGCTGCAGTGCTGTACCGATGGTTCTGCATGAATGATATGCTTATGTGTGAAAAGTAACGCTGAGGATCACCTCATGACGTAAAGAAATAACAAAAATAATTAACTTCTTTGTTGATGTAGTGCCTGGTGCAGGTTGAGATTGAGGTTGAAAAATATATATTTTTAAAAAATTAATGGTTTCTTTACATTGTTTCATATTTTAGTTTTGAAATATAGGGAACTGTATGCATGTTTTTGGCCATAATATAAGAGAGAGTTTTGTATTTTAATTTGATGATGATGTTTTCTGTGGCCCAAAGATATTTTTTATTCTCCCCAACATTTTCAAGGGCACTGAGTTGTTTTTTTTTCTCTTTAATGCACTGCACTGTTTGTGTGTTGGAGATGATGAAAATGTGATAATACTTCATCTCTAAACCATATTTATTATTGTTGCTACATCAGGATTTGCAGCAGGTGATGGTGTCTGGACCCAATCTGAATGAAACCAGCATTGTGTCGGGAGGTTATGGAGGACCTGCAGGGGGCATCATTCCTACCAGCACCATCAAAGGTACTGCTGGCAAACATGACTTCCACATTTACAGGTTTTGCTTTGTTGTTTATTTGTCACAGTTTAACTTGCAAAGATAACTTGACTTTAAGGCGCATTAAGTAAGTGGTGCTGACTTGGAAGTGACTGGCTTAATTGGGTAATTGATCAGTTAAAATGACCTTGCAATTACTTCGCCAGGTTCTGGACACTGCTCACACACACACACACACACACACACACACACACACACACACACACACACACACCCTACTGAGAACTGTTTCTCCTTGTATTCTGAAGTGTGGCTAAAGAGCTGCTGACCTGTCAGCTCTTAGGTTCATATTTCAAACATCCGTATTCCTTAGGGCCGGCCATTTGCTTCAACCCTGAGTATCTGGACAGAAGACGAGCCCCTGCATCAGGACCAGGTGGCTGTGTATTCGACAACCTTTTTTGGGTTTCTAAGTTAACCTCTATTTGCTCGTTTGTTTTGGCCCTTATAGGAGGTTTAGGTGTTGCTTGACCAATGGAGTTGTATGCAACCTTGCTTGTACCTCGTCCACTCACAGCTTTGGCAACAAGACATGTTTTTGAAGCTTTCCAAATAAGGGATGCACTAACTGAATATTAAAGGGCTGTCACTTGAAATGTCGTTGTCTAATACGAATGTCCTCTTTTGAACTGTAAAAGGCACTTTGGATGACCGTTTTGTCACTGCTTGCAAAACAAATCTTCATCCCATTAACGCCATTTTAATCTTTTTTTTTAAGAAATCCTTTCTTCTGCATGAGAGCCCTGCATGGAGGATCATTTTAAATCCCATTTAACTCCAACCTGTATAAGTAAAATGCATATCCAGAAAGTGTAACATTTTCTGTCAGTCTCTGTTGTTTGTTCTCAAATCTCACTGCTTAGTTTTTTTAGACATACATTTCACTCCATGCCCTCTTTCCATCCTCATTCTTTACCATCACATTACTCATTTCAGACATTCGCATGAAATCCAGGGGTGTTAGCTTGCCTCGCAGCCAGTCTGCAGCCAGTAGACTTGCCCAACACACAGACCAGCATCCAGGTATCACCAGGCTCATCGCCATGCCCACACTGTCGTCATCACTCTTTGTCATAACCCACGCAATTTCTGCAAACTACTGCCTTAAAACTTTGATAGGATAGCAGTCTGTAGCATGTACACTGATTTTTCTCTTTTTCCCTCTGCCAGGGTCGTCGAACCATAACACTAGTAATTCAAATGAAGAAGTTTCTCGTGGCGTGGCAGTGGAGAAATTGGACAGTGTAAAGAAATGGGGCATAAACACATACAAGGTATTGTGCACTGTGTGTAGACACTTTGATTATTGTTCCCCAAAAAAGGTAACATTGTTATGATGGTCAGATATGTCCCTTTTTGCATAACCCCTATGGAATAGTGTGTATTTAAAATACATGTTAAAATGTTATCTTTTCATTCTAACTTACCAGCATTGTCCCTGTATCAGATGTTTTCATATTACCTGGAAAACTCTACATTATTACTACCATATTTGATGAAAAAAATCAACTGTGACCACTGTGGTCTACATTTTCAAAGTGCCTGTATGTTTTAATACCACCTTAACTTCATGTTTTGTTTTTGTGATGGGTTTAACGTCATCTCTGGTCACATTGACTCGACAGTGTACAAAGCAGATGTTCTCGGAGAGGTTCGGACGAGGTTCACGAACGGTAGACCTGGAACTGGAGGCTCAGATCGACGTGTTACGAGACACCAAGAGTAAATATGAAAACATCTTAAGACTGGCCACCGCACTCACCACTCACTTTAAAAACATGGTGCAGACGCAACAGGCTCTAGGAGACACTTTCACTGACCTCAGCCAGAAGTCGCCGGAGTTGCAGGTACAGTATTCCCAAAACTTCATGTGTGACGTGACATAAAAGTGAAGTTAGCAGGTAAAACGTCTGTGTTTCTCTGCAGGATGAGTTTGGGTACAATGCTGAAACTCAAAAGCTGCTGTGTAAGAACGGCGAGGCTCTGCTTGGTGCCATCAACTTTTTTGTGTCCAGTGTGGACACCCTGGTCCACAAAACAATGGAGGATACGCTGATGACCATTAAGCATTATGAAAATGCAAGGTAACAAACCCTGACATCCCGTTTTTAGTTTAGAAACCGGAATCTAAATTCTGTGGTATCTGTGAAGCATTTGAGCCTGTGACAACCTTCACTGGTTTTGCACGCAGACTTGAGTTTGATGCCTATCGTTCTGATCTGGAGGAGCTGAGTTTGGGCCCGAGGGATGCAGCTGCCATGGTCCGCATGGAGATGGCTCAGCATGACTACCAGATCCACAGAGACAAATATGAGAGGCTGCGCAGTGATGTCACCATCAAGCTCAAATTCCTGGAGGAAAACAAGGTTTGTAATTTTTTTTTCCTATGAAATGTTTTTGTTTTTGCTCTTTGTTTTTTTGCACATTGAGCCTTGCAATAAGGATATTTTCGATCATACACAATGTTCTACAGCATTATTATGAGGAACGGCACAGTCCTGAGGGCTGGAGCTCGTTACTGATGTCACCGCTAGCTGAAAACAACAGAGGAGCGTGTGCGCTCGGACAATCCATCAAAAAAATACAGTAAACGCTCATTTTAAAAGACAAGAAACTCACCAAGCTCATGCTCCTCCGTTGTTTTCAGCCAGCGGTGATGTTAGCAATGAGCTCCGGCTCTCAGGACTGCACCGTTCGTCATAATAACACTGTATATATAATAATACCGTATATGATCGTAAATATCCTTATTTTAAGGTTTAATGTGCAAAAAAAAACCAAACTCATCCTTTAAACTTCCCACCTTGCTGTGGTGATGTATAGGTGTACTCCAGGACCCGGTGACGTCACTGCTCTGGTTGGTCTTTAGGCACCTCACAATTCAATTCAATTACTTTTCAGAGGGCAAAGATGCAACAATAAAATGACTGTCAGTGCATCCTGATGCATCTTGAGTCAATGCAGAATTTTTTTCTATAGTTTTTTGTATTCTCACTGTGTTGCCAGCTTTTATTTCACTTCAAGCTGGTGTTTGGCAGTGGTCCTGCCGTGAAAATTTAAACTAGACACAATGGGCAAAATGAGCACATGCTGTGACCTTTCTGAGTTGTGTGGAAGCTTTCTTAAAACTTTCTCAGTTATTCTCTGGTTGACAGCAGCTGCAACTACAACCGGCTGCTTTTCCTCCTCCTTCAAATGGTTGTGTGTAATGTGGTTTCTCATGTATTTTAGTTTTGTTTGACACAACTTGCATACAGTGTGGCTCTTGTCCAGATCCCATTTTCTCACCACAGTGCGTTTCTATGTGCTCTTCATGTGCT
This sequence comes from Naso thynnoides, assembly GCA_029783665.1. NCBI lineage: Eukaryota > Metazoa > Chordata > Actinopteri > Acanthuriformes > Acanthuridae > Naso > Naso thynnoides. The sequence goes on along the minus strand of JAQLOL010000024.1, from coordinate 23,813,504 downwards.
TCCCATAAACTGTACAACAGGTGCTGCACGTTCGCACTTCGTAATTCCGCCCTTTCTGTTCCGTCAACACTACGTAATCATCTTTTAGAAAATTGATTTTGCGTTCTTGAATCATTTCAAAGTCATTCACGCCTGCGTCACAATGCAGCTAAGAATCGATTTTGTCTCCCACCCCTACCCAGCAGTTGGCATCAGCGGCAGTGGTTGAGGTCAGAGGTGTAACAGGCAAGAAACTGTCAACCAGTGAGAGCCGCAAAACTCTGCTTTATTTCAGCTTTGTTGGTAAATTCACTTTTGCACAGCTGTCTAAAATGTGAAAAGAACAAAAAAAACTAAAGAAGTTTGAAAATTACGGTTAGAATAGACTGAGCATGTTGGTGCTGAAACTTAAGGGGCGTGCAGACTCAAACATATTGATGCTGTAATTAACTAATTACAATAAAAAAGAGAGAATGTTTTACATAAGTCATAATAAACACAGATCTGTGGTTCGTAGTGGTTATAACATTAAATTTAAATCTGTTTTGTCAGTCAGTGAAAATGAAGAAAAAATATTTAATTTATAATTAAATATGAGCAAATTTTAATGACTCTGGGTCAAACTGAGCGTGAGATATGCCTGTTCAAAGTTAGCATTTTTAACTGTTTGCTATAGCGCCCCCTTTGGCCAATCAGTGTCAAATTCACATCATAGCCTCTTGGCATGGCCCCCTACCAGTGTGCCACATTTCACAAATTTCGACCATACAGTTCCGTGGGCTGCCTTGGACTTTCCTGGCAGGAAAAAAAAAAAAAAAAGATAATAATAATGATGAATTAGCAGAAATTATATAAACACAAGAGGGGCTTTGAAGCTTTGTTCCAGTAACAATCACCTTTAGTTGTAGTATGCATGCAGCATGACTTTTTATGTGTAAAATATGTATAAAAGCTTGCTTGACTCTTGGGAATACAGCTCAGTAGAATATGTTGTACAAGTTGCTTTTAGGAAGAGTCTGCAGACATTTATCTTGAGCAGTTAGTAAATATCCTCCTGAAAGATTTCCACAGGCTGTGCTTTCCTGTAAACACTTGAATCTGTGTTTGTAATGGCACCGTTTCCCTCTTCTTTTTTCTTCTAGGTGAAAGTGATGCACAAGCAGCTGCTTCTCTTCCATAATGCTATCTCAGCTTATTTTGCTGGCAACCAGCAGCAGTTGGAACAAACTCTAATACAGTTCAATGTAAAGTTAAAGCCCCCAGGATCAGACAAGCCGTCCTGGCTGGAGGAGCAGTGAAGAGCGCTCGGGGTTGAGCTGTTGGTGATGTGCGGTGACACCCCCGGTCAGTGAAGAGCCTGACATGTTGGTTAGATGGACAAGAGTGTATTGTAGGAACAGTAGCTGCCAGTGATGAAGAAAAACATAAGATATCTCTTTTGTAATGTTTTTCCGTATGGCTTTAGACAGAACAACAACTTCAGTTGTATTTAGATTGTTTTCTTAAGTCACAATGATCTTTTGTAACTTTCCTTTTCTGTAGGTAGCACAATCATTTACATGGACACCACTTCTTATTTATGTACAGTACAGTCTTCTGTTGTGGAGATACCCCCTTGCTAGTTTTGCACATGCATTATTTTGTTGTTTTCAAATGTCTAAAGTGTTGTCTTTAAAATTTCCGAGTATATTACATAGGAGGAATTCCACAAATAAGATTAGCAAATTAGCGGGATAATATCGAAAAATATTATGAAAAAACCTATTTATTTTTCTTGGGTATGCATGAGTGATCCATATCCTCTTCTTTTGCTTCAAAACTTAAAATCAAAAACATCAGGATATGGGATAATTTTGAAAGTAATCCTACTATGTTTCTAATGTCACTTTGTGGAATACCTGCTTGAAAGGCCAGTTTACAGTTTACAGACATCGAAAGGAAAATATATGAAATGAATATATTAATTTTTTCTAACCTAATATTCGATCCATAGATAGATTTATCACCCAAATGTTTGGGTACCTCCAGATAAGTCCTCACGATTCTAGCACAGTCCCGAGTGTTTGTCTTGTTTACTCCGGAGTTTACAAAAGGAAACAAGCCTCTAAACAGATTATGACTCTGCAATTCATATGGTTGATGCTTTGATAATAAATAAGAACATCTCATGTATCGTAGAGGAAACGCAATCAAAATGCGATGCATAGCCAGTTGTTGAGTGATTATGTCTCACCCGAAGGCGCCAGTAGGTGAAATGTAATTTTCAAACACAGTGAATGGGATACATGTGGCACCACATGCATTCAAAGATACAAGTTTCAGTGTCTTTCCAAGGACAGAATGTATGAGTACATTGTCTTCTGTTATTTATTTACCTGTTTGTACACAACATTGTATGTTGTGCACATTTCTTTGGAGTTCTAATCAGGTGATTGTCTTTGTCTTCTGTGTTTTCAATAAAATCTGCTGGCTGTTTTGTTTCACTTAAGGCTGACACAGATGTGTCAGTTTGATGAGGGAAGCTCTCACAGATTCTTGTATAGAAATCTCACGATATATGTATGTATGTATGTCACCAGTAATTATGTACATGATAAAACAATCTGATATATCTCTAACATGCTTTCCATGATGTATTATTTGATTTCATGAGCACAAAAATCATACTTTTCATTATTTGAAGATCCAGCTCAGGCCACTGTTGATGACGTCATACAGAATATTTTTTAATTTATGTATTTTGGCAGAAGTTTCTTGTTTTTGTTGCTGTTGGAAACACTTTTTTTTTTTTCTCTCTCATGAGATGATTAGTCTTCCTGGCAAGAGAAGTCATCAGAAAAGCTTACCCACTGTGTAAATTAATTTGGAAACCTAATCTTTGGGTAAGACCATGTCAATGACAGTCATCTGACAGGAGCTTAAGTAAGCCAGATGTGTTCTTCGTGTAGGTGTGTGCCACTGCAACGTGCCAATACGTAACAAAATCAAAAACATGTTTTGATGATTCCCCTTTCCAGTCTCCCCGAATTAATCTAATTCCCTCTGAGCAGAGCTTCTAAAATGCTCCTAGATCAAAATATTTGACTAAAGCAGAAAATTGATCCAATTAACACATGATAATCTCCTTTCTTGTTAAACTGCACAGGAGTGTCTGACCTCCAAGCTTCATTTAAAATGACAGACGGCTCAGAAAGGTCGCAGATTTGCTCTGGCTGTGATTTATTTCCTATTTAACACGCCATCTTTTTCTTTTTTCTCTTTTTTTTTTTTTTATGGAGGGCCTATGCAGTCCAAAATCACTGAAAACACTTCAGTCAAGTTGTGAAATGGATTTAAGAAACTAGCTCTTTACTATTGTTGCATAATGCATTAAAATCCTATTTATCTTAAAGACAGAGAATCATATCATTCATGCCCAAGCTTCACGCGGATTATAGAGGATTTTTAGAAAAAAAGAGACTTAAGTAAGGCACACATTTCTTCAGACACCTTAACTGAGGAATAAGCAAAGTAAAACATCCCATCATCTTAAACAGAGATGTGCACTGCACAGAAAGAGCCTCGGGTCCAGTTCAAAACAGTTTCTTGAGTTACCCACACTGTGTCTGGTGTATTGGGTGGTCGAGCACCAAATGATTTGCATACAATGGCACAAGGGTGTAACATTCATCATTTTAAGGCCTTATCCTTTTCTGGGGGCAGAGTTGAAGCCCTTGTTTCTTATCGGTCAGTCTGACCACCTGCCCTCAGTCGAGCACATGAAAATGTGTGAGCTGAGCCTCTTCAAATGTGTTCACGTTTGACCAAACTATGAAATTTAGCTTCTTACTCACTTGGAAATTGGTTAATTTTTGCAGGAAAAAAAAAACCCCTCAGCAATGCAACGTACCACGTCTTAAATAATTGAGTGTGTATTCTTAACGGTAGCCTGTAGGGGCCGAATTTGATTTCCTGGTTATTTGCGCTCCAGGTAAAAATCCGCCTGTACACCCCGAAGAAACCCGTTTGCTCTCCGCGTCTCTCCAGACATGATGCCGCTGGAATCCAGCGGTTTGCTCACGTGGCTTCGCGACAGCTGGATAGCACACACACACACACACACACACAGCAGCCACAATAACTCATAAATAACCAAATAACTCAGATTTCCCAGAATTCCTCCTGCTGGAAAGGAAAGGTGTGGGCTGCGGACGTACGTGAGTTTGGGCGTGACATCAGGTAGTTTCGACACTCTTGTTGTCACTCAGTAAAAAAGCGAAGAAGACGGCAGAAGAACACGAGAAGGAAACAAGAGGAACGAGGCAGTAGCTGAATGAATAACAAAGGTAAGTTGTCTTTTTATTTCCCCAGTTGTACCTGCCAGTAATGTAGCATGTGGGCCCCCAAACAGTCTGTGGTGGTCTTGGCAATTTTTAAAACAAGGTGTAAAGGGCATGTCCTTTTCAAGCTTCAGTATTCCCTTTTATTATTTCCAATTATTAATGTTTGAAGTCATGTTTTTGTTCCAAATAGTCTTCTAGAGTAACTCACTCAGTCACCTGGACTGAATTGAACCTGTTCAGCATGTTTATGATTTTTCTTTTTAATAACAAGATGCCAGAAATACTCCCATAACGACTGCAACTGTGGCGATCGATTAGTAGTGACTTCTGTTTTATGAATTTTAAAGTGAATTGTTGACTAACGTCGCCTTTCATAACTTTTGACTGCCCTTTTTGGTGCTACAGGAATTTTAGTTACAGCGGAGAAAGTGAATTTTTATCCTCGGCTGAACATTGTTGCTCACAGTCATAAAGTAGATTTCACAGGATTTTTTTTGTTACTCTGTCCCCACCCTGTTCTGTTGCTTTCAGTGTGAATGCTTCATCCTGGCTGACAACATATTGGAGTTCCTCCAGCACAAAGGCTTTCGTACAGTAAGCAGTCATTCAGTACAGCTTATTATTTTATCAGGCTATAATCAGGCCTGTATATGTGGTTGAGATCATGATAACATTCCACACCGGCTGAGAGCTCCTGATAAAAAGATGCAACCAGACGGTCCCTCTGCCCCTCCACCTCCGCCACCACCTCCACCTCCACCACCACCCCCACCTCCTCCTCCTCCTCCTCCAGCCCCTGGCCTCCCTCCATCCCATCATGGCGCAGGCTTTATCGCCAGCGGGGTGCGCAGGAGCTCCAGGATGCGTAATTTCAACTGGGAAACTCTTCCAAAACACAGCGTAGTAGGAAAGCACAACATCTGGACCACAGACAAAACTGACGGCGAATACGAGCTGGACACTGATCACATGGAGGAGCTGTTCAGTCACAAGCAGAGCCAGCAAAAAGTCAAGGCCCTGAACCGCCAGAGTCTGAGAGGCCTGCCATCTGCCGCCTCGGGAGCGGAAATGGTTCGTACGACCAGCCGCTCTGCTGAATCAGAGTGACACAAGAATTGATTAAAATGTTTGTTTTCTTTTGTTGCAACTAGATTGATTTTTTTTCTAGGCATGCAGCTGAGATAAACATTTGAGGGAACATTCTGACGGAGTTTCCCGCGGCTAAAACCTAAAATCACTGTTGCAGGAAACTCTTTCAGATGTGAATAAGAAGATCTTCACCTAACCCTAACACACTTGTGCTGTAAATCACAATCCACGTGATTCTTAGAGAGAGGAATTATAGAGGTTCTTTAGGAACATTCCATGTTTTTCTTTTCGTTCCTTTTAAGAAAAATAATCGATTGAGTCATACTTTGCATTGTCATAATAGTAATCACAAATATGATGTAATCTGTCTGAGATTTTGTGTTTTGATTTAGCATCACTCAATACAAGGGTGGAGCCTCACTATTCTTCATATGTGTTTGCACAGGGAAGGTTTATGTAATTAGCACACGAGTCTGTATAGAGGCCTGCATGTGCTCAGTATTCAAGCTGCAGTGTGTTGCCATTCATTTAAAGGCAAGTAAATCAGGGACAAGTGTAACTGTTTATAACCCACACTGTCATTTATTTTGTACATAATTTTATTAATTTATCATTTATTTTGGCTACAGAAGTATGTAAAAAATCAGTTACTTGACTCTGACCTTTGTCCCTTTATTAGAAGGAGACACTGAAAAAATGTGTCACTTATACAAAATGTTGTCTTCTCCCTGATTGGTCAATACAATCAACTCAAAGAATTCTTAACCTTTGGAATCAACTGTCTGCCTAGAAAGCTGAGTATCTGTGATAGAACAGACACTGCTCAAGCCGATTGTGAAATTATCTGAACATCTGACAGGCTGATTATATCTAGGTCTGCATCTGTCTCCCAGGTATCCATCCTCAGCTCCAAGAGCAGCATGAACGTTGGAATTTTCCTAAAGCAGTTCAAGCGGTGAGTCAGTGGTAGTGTTCTTAAGGTGTGATTGTTTTTGCACAACACTCCTCCTCTTCCACTGTAAAACAAAAGAGGATGAGGCACACAGCTTAGCCTGAAACATGGCTGCCTCATGCTCACAGACCTTTGACAGCAAACATGTCCCGGCAGGCCTGATCTGCACTGTTCTACAGCTCCAACAGGTAAATCTTACATGAGGTTTTGAGAGGTATTGTAAATGTGTTGCCTAGGGCTGCTTGGCATATACAAAAGATCTAACAGGAAATAAAGAAACTGGTTAAACAATTGCTCCCATACCAACAAATATGCCAAACGTGCTGCTTGTCAAAGAAAATCCCTTCGTTCTAATTTCCTCTTCGGTGTTTTTCTGAAGATTTACATCAGAAGCTATTTCGCAAAGCTGCTTGAGCAGGTAGAGGCTTGTTGGTGTCGGCAGCCAAACTTTTTTCAGAGATGCAAGAGTGGGATGTTAATGTAGACGCACGCTGGTGACTAATGATGTGAACCCTACATGTCTGCATCTCCCTCCACAGGCCTGTAAAAGACATGATTGAAGAGATTAAATCAGGAAGTAGTCACAGTTTTGCTACTGGAAAACTGAGGGAGCTGTGCAAGCTGCTGCCGGATGAAGGGGAGGTACTTGTAACAGCCTACAGTGTATTTTTCTAAGTTTCGCAAAATCTCTAAACAGTGCTGCTTATAATTAATATTTATGGTCTTTTTTGTGCCTCTTTCAATGAATGCAGGTGAAAAAGCTGGTCAGTTTTAAGGGCGATGACACTGCTCTCCCTGACGCTGATCTGTTTATGCTAATGCTGGTCAAGATTCCCAGGTAAGCTACCTGAATATAATTTCATGTTTTTACAATGGTTAAATATGTCCATGCTGGTTCAGTAATCATGGGAACCTTGTGTCTGTTAGTTATGAAGAGCGCCTCAGCTGCTTGGTGCTCAAGGAGGAATTTTTCCCCCTCATGGATGAAATGAAAGAATTCATCAGCACTTTGACAGCTGCTGGGAAGGGTATTATTTGTTTTGCCTCTTTTTTTTCAGGCTTATATTTTAGATTGATAGGACTCAAACAGATTTTTAACAAAAAATAGAACTGTTCAGGAATTTAAAATGCACTCTGTGTCTCTTTGTAGAGCTGTTGGAGTCTGACAGTCTCCATTCTGTCATTCGCCTTGTACTGAAGACTGGAAATTACATGAATGCAGTGAGTAAATGATATGATTTTTTTTGGTTAACTTTCCTTTTTATTTGTGCATCTCTGAGTCTCATGATTTATTTTAACATAGGGTGGATATGCAGGCAGTGCAGTAGGGTTCCGAATGGCTTCTCTTTTGAAGCTGGCGGACACTAAAGCGAATAAACCGGGTATGAATCTAATGCATTATGTTGTGATGGTAAGTAATTTTCATGACTGTGATCTTATTGCAGTTTAGAGGTCAATATGTGTCCTTATATGTTTATGATTTTAATACAAATTTTTACATTCATTACAGCAAGCTCAGAAGGCAGACATGGCCCTTCTTACATTTCCAGAACAACTCGAACACGTTGAAGCTGCAGCAAGGTAAACAATCTGGTTTTTAAGATAGTTAGCATTTCTTGCTGTCTTTTTATTTGCCCTACCATTAAAATTTTACTTTTTTTTTACCATTTTTAGAATAAATAAAGGTGAAATTGAAGCAGAGTTCCAAAGACAAGTTAAGAAACTAGAAGATACCAAAGCGGACACCTTGAAGCAGGAAGACCTAAAGGCACAAATGGAAGATTTTCTAAAGGTGAGGAAGCCTTTTGTTGGGGAAATAAGTGTGTGTTTTGATGGTGATAACTTGCTTATAACGTTATGGTTTGGGCCCCATTCAGGAGGCTGAACTCTGCTTGGCAGAAACAGAGACTGATCTTCAGGAACTGCAGTCAGTGAGTGACTCTGTAGCCGAGTACTTCTGTGAAGACCCAAGCAAATTCAGACTGGATGAGTGCTGTGTCATTTTCAACTCCTTCTGTGAGAAATTTAAGTGTGCCATGCAGGTAAGCTTCTCAACTGGCTTGTTACTATAACTGAGGTAAAATAAAATACCAAAAAACCCTCTGTTTGATGTATTAACTGTGTGACCTTCTGCAGGAAAACAAGGCTCGAGAGGTGGCAGAGGTACAGCGCAGGCGCAGAGACAAACTACAGAGTGCCTCCAAGCGCAGATCCATAGCTACCTGCTCCAGCAGAGACAAGGAAATGGATGGAATTGCTTTAGAGTCCGTCCTCCAAAACTTTTTTACCAATCGCCTCTCTCGGAGGAGATCTGGAAGGCCCTTGTCTACTCATGGAAGTCCCACGAGTGGCAGTCCCAATAATGGGAGCCTATCAGAAATTACTTCTCAGGTAAATCTTTCCAATGGAAAACGAAAAGGGGGAGGCTTTTCTGGAGTTAAGGACATGGGCAAGAAAGAGTGGAATTCAGCAGCTGAACTCACAGAGAACTCTCCACACAAGAAAGCCCAGCCTCGTAATGAGGACAACGAGGTCAAAGGTGGCATTCCCCATGAAGAAGAAATGAAAACTTCTACAACTCAGGACTCTACAGTCTTTACACCCTCGGTTAATAGGACACCCAGCACTTCCTCCACAGGCAGACCTTTCTCTGCTACCACTGATGATGGTGGCGAAGATCTACAGGACAATAATGAGGAAGAGGCCCAAAAGTTGCGTGAAGCTTCTAAAAAAGTTTTGCGCTTTCAGAGCAGCCGTGGCAGTACCTCATCTGGGGACTTTTCTCTGGAAAATCAGAAATCTCCTGGCGCAAAGACCAAACTACCACGTCAGCGCACCTTTGATGAGGAGTCAGACAGGTATCCTGGAGACCCAACCAATGAGGATTTGGTAAGATTTTTGCTCAGTCCTCAGCCCTCCTCAAAACGTTATCTTGGCCGCCGCCATACTCTGCCAACCAAAGTCCTTAAAACGGAGGTGGAGGAAGAGAATCCATGGACTCAGCCTGCTGTCGTAACTCCTAAATCTGCAGCAAGAGTAAAAGGAACACCACCAGCAGACGGTGCTGGACACAATCCCTCAAAGCAAGTGTTTGACTTTACTGACATTTCCCAAAAATTTACAAAATCTGTTGCTGAGTACCAGAATTCTCCATCAGCTGAAAAGAAAAGCAAGCCAAATGTTGGGCTTGGGGAGCAAAACCAGGGACTCAAATCAGTGGAGCCCAAAGGGAACCAGAGCAATAATGAGAATAGTACTTCCAAGAGTACATGGATGAAGACAGACACTTCTGGACTATTTTTTAGCTTTTTAAAACGCCTTGGAGATATGAGCAAACTTCCAAACAGCAAGGAAACTGCCCAGAAGGGCGCGGGCTCTGGTGTATAAGCTTTGAAAAATATAAAATTAAAGTCAGGTAAGCACGTGTAACTTCAATCTTAATTGTGATTAATTCATCATGGTGATGATGTAATGTTATTTAAGAGATAGAGAGAAGGTTTTCCGAAAGTGGTTGCTGAATGTTTTTGATGAGGAAAGGCCATTTTGCATGCTGTGCCACTAGATGGCAGAATAAGACAGTAACATTTCAAGCTGTTGCTAAGGATGTAGGGGTGTTGTTGATGTCTAAGCTTATTTTGTCAAGCAAACAAAAGAATGCTGGGAACACTCACTGTAAAACCTTTCATCCTTTCACATTTATAGATTCCCTTGTCAGAATGACATTGTCCTCATCCGATGGATAAGTGTGTTATTCTTACAGTGTATGTTCTTTGTCTGGATTATTATAAAAGACCTTGTAGAATATATTGAGAAAGTAAATGAATGTTTGGTGTGAGTGTAAGGGAGCATAGATAAATCAAACTATTCAAATCTTGGTTTGATTGTTATTTTTGATACTTTGATAAATGACTTGTATATGCTTAAATTCATATTGTTATTTTCTGTATTACAGTGATGAATGTGGTTGTTTGTCGCCTTTGTTTTCCTCCTCTGTTGTTGTTACAGAATCGCATCAAAAATGCAGAAGGTTAGGGAGGCTTTCAGGGTCTTTCTCAATTAAGCCATTGTTTTGGGATTAAATGGGTCAGTGTTACAAAGGCAGCCTGTATCTGAACAGAGCTGAACCATGGACTGTCAGTGGCAAAGTGAAGGATACTGATCTCATATTAACTTTAAATGAGATTACTGTGGTAGAAGAGCCAACACCTGGTGGCCTATTATAATGGAAAGAACCAGCCTCCCTGCATTTAGTGAACACTGCCAGTGGTGATGGCAGACAATGTAGCCATGTCTCCACGAGCTCTACAATGATCATACATGTGCCAACACTTGGAGGAGTTCAAAGTGTAATTTAAATACTGGTATCTCATAGCAAATGATTCCAGGGTTATAATAAATGAGTTTTTAAGACTGTCTTCAGCTGACTGAGGTTTATGAAAATGATCTATTCAGTTTTTGCTCTCATTAAAAGACTGACTAGAGTGATCTGAATTCTTTGTAATAAAATATTTTCAAGACTGAAATGTATATCTGCTGAAATGACAGAGAAACAAAGAGTACGTGCATTTTCAAATTGTTCCTTGTAACTTTTCTTTTCAGTGAGGGCAATAAATGATAAAACTATGTTTGATTTTAAAGAGGATTACTGAAGTGTGCAGGCAGCTTTACTCTCAAACCTAAGAGTATTTATATCTTCCATTTATATTTACAGATAAAAATTCAACCACATATTTATACAGAGCTGCATTTTCTTTAATTTATGATGCCACATCTAAAATTATGTTAAATTACATACTGAAGGTTAAAATTAAAGGGGCGATTCTCCTTAAATCTTACAGTTAGACTACTGTTGTTCAGGAAAACTCATCTAGTGTTCATCCATTCTGTTTATGTGATGGGACGGTGGTTAGGATAAATATGATATGATAGTAATTCTGAACAACATAACAGCATAAATAGGCTATGGTGATTTGTCTTACTCATGTAAAGTCACGTGTATGTAAAACTTCACAGTTTAGGATACAAAGAGTTGGTCTTTATGTCTGTTTTGGTATGTGAGCCATAAAATAAACTGTAAGATAACTCTAAAATAATCTAAAATATAAATGCATTGCTTAACATAATTACATTCTTAAATCAGCTGTACATCAGTTCACTGTATTATGTGGGGCCTGCTTTAATTTGGTAAATGCAGAATATGGACGGATGTTCAAGTATACCTTATTACTGAAATATTTTTGTTTTGACCTTTTTTTAAAAAATCGGGACAATTTGTGACAATCTGCTGTAAAACATGCAGTCTGTAACAGACTTATTTCACTGAAGTATCTATTACAAGTTAACCACAGAACCTGACAATTAGTAGTTGCTGCAGGCAGAATGATGCATGAAGTCTTTTTAAGAAGGTGGCCTGTTAAATGTATCATAATGTATTAATGTGCGAAGGAATAGTTTGACATTTGGATTTGTTCGTCATCAGTATGTCAAAACCCATGTTATTAGCTAGCTTGACTGTATCTCTCATCATTGAGACAGTTACCTACTGTATACATTGTGTGACCTGCTCACTGCTGCTGCTGCTGCCAGACAACAGCAGCCATCTTGACTAAACTACGATGGAATCAGTCTCCATGGCAACTCCACATTGCAGAATAAAACTGAGAGATGACTGTGTTTGCCTCTCACCCAAAGCCCCACCCCCAACAAACTCCCCACCGCCTGCACCACCACAGCAGTCTCACACAGATCATCCACATTACATTACAGTGCCATCTTCTTTCATTTATCTGGTTCTCTGTCATCCTGCCTCTCATTAGTCTGTACCTGGAGCACTTTTTAACCCATCCCCCACTTGCCTACCAATAATTCATTGGCCCTAAAAGATGTTTCAGCCCTTGAGAATCAGCTTGAAAATGTTTTATCCAAAAACACCCTCCATGAACAGCATTTGCAAAATTTTCTCCACACTACACACAGCATACATTATTAGATATTCCAATAGACCTATCAAGTGCTCTGACCCCAAGCCCTGTGCTACAACCTGACTCCACCCAAATTATCATATCACCCGAACCAGAACAAGCAGGACTCCCCAGCTGATTGCACACACCCATTTCTCTGGTTTTACTCACACTCTCTCATTTCCCTATCATCATTGAGTCTACATAGTAATTAGCAATTTCCTTGTTTACTGTTAAAATGCAACAAACTGGGGCCCATTGAGGCAAGATCCCAGAGAATACACTGTATCATTAAATGTGCTGTGAAACGGCTGAGCCACTGATCTACAGTTGGGTTTTCGGATATTACTTTATCATTTTATTTAGCAGTACATTCCTTTTGTCTCAATATACCAGTAAATCTTTGCACACTAATAATTTAAAGCTTAAAGGTAATAAGATGTATCCTTTGTCCTTTTAAGGGAACTGGGTGGTATCTAAGGAAGCCAACCCCTTTGCACCAGACAGACTGCATCCCTCAGTTCCTGAGATTTTGACTCTTTTGCATATTCCCTGCCCCCTCCATATGCTATTGGGCTCCTCAACTCCTCCCATTTGCCATCTAACCAATGCTGCATGTAAGGCCCTCCCCTAATCTCCTCCTTTCCCTTCTCCTCTTCCTTACTGTCCCCTTCGTCTCGCAGACAGACCCTGCCCTTTCCTATTTGTCGCTGGCCCTGTGGATTTGTTGTAGAGGACTGAGACACTGACAATGGGAAGCTTTCTCTACCGCATGCAATGCTGACAATCCACTCCCTCCTGCTGGGAATTCATGTGAGTACAAACCGACCATTTACTCCTTTTTATGTAATCAAACATGTATCTGCTTTCTCATCTTGTTTGTGCTATTATCTGGAGTGCTAAATAATACAATAACTGGGATGAGAACAGATGAATAATTGATTACCTCATCCCTTCCAGCATCTGTGCATGGGTGAATCGCAGAGGGGTTGTATTTATTAAGAATGAGGTCCACATTTTTCTGATAAATTCTGTGTTTTTAATAAATCAGTCCTGAAAATCATGACGCAAAAGTATTTATTCCAGCTCAGCAACTGTTGCACTAAAACACTGTACTGCTCTGATTCTTCTTGCTTCCTCAACCAGCCCACACACTTCTCCATTTTAGGCAGCCCTGGCTGCCGGCTCTGTAGCAGGTGGGCATCTCTGCTGCATTCTGAGGGCTGGGCTCTCTAATCAAGCATACATGGTCTTTTGTTTAGAGGATTAGTGATCTTTCATTGGTTTCTTATCTGAGTTTGTATGGGTTATATTGTTGGTGTGCTATATGAGCCACATGTGAATCCTCGTGCTGTATGCTTCTATCATTTTTCTGAGTCCTTGTGTTGCATTGTACTGCAGCAACAGCCAGTACATTACTTTCATAGCACCACTGTGAGCAGATGGTTCACTGGTTCCTTATTGATTGGTCTTTTGTTCTGAGGAGATGGCTCATAATGGTGTAAAGCTATCCTAAAAGTCACATGTTTGACGAGTGCAGCTGATGCAAATGTTTAGCTGGATTTGCTCCGCTTGCTCTCTGCACTGGGTCACAGGGTTGCAGACAGTCCTGGATGCTGTGCCTGAGGGCAGATACTTAGCAGGGGTTACATGTCTGTCTCAGGTCCGTAGGGTTTCCTTCAGTTATATAATATAAATGGGCTTGGAGTCTCAGATTATTTTTAGTGTTCTTTGGGTTGGTAGCGCGTGTGAGTACTCTGTGTCACAAATAGGTTTACTACTAGTGCACTCGAAAATGTTTCAGTACAGCTTTGTAAATTTTGACCTAAAGACCAAGCAAAGGAGTTCAAACTGAAGCTTTGAAGTGATGGTAGAACCTGTGAATACAGACAAAAGTTTATGATGAGATGTAGCCCTACTCGTCAAATTCAAATCACTTTGCACTCACACAAAAGAGAAGATGGACAGATTGATGAAAAGAGTGATTCATAGATTGATTAAAGCCACATTATGTAACTATTACGTGTTTCCGTGTTTCTGCGCCACAGTTACTGCGTTATGTAGCGTGAAGAATGCGAGTTCAAAACGCTTTGAAACCCTACATACTTTAAGGCACAAAGTGAAACTGAAACCACAAGAGTTTTCTTGGAGAAAACTCTTCCTGGTTGTGCCTCTGATGTTCTGTGGCTGCTCTGTGACATAACAAAGTTTTCCAAAGTAACTTGTAATTGCTACTGTAGCTGCTAGTTTGCTCTATTAGCCGTGCAGCTAGCTGACTGCACAGGCACCAGACAGTTTGTTTCTAGCTAATGTTACATCATAGTTATGCTAGACTGACAAGAGCTTCGCAAAAAAAGAGGGGGAAAGAGACAAAGGAGGATTTTAGTGGAGAAGAGAAAAAGGGAGATACCTGTACAAGGGGAATGTCAGAGTCAGACTAGCTTTTTGTCATTGGCGACATGACAGAAGCGAAAATACAGAAGAGGATGTTGGTGGAGAAGAAAAAAAGAGAGTGACCCAGTGAGAAGAATAAATGTCAGACTGACTTGGGCTAACGTACATGTTGGCTATGCAAAGTAAAAACGGCTGCAAGACAGACGCCAAACTGGATATCTTGCTATTGGACTGACGTTATTTTAGCTGGCTTGCTAAATAAGTAATCTTGTTGCGCTTGCTGGATGTTTGCCTAAGTTGGCAAAGTTGTTGACTCATTTGTGTTTAATCATAAGCCAAGTCAGGCCTTTTCAACTGAATTTTAGCCAGCCAGGTGTTAGCAACATATTGTCTCTGGTTTAAGTTACATTAGCGTAACATGTTGCTGTTCTGGGTTGTGTGCAAGGCTTGTTCAAACTGTGACTGCCACTTCAGGACAGAAGTTTTCAGGACATAACGTTGTGAAGATGAGTTTTGTTTACGGCCCTACTGATAGGGGACTTTTGGGGCTGATGCCGATAACAATAATAGGGTGTAAGAAAATTCCGATATCTGATATATTGGCCCATATGCTGTATATATGTATAAGGTTTTGAATGTGTTTATAAATACGTGTGACAAAAATATGTAATGGAGGTAGAATATCTAACAGTCCTCATCCAAACATCATTGCACCAAACAGTAAACCCTTCACTTATTACCAATTAAGTAAGGAACCACCCTCTGCTCGACAAATTAGGTGATTACACCATTTTAAATCACTAGTCCAAGTTTTTTAAAAAACAGTACTAAGATCGGCACTTATCAGAGTATAAATATGCTGATACTGATATATCTGCAGTAGGCCAATATCGACTAATAATATCGGTAAACTGATATATCGGTCAGGCCCTAGTTTTGTTTGTAGTTAGCACATACATTATACTAAAAACATTGTTCCAGAGACCTGGGATTTGTGTGTAGAACAGTCGTTTTACGGTCAGAAACTGTGAGGCCACCAAATTGCACAAAACACTAATGTCTACACATAATGATGCTTTTATTGGGATAACTAGGACATGACCCTTTGTTTAAAGGAATTTAATGACTTAATTTTGATTGGTTTCATTGCCCTAATGTAAATGAGGCAGTGAGTTTTACTAGGGCATTTACTAACTTTGCAATAAAAATCAAATGGTACAAACATGACTAAATTCAATATCAGTGGAAACAATTGATTTGGCTTGTTCTTTTAAATTTCACTTTGTTTGTCTAGTTAAGCTGATTTAATACATGCATTAGCTTAGATCCCTGTATAGACTTCTCTTAAACCCTATTACTTGTCACCATAGAGCCAGAAAACCACATACAAATTTCCCATGCATTACAATAAAGACTGATCTGAACACTTGACAATAATCCTGCTGCAGAGTAATAAGCTTGTTACTGTGTATGAGCAAGAACAGAAAAAATACTGCACACAATAGAAGCATCGAATGGTAAATTTAGTAGTTTAAATTTTCTTTACTTTTCAAGGCTACTATTTCCACTTTCAATCACTTCCATCCATCATTTTCTGAGAAAGAGCTGCATATATTGTATAGAATTGATTGTATTCTGCTCATTATACTGTATGTCCTGTTCTACATTCAAGATTGATCAAAGCCAACCAGCAGACTGATATGTCCTCCTTGAAGGTGGATTTTCTGAGACCACTTGTTAGGGTTTGGCCATTTTTATTTTTTTGAGGGTAATTTTGAAGTTCTTCGGCATCATAACTTTGATATAACCTTATGCAGAAGGATGCAGTCATATAAGTGATGATACACTGTAATGCACTCACAGTTTAGATGAATTTAATATGAGACAGTCTAAGCTTTACTAAATTATATTAATTTTATAAATGCTTCAGCATCATTGCATAAAGATATACAGTGTTGATGGTTTATTTTATCTGTTTTGCAGTTTGTGAAGATGTATCGAATTTATATGATGTGATGCTCCCAGGAAAGACAAAATTATTTTAAGGACTGTCCTGTCAAAAATGTAAAAGCCCAAAGATTTATTAAAATAACAGACTATGTCACCAAAAGTATAAAACAAATAAATGGCAATACAAATCCCTGATATCATTCTGCTGGGGGAATTGATAAAAACCAAACATTTGTATTGTTCAGACTTTTATCTTAAAGTCCCATCCGGTTCATGTTACCTTCTCAACATTCATTTGTCACTTGTTGCAAAGTAATTAACAAATTTTCCGGTTGAAACACTGATAATTCTCGATTGTGCAGTCTGGTAATCAAATGGTCAAGCTAAACTGTTCCCGTGTATCTGCACAGGAGAACGAGTTACAGATATCATGACTGTCCGAGTTGCTGTATGAGACACCACAGTTCCGCTGTGTGCGTACTGCAGGTGTAAAAGGGTTGCAGGCAGGCCCTATTCTGTGCACTGATTGACCTTTTATAAAACCTGCAGTGCATGTTGTGCCTGCAGCCACCCTGCCTGCATGCCGCATTGTCTCCTCCAGCCTTTGTGACCATGGGCTCACAGGCAGAGACTGAGTTGTCCCCTGACTCCCTTTTTGTGTCAGTGTTGATTAAAAACTGTGCTGACTACTCTGCTGACACAATGTGGTCACTTTCTCTCATCTTGTCTCATTAGCTGTCAGATCTTATTAATCTTGTCTGCAGACAAAGGCAGATTGAAACCGAAGTACAGTAACTTATTGATCATTACACTAAGAGCGAGTTTCTTTGTTTTTAACTGTTACAAATGTAGAGTAATGGTCAGCAAAATTTGGTCAGGCGTTCATTATGTATGCAAATGTATTCCTCTGCAAAGTCATAGAGGCTTTAAATATAAATACAAACTGAGCCCAGTTATGGATAAAATAAGCTTCGTGAAAGTAATACAACACAAACCAAACAGCAATGGTTTTTCTGCTGAGTGTCTTGTTCTCAAAGGTCTTTAACATTATGCCCGCAGCCTGTTTTTCTTTCATTATGCGAAAACCGACGTCCACTGCTATGACCGACCTGACAGAGCCTGATGCATTGAGACAGATGACTTCATCTGATGCAGTGAAGTGTAAGAGGAGCTTGTTAGTTTGAAGAGCAAAGGTTTCTGTGTTGTGTGAATAATGACTGATGAGTCATCACAGACCAAGCACCCCTTGGTGGCCCCTCAACACTCTCCCATACACAGATATGTACTTTCATAATGTGATTCCCTGCATGTCTCAGTCGCAGGTTTAATTCACCCATGTTGTTCGGAACAGTACAAGGGCTGTTTGGATTGCTATTGTTAGTACAAATGGAAAAAAATTGAATCAGTCATGGCTGACCTGTGTCTGAACTAGATTCCATCAGTTTACAGCTTGATTTACTGCCTGTGAAAAGTTCAGAATGCTTGAAAAAACTATGGGGACCGTTGCATCTTAAACACATAAGATTTTCACAGCGATGCAGATGATGCGTGACGTTCACAGCAATGTATAAAGAAGCTGAAATGTTTTGTTGTTGTGTAACTTATGAATAGAAATGAGTGCTAGTGGTAAAGCTCAGTCTTTCTCATTTGAATTCTCATCTCCTTTTTCCCTCAGTCAGTCATACAGATATATCTGTTATTCATTTGCCATGACAATCGTCATGCTCCATCAGTCAAATTCATCAGTAACGGTACATTCATTCAACCTTAGATCTAGGCTAGTTCTGCTGAAGCTGAGTGTATGCAGGCACAATTATGGCCTGTTGACACATGCGCAAGGACACAACAGATGTGAATGGAAACATAAACTATCGTCTATATTTAAACATAATCTCGACAGCACATCAATGAGGGCCAGCACTTCCTACCTACAAATTTTCCCCCATGTTTACCATTTCAGCACGCAGCTGCCTGCTGAAATAAACTGTAGGAAAACTCTTCAGTCTGAAGTGAATTACCCTGAAGGCCTCTGTGCCGTGACACACACGCACATGCTCACACAACAGATATCACTGTGGAATAACAGTATTGCAGAGAACTTATTCCACAGCTAATACAGGTACAAAGAATAAGATGCTGAAACACAAACTTAACATACTGGATGCATTGAGATGAAAGGGGGAGAGAAGAGGAGGGAGAGATGAAAGTAACACTTTTTATGGCCCTTGTGGTACAAATACCGTAATCCTGAATAGTCACAGCAAGGGAATGGCATTAACAATCTGGATATTACAGCCTGCTAAAAGGGCCAGTTCCCCATCGTGAGCCAACCCATTAAAAAACAATACATGAGAGCAATGCTTCCTGGCCACGCCCCAAACAAACCCTCCTCATTGACTGGCGGCCAATTCAAAATATCCACAAGGTCAATTTGATCACTTTAAATAAGAATACTGCATTTCTTTTGGGTATTAGGAGCACGCATACTAATGGTCAGCCAGTATAACTCTTACATAATGTCTTTGCTGATCAGTGATTGCCATTGTTAAATTGAAAATAAAAATGAGGGAAATAGGGGTTGGTGAGTGTCCTTTTAGCCCATGTCCATCAAAGTGGACTGACGACCCCACACAATGGCCAGAGGTTTCATATCCTGGTCTTTACAACTACCTCCTCAGTGAATCTCCAGGTAATGACTTCTGGCACGTTTTCTGCCATTAACACTGTATTTTGCTGTTTTGGAAGTCTGTACAATGTGGCATTACTGTTAAGTAATTGCTCAGCAGAGATTTTAACAAGCTAGTAGCTCGGCGGTTGTCACAGGCTATTCATAGTATTCTTGTGACGTTTTTGGCCATACAATAATATGGCACAGAGTCACAACTCATGGCCATAACTATCATTAATAGTCACCTGCTGTTTGATTTTATTCACCAGTTGTTTATGACCAAGACATCTATGATCAAATACTCTGAAGAAAGTCAACGGTCATAATTCCATTGTAAATATCAAAAAATAAAGACGGAAATCACAGTAAAATGCAAAAAAGTTTAATGCCTTAAAAATGTATCATTTACAGTGCTCTCTCAGCAGATTAACACAAATATGGCATAATGTAATACATGCCAACTACTGTAAAAAGTTAGTAGTAGTGTTATAGTGGTCTGCATGTATTACATTAGGCCTTATTTGTGTTTATCTGCATTTTTAAGACATTAAACTTTTTTTAAGAACCTCGTAACTGTGGTTTTTTTGTTTTTTTTGTTTTTTGTTATGTGATGTACACAACACAAGGTAGCAGCTTTTAGGCATGATTCTGCTTTCAAGTCTTTGAATAAGGTGCCAGTGTCCAGATACCTTTGTTTTCACTCAAAACGGGGCATGAAGGGGGCATGTCGTTCTGCGCCACATTGCGTTACTCTCATCTATTAGTGGACTTCATCCTGCGGATTTATTTTCATAAACCGATCCCTCCAAGAAACCATTTAAATCCATTGTTTTCTGTTGTTTCTTGCTGTTTACTTGTTGCTAAACAGAAACTTTAAAGGGATCACAGTTTGGAAATAGCCTGGCACGAGACAAGGGTCATCTCTCAGGGTCTTTCCACAGAATCTTATGTAATAGGTCTTGTAAATAGTTAAATGACTGTGTGAGAGAAGTGGATCTTCTATTTGGTCTGGCTTTTTTGGTGCTTCTCAGTAGAATGCACTCTCATCCACAAAGGATAACATCACTCATGCCATCCATTAGTCACAGTCTTTCTTTTTATTCATTTCACTATACAAAGAAATGAAATACACTGAACGAACAGATATGAGTCATTACATTTGTTTTGTGGAGGACAGAGAAGCCTTGGAGTGCCACTTTGCAGAAAGCATGGCATCTCTCTAGGCCAAGTACACAACTCAACTACCAAAATAGGCCGCACTGTATGGGAGAGGTGAAGAGCTGGGCATGGCTACCTGCCCTTGTGCAGCAGACTAACTCCGAGCAGATTAAGCTTAGAGCAGCGTTTTCTCCGATTGTGAGCACAGGCCTCTGAATTCCAATCAAACCATTCATAATGACATCTTTGTCTTAAGGAGAAAGGCGTTGAGCACGCAAACTGACCTCATGTGACAAATATGTCCTTAGAGTCTGGACTTTGGACAAGCAACGACTGTCACTGCTTCACTTGTGGTACTGTAATAGCATGTGAGTAGTGTGTCAGGCCGGGTTTATGCACATTCATGTGAGGCGTATGCTTTCATTTTGATTTGAGTTGACTGGGTGTGATGGTGTCATCAGAGTCTGGGAGACGCTGTAATCCAGCTGGCAGACAGGGCCTCACCCTGCGGGAGGACATTAAGCCACTTAACTGTAATGCAGGGTGAGAGTGGCAAGAGATGCTTTGCAGAGAAACAGCTAAATTTACTAACAACATGAACATTTGGTGGATTTTCTGCAGGTGTCATGCTCCAGTAAGGCAGATACAGTACAAAGAAAACACAGTTGCATCCTGACTTGGATAACTGACCTCATCTGTATGAAGTGCTGATCATGCAGTTCCCGTGACGGAGCCTTGAAGAGAATCTGGTCACATGCTGCGTGAGACGTTACAGTGTGCTGCACATTTAGGTGTCTAGTCTGTGTTTTCTACCAGAGCTATTTTAACATCCCACCTCATTCTGTTCATGTTTTTTTTTTTTTATCTGTTGTTTAAAGATTGTATATCTTGGAATAACTGGACCCTTTTAAGCTTTGCAACAAAGGCTTGTAAATTTGTATTTTTAAACCATCTTCAGTGATTTCACTGATGTTGTTTCGGTCTTTTCTGTTTATTTTTAAACCCATTCTCAGCTCGTATTATCCAGCTTTTCTCTCAGCACATGCACAACTACCAAGAGCTGCTGTCAGGGTGAGACTGCTTTTAAAGAAAGATCCTCTTTCTGTGGTGAGGCGAGTGGGAGGAAGTGAGCCGAGAGAACGCACTGGTAGGGAGGAAGGGAAGGGAAGGTGGGGGAAGACTGTTACATCCCTAAAGGCAGCGGCCAGCCAGCCAAGAGGGGAGGAGCTTGAGGGCTTTGGCTCCACAACCTTCCTCCTGATGTCACCATTCAGCTGCTGCAATTGTGAGTCTGTGTGGAGGGAAGACAGCCCAGAGAGGGGAGGGCTTTTGAGAGGAGACAAGAGGAGGGGGAGGTAAAGAGGGGTCGGGAAGGACTGGTTGTGTGGACAGTGAAAGGGCTCGGTAGAGCTTCTTACTCTGTAGGCCTTGTAATCACTTGGCAAGGAGCAACAATGGGGCCTGCGTGCTTGAGAAAATCCCCGTCTGCAAGACGTCTGTGGCTGAGATCAGGCCTGCTGGTGCTATGTGTGCATTTATGTGGTTGAGAGAGACAGAAAAGAAAAAGGAAAGGACAATAGAGTGAAGGGAAAAGAGACAGAGGGAGGGAAAGAGATGTGGGGTGGTGAGCTGTGAGCAGAGCTGGAATGCCATTGTCAGAGCTCGCTGCTCTGTGTTTCAGAGAGGGACAGCTGCCTCCGAGGCCTGCTTGCTCATGTGAGACAGGCAACCTAGTTCACCGTGAATTTAACTCCCATCTCCCCACAGACTGACAGACTGACAGACAGGTGGGGCTTGAACTCAGCCAGCTGGAGTCGAGGGAAGGAACTAGGAGGAATTTGGGGAGTGGCATTTTAAAGCTTCCTTTTTCCTTTCCTTACTCTCAAAGAAAAGGGGCCCTGCTGTATTTATCAAGGCACTGTTTGGGGCTGAGGATCAGACTGGGAAGCTTTAGCTCATGGTGCTATGTGCAGGCCTGAGTTAGCACAATCCCAGATCAGACTGAAAAAACAGTCATGTCAGTGCAACCTCAAAGGAAAAATTACAAACCCTGCTGTTGGAATAGTGGATGAAAGATGAGGCGAGGCTGGCGAAATGTGTAATCATAGGGCTGTGACGCATGATGAGGTGATGGGTGAGTTCGCAGTGCTTTGTAAGAAAAGGTTCGAGTGTGTTTCTTTTAGGATTAATTAGCTCTTAACTCGGCTCTTAGATTTTAACAATTGCAGTTATATAAAGTTAAAAGCAACAGAATACCTCCTAAGTTTTACGTTATTTGTAATTATTAGATTTTTTCAGAACATTTTTAGTATTCCTTTGCAAATACATGTGATTAACACAGTGAGCTGCAGAAGAGGACAACTTCCAGTGGTGTTTGTGATAAGCATTAAATCAGCCATTTCTCACTCAGACAACTTGATGCTTTGTTATTTTGCGAAGTATTTATTAAGTGACTGAGAATTTATGACTGACTGACTATAGTGAATGAGTTTTGCCCACATCATAAGATCCTAATCAGGCAATAATGGCTTAAAGGTGTTACAAACAAACCAACTGGAAAGAAATAGAGACACAAAAAGATAAAATGCTTTTTTCTTTGGCCAGGTAGTCCACAGTTTCTACAGAGGTATACGTTTCAGTGTATAGTGTTTGATACTGACTGCTGGATTTATTTGCTTTTTCTTTAAAACAATGAACTGCCTTTTCATGAGTTATTACTGTTATTCAATATGAGCTCTCCATTCTTCTGATGTCACACAGACTTTGTCAGACATAACTCACTGAAAGTGCTCCCCTTCTAAGTTCCATCTGTCTCTAATGTATTTTTATTTGTGTTTATTCAATCCTTTATTTATAACAGTAGTCTAATTGAGATTGAGATCTCTTTTTCAAGAGTGTGCAATATGAGAAGAAACAAACAAATAAAAAAACAAAACATTTTAAGCAACAGACACAATGTAGATTTTAAAAATCATGAAAAACATTTACAAGTTTGATTATAACTACATAAGTACAACCCTTTGAAATGTTCAAGTGGGATAGGAAAATGTAACTTCATATGTTTTTGTAGCTCATTCCTTTTTTGTTCAGCGTAATATTTGAACCCACTCTTTCCAAATTCAGTATGTACAGGATGTACAGCTAATGTTAAAATGTCCTGTGACCTGACATTGTAAGTGTTGTATTTAAATGTGAGCAGAGGTAGCAAGGCAATTCTTGCAGTGTAAATGAACAAAATACGATGTTGCTCCCTCCTGTTTGTTAAGGAGGGCTGACCTAGCATTTCATTTAAGATGCAATGGTGATTGAGAAATGCATCATCTGTCATGAAATGCAGCGCACTGCCTTAAACTGAGTCAAAAGGTTTCAAGGTGGTGGCAGTTATTCGGCTAGCAGAAGAAAAACAGGATTTGTTTCTATACAAAAATCCAATTTTGACCTTTAGTTTGCTTAATAGGTGTTCCACATTGGCCTTAAAAGTAAGTCTGGTATTAAGCCAGAGTCTCAAGTATTTATAACTTTCAACAGTTTTAATTACTGTACCTTGAAGGGTTTGGATATGTATAATAGGAAGGATACTCTTAGGGGAGCGGGAGGACTCTAGTCTAAATGGACTAGGTGAATAGCTTTGATTCAAGGAGCACGGTGCTGTCTCAAGGTTTTTAGAGGATGCTGCATGACAGAAGTGATCAAAAAGATGACAAAAAGAGTAGCATTAGACATTAAGTAAAAACACGAGCAAAGACCAAGAAGCTAATGATGTTTTCTCTATAATGTCTGTTCTGTCAGGTCCCAGATTAAAGTTGTCTTACTTAAAGAATATCCAGGAGAAGAAAGATAAACACATGGACCTAGAGTTAATGATTTTATACAACTGAAATGAACTAAAATTCTTCATAATGTCACATAGAAATAAACTAACCTGAGCAAACTTAATGGATTAAATGCTCTGAACTTTTTATGAAATAGAAATAAGTACTGTTTCTAAGCAATGTT
>JAQLOL010000024.1:23776028-23788936 GCA_029783665.1 Naso thynnoides | reverse complement strand
ATAGAAATCAGTGCTGTTTCTAAGCAATGTTTATTCATCATATCGAAGTAGTTTGTCTGTGATATTGGTTTTCATGTAATCCCCTATGTGCTTTTAAGCAATACAACAGATGTACAACATGTCATTGGCACACATTGGATAATCCTTGTTTGACCCAGTGATACAATTTCATGTGACAGCAACTGCCGTCTGAGCAGATATCGAGCTGTTAGACGCTCATCTGGAGCTCAATAAATGTCAGACAATAAAACAGAGCAGAGGCCGTTTTGTTGCTAAAATTGCATGAGATGAATTAGATCATTTTGGTTAACAGCGTATTTACAAGCACAAATTCTACACTTCTAACAGCACTGTAAACACAGACATGTTGACTCCTAGACTGCATAGTTTCTGGACTGAGAGCTCAGCCCTGCAGTGTGAATCACAAGTATTCATTTTTCTTTTGCTGCATTTACTCGATTAGGGTTTTCACTTGTAAAGTCAAACAACCTCTGGCTATGTATATATTTGTAAAGCAAGAGGCTCATCCCACTGATGTAGCTTAATAAGGAAGAAAGTATAAAATGCCAGCAGATACAGGATGAGGTTTTATAATGTTAACAACTTTATGACTCATTTCTTCCTTTGCTCATGCTGAGGGCAAGCGATACACCCTCCCCACCCTGGTTGAATGTTTTCTCAATGCTTTCTTGACCCATTTCCTGTTCCTTCCTCCCTGTGTGTGCAGGTTAAGTGGTCCCTGTGCCCCCTTTGAATGTCCGTCATCACCATGGCCAAGCGTGAGACCGGCAGCACCAGCCCAGTGGTCAGGCAGATAGACAAGCAGTTCCTGGTCTGCAGCATTTGTTTGGACCATTATCACAACCCCAAGGTCCTGCCCTGCCTGCACACCTTCTGTGAGAAGTAAGCGTTGAATTAATCAATCAAACTTTGTTTGTATAGCGCCTTTCATACAATGCAGCTAAAAGTGCTTCAGGGTAACTGACATGACTTATTAATAGGTTTTAGAGGACAGTAGAGATATAATCATTTAAATAATGGGTTTTTAATTAAAGAGAAAAACAATACAAGATGAGAACTGAATTAAGGTCGTAAAACGTATTAAAGAGAAATTCAACAGTGATAGAGCTTATAATTATTTTGCTACAAGTTATATCAGAAGTTAAAATTTTTTAGTTCAGAAACTGATCATGTAAAAACAGACATATAAACAGTTTAGTGAAATGAAATGTTTTCTGTGTCCCCTCTGCCTGCAGTTGGATGTTTAAAGAAATTTTTAATGATGACCTCAAATCATACCACTTTATTCCAGCTATTCTCTCATCGTTGTGGCTTTTGCATGATGTAAGGCACCAGCCACTCTGAGCTTGGGCACAAAAAGCAGACAGCATTCTTAATGGCATGTAGCACTGCTGGCAGCAAGCACTGATTTCCACTTCTGTGTTGCTCCCTTGTACAGTTATTAAAATAATTTGAGGCTCTCTGGTGTGCAAAGTTAAAATAAAAAGTATGGACGAGAATCTAATATTTAAAAGAAAATGTTTGCATTTTTACGCCGTATTGACTTCAGGTAGGTGTGAATGTGGAGCTTCAGCCCTCCAAGTCATTAATTTCACATCTTGTCTCTGTGTAGATGTCTACAGAACTACATCCCTCCCCAGTCTTTGACGCTGTCATGCCCAGTGTGCAGACAGACCTCCATCTTGCCAGAGAAGGGTGTGGCAGCTCTGCAGAACAACTTCTTTATCACAAATCTAATGGAGGTGTTACAGCGAGACCCAGAGTGCAGCCGACCTGAGGCCTGTAATGTTCTCGAGTCAGCCAGTGCAGCTACAGCCTGTCAACCCCTCTCTTGCCCCAACCATGAGGGCAAGGTAAGCTGAAACAGATGCCTGCTATGTAGTAGGTAGAAGAAAGTATATGTGGTAGGGCAAATCTGTAAGAGATCAGCCACCAGTTTATAGCAACACTGTGCACTGTTACTGGATCTTGTGCTGAATATTTTTTTCTCCTTAATGTGTTTGAATTCATAAGCAAATTCATCCACAGAAAAATATGTTCATTTGTTCCACTGCTCCACTGCACCCTCTGCAGGTGATGGAGTTTTACTGCGAGTCATGTGAAACAGCCATGTGTCTGGAGTGTACAGAGGGAGAACACAGGGAACATGTGACAGTTCCTCTGAGGGATGTGCTGGAACAGCACAAGTCAGCACTTAAAAATCAGTTGGACACTGTGCGCAACAGGTTTGATTTTCTGTGCTTCAATCCATGATGAATTATGTGATCGCATTGCAAAGATCTTGAAAGTATTGTAAATATTGGGGTTTTTTTTGTGTTCATCGCTTCCTCTGGCAGATTACCTCAGTTGACGACTGCCATTGAGCTTGTGAATGAGATCTCCAAGCAGCTCACGGAGCGGAAAAATGAGGCAGTCACTGAAATCAGCAACACTTTTGATGAACTTGAGAAGGCCTTACATCAACGCAAGAATGCTCTCATTACAGAGGTGGAAAACATCTGCAGTACCAAGCAGAAGGTTGGAGGTCTTTCAGATTTCTTCTTTGAATGGGAGAAAATGAAAATGTGATAAAGTTTTATGTTTTGGTACAAGCAGGGAACCCCTGACTGTCAGCCTTTGTTTCTCTGGATATTTCTAGGTGCTTCAAGCCCAGCTGACATCTCTGCTTCAGGGAAAAGAGAACATACAAAGCAGCTGCAACTTCACAGAGCAGGCCCTGAGCCATGGCAGTGCCACTGAGGTCCTGCTGGTCCAGAAGCAGATGGGTGAGCGGGTCAGTGCCCTGGCACGACACAGTTTTCCCGAGCATCCCCATGAAAACGGACACCTGGAATGCCAGGTAGAGACAGATGGACTGAGGCGCTCCATCCAGAACCTGGGAGTCCTGATCACAACAGGGGCTGTCGGCCACACTAGTGTTGCCACTGGCGAAGGCCTGCGACATGCACTGGTCAACCAGCACACTACTGTCACAGTCACTACAAAAGACAAGGACGGAGAACTAGTGAAGACTGGCAATGCTGCTCTGAGGGCAGAGATTGCCTCTGCAGACGGAGTGTGCACTGAAGCCGAGGTGGTGGACAACAAGAATGGCACCTATGAAGTCGGATATACAATCCGCTCAGAGGGAGAATTCACCTTCTCTTTGCTGCTCTACGAGCAGCCGGTGAGGGGGAGCCCGTTCCGTTTGCGTGCCGTCAAACCATCAGATGTCCTGCAGTCACCAGACGATGTGAAGAGAAGAGTGAAGTCTCCAAGCGGAGGAGGAGGTCATGTCCGACAGAAGGCTGTGCGCAGGCCCTCCAGCATGTACAGCACCACCAAGAAAAAGGAAAACCCAATAGAGGATGAGCTGATTTACAGAGTGGGTGGGTGAATGTTTGGCAAGTTCTGCTCTTAATTATGGCAGCTGCTGACTGAGTTTCATGATGTTTGTAGAGCCTACAGTCAGTCATGTCTGTGGATAATCTGAGCTCTTTTATGGCTTAAAATTGTTTCTTTAATCTGTTAAATCAAGAGTTAAAAGCAAAACATGAGAGGTATTCCAAGATTATTTTACACATGCATAGTGCTGAAGCAGCCTGATGTCTTGTTAATATGACAGGAACAAGAGGGCGAGACAAAGGAGAATTCACTAACCTGCAAGGCATCTCAACCTCCAGTAATGGAAGAATTGTGGTGGCAGACAGCAACAACCAGTGCATACAGGTCAGTATCTGTCATCTCATGGATGAAGATTTGAAAATGGAGATAAGATAAACTCGGTTGTAAGATGTGGCGTTTTTCAACTCTGCCTTTTATCTAAGGTGAATTCCTTTTTATCTTTTAATGATTTTGAGAAGGTTATGTACGCATTTTTTACTACCCGTCTTGATTATCGCAACGCACTTTATTTTGGTGCAAGCTGAACCTCTCTTGATCATTTACAACTTGTTCAGAGCGCTGCAGCTCATCTCATAACTGGCAAATGCAAATTTAAACTTATTTCCCCCATTTCAGTATCCCTGGCTCCCTCTGCGTTTTAGGATTGATTTTAAACTTTTATTGACATATAAATCTTTAAATGAATTGGCTCCTTCTCAGCTTTTCTGACCTTTTAAAACCCTATATTTACCGTGGACACTAAGATCCACTGATCAGTTGCTTTTGTCTGTCCTGAGGTCAAAGTTGAAGGTTAGGGGTGACGGAGTCTTTTCAGTAGCAGAGCGGTGGAATGCTTTGCCTCTTTATGTTAGGCTGTCCCCCTCACTGCCTGTTTTTAAATCAAACCTTAAAATGCACTTTTATTCCTTGATTTTTGCCTCTGCCTGACAGATGATGTTTGTCCCTTCCTTTTCTATTGTCCTTTATGTTTTAACTCTTTATGTCTGTTGTTTTTTTTTTTATATTGGTCGTGTGTTTTATTGTGTTTTTATCGTTTTAATTTTCATTGTACAACACTTTTTTTCTCTTTTTTTTCCTTTTTTTTTAAAGTGCCTTAAAATATATTTTGATTTGGACAGCTACAATAAAATCAAATGTAGTTGGTTATTACTTAGGTTTTGGAGCATTGAATATTCCCTTTTTCTAGGTATTCTCAAATGACGGCCAGTTTAAGATGAGGTTTGGGGTGCGAGGTCGGTCACCAGGGCAGCTGCAGCGCCCCACAGGGGTCACAGTGGACATGAATGGTGACATAATTGTTGCGGACTATGACAACAGATGGATTAGCATCTTCTCCTCAGATGGCAAGTTCAAGGTGAATATTCCCAGACAGGAAAAAGAAATATTTTTTGCAGGACAAATTCAAAATGTTTGAATGAATAACCATGCTGTCTCTCTGGTCACAGAACAAAATTGGTGCTGGAAGACTGATGGGACCGAAAGGTGTAGCTGTGGATAAGAATGGACATATCATTACAGTTGATAATAAGGCCTGTTGTGTGTTCATCTTCCAATCAAATGGGAAGCTTGTGACCAAGTTTGGAGCCAGAGGAACATCAGACAGACACTTTGCAGGTACTGTGTAATGCTTTATTCACATTTTAGGTCTTTTACAGGAAAACAGAATGAGCAGCAAATGATTCTTCATGTCTCATTGCATGTGATTGGGCCAGATTTACAGATTGTATTTATGTTTCATTCTTTGCAGGAATGTTGATCTGCACAAAACACATTCATTTGAAGAAAAGCATGTTTCTATAGACCTTTATTCTAGAGTCTAACTCGTGAGCATGTTTAGTTGCTTTTCATAATTCATCAGTGCACAGTTTATGATTCTTTGTTGTTGCATTGAAAGCCTTGCACTGTAAGCACTCACCTGATTGTCACAAGGCACATTTGTAAAGAGGCAAACGTTCATACCGCACATTTATGCATGAAAAAGATGTAATGATTGTCTTCCTGTTTTTGCCTCTTGCTCAACAACATCATTGAATAAAAACTGCTATTAACAGGATTTGCCTGCATTGCTGGAATTCCTCACTGATGTGGCTTCAGTTGTTGCACAGACCAAAGTATTTCAGTTGACACTCACCCGTTCTTTCAGTTTATTATCTCACTCGGACCTTTTCTTTTCTTTTAGAAAAAAGTGGTGCAAACATTGCACTGGAACAAAAGCTTAGTAAATCTGGCCCTGTT
This sequence comes from Naso thynnoides, assembly GCA_029783665.1. Classification (NCBI taxonomy): domain Eukaryota; kingdom Metazoa; phylum Chordata; class Actinopteri; order Acanthuriformes; family Acanthuridae; genus Naso; species Naso thynnoides. The sequence goes on along the minus strand of JAQLOL010000024.1, from coordinate 23,783,296 downwards.
TTCAGTAAGTAACTGATTCCCAGTGAATGTGACCTAAGAAATGAATCTTTGTCCTTTTCCGTTTTGTTGCATCAGCTCTGTCATGTCTCACATATTGTCCTACATCCACTCTCTATGTGACCACTGTGTCTTGTTTTTTCGAAGTCTGATGATAGTGTGGAACTTCCTCTCTGATGTTGTGAAGCTGTGGATGACTCGTCTGTCCTCTCCTTCTCTCTCTGTCTCCTCTGCTGCTCCCAGGTCCTCACTTTGTGGCTGTAAATAACAAAAACGAAATTGTGGTAACAGACTTTCATAATCATTCAGTCAAGGTATGACCCTTTGCAAGTATGTGTGATTTTTTTATGTACTGAAGCTGCATCAGAATAATTGTGATAAAACAAAGTGGGTGAAAAACTTTCATATTTAAAACTGTTAAATTTGTGAAGGCTACAGCAAACGTCTCCTCCAGTTTTTTTGGTTTGTTTTGACTATTTTCATTTTTTTAAAGTTCAGTCTTTGTAAGTGCCGGGGTTACGATGACTGTTTATGGCTGCCAATCTATATTTCCACAGTAACGCTGCTAGTCTCCTTTATATGTGCATATGATACAAAGAAAACCAACAACAACAACTGTAATTTAAAACCACTCAGTTTAGGGAAAACAGGAGGCAGAATTAACCAAAAATAAACTTCAACAAACATAAAATAAAAACGACAGATTAAAAAGTAAACTGTTGTTACTAAGCCTAGCTCTGTTGGTTTAGCTTTATGCTTTGTATTCTGTTTTTCCTACATGTTTTCTCGTGTGTGACGACATGTCATCCTTTCTTTCTCTTTCCTGTTTAATCTTTTTCCTGCAGGTGTTCAATGCAGATGGGGAGTTCCTGTTTAAGTTTGGTTCACATGGAGAAGGGAACGGCCAGTTCAATGCGCCAACAGGTGTGGCCGTGGATGCCAATGGAAATATCATTGTTGCTGACTGGGGCAACAGTCGGATCCAGGTTAGCTAAAGAGCACCTCATCTCATTGAAGTCAGGGAGCCAATTTGTAAGAATGTCATCCATTTACTAGAGCTGGGAATCCCCAAAGGCCCCATCATATGATATTACCACAATATTTGAGTCACAATATGATATTATGACGATATTGTGATATGTTGAATATTGGGATTTCATGTATTACGATTTTTTTCCCCCTTTTCAAAGGAAATTCATTTTCCCAAAGTAAAACTTTGTCATCATCTATTTCATCTAATTAGATAATGTTTTCAGTCTATTCGTCTCACTCCAGTAATTTTTTATTGCATTTTTATTACCTCACCAGACAGTGGGCGCTTAGCACCATCTAGTGGACAGAAAAATCAATCAATTTTTATTATTCTATTACCCAAAAAGTTATGGTTCTCTTTTCAACATTAATAAGAATTAATGTAAAAAAAAAAAAAAAAGATATTTGGTGTCTGTCAATCAATATCATATCGTGACGCAAAATATCGCGACATTACGCATTATTGATTTTTTCCCTCACCTCTGCAACCTTCTAATTTGTGTTGTGCCACAAACCAGGTGTTCGACAGCTCTGGCTCCTTCCTGTCCTACATCAACACATCAGCGGACCCCCTGTATGGCCCCCAGGGCCTGGCCCTCACATCCGATGGTCATGTGGCAGTGGCAGACTCTGGGAACCACTGCTTCAAGGTCTATCGCTACCTACAGTAGAGACCTGAGACAGTCCTCTTCAACACTGCAAGCACTGACGACGACACAACCAATGTATTCCACAGGGTGCAATGACCTTTCCAGTGCACACATCCGATGATCTCCTGGACTGAATTAATTGTCTGAACTTGAGTCTGCCCTCCTTACGATGTGTGAAGGTTGTTTTTAAAATTGGGTAATGTAGCATCCTTGGGACAAGTAATGGACTTAGAGCTATGGACCGGTTTTAAATCCTGTTGATAGTATTATTAGACCACATTGTCTGTGAGAGCAGACATGGTAGAAGATAGATTGACGTATTTAATGAGCCATAACTTGTCCAAATGCATGATGATTTATTTTATCCTAATGCCCAAGCAGCAACAAAGTGTACCCATCTGTTGCTTTTCTCATGAACTAGTAATGCTTACAGTAATATGAACAGTGCTACGCTTCTCCAGCAATGAAATGTAAAGTTTCTCATTTACTGACAACACATAAAATGTCATGTCACCACCATCTGTGCATTGATTTGTTGTATGTACTGTATATACATAAATGTATATTGTGTATATTAGATCACCCCGTATGTATTTGCTATGATTTTGATTCACAAGGCCTTCTGGCTATTCAGAGAGCAGAAGTCAAGGATTCCAGGATTTTAAAAATGTGTGTATGGCAGCTGTTACAAAGTGTGCTTTTTAAACATACCCAGCACATGCTTAAAAGAAGAAGAGTGTCATATTTATTGCTTATGTAAGCAGCACAATAATCCTTTTTGTTAATATCTGTTTTAAAGGGAAAAAAAATGAAAAAAATGCTAATTTATTTTATTTTATACACTAGCTCAGCATTTACAAATTATTTTTCTAAATTAATAAGCTTTTGTTTTCCTTTGGAGCTTCACTCTCTCCTTTTTGCTTAAAAGGAAATTTCACATTAAAACAGAATTCAGTATCCGCCCTCGACATCTGAAAAATTTTGTGTGTTTCAGTGTTTTCAAAACTACAAAACCATTTTTCATTTGGGAAATCATCCAAAATTTTTTTTAGTTACTCTGTTGAGTTAAACGGCTTCAGATATGGGCTCAATGAATGATTGTTTTGCCTTAAACAATTAAAGAGCTTTATTCTTTAAAGTGCTAACAGGTACAAACCAGAAAGAATACACATATCTCAGGAAATCCATGCAAATTTGATCACCATGTCAGTGCAACAACTTTAAATATTTATGTTCCTCTTCTTTTGATGGTATCAGATTGTTGGGAGACATTGGGAGTTTTGTGAGAAACTTTGTGCAATTGTATTCTGGATCCAAGATCACAGAAATTTCTGGGATGGAATATGAATTCTGTTTTACAGTGTTGGTGAATTTTCTTTTTTTATTCTTTTTTCTTTTGGCTCTACATAGAAAAAAAACGTTGCAAAATTATTATAATTATCTAATTTATAAGATGACATTTGCCAGCAAACACAACCACGCTTTAGATTACATTTGCCTATGATACTGTTGTACAATACCCAACAAAACGCTGTTAGATCTGAGTTTCTGCCTGCACTACATCAAGCCATGACCCTCGAGGAAAAACCTGTTGTCACTCTTCCTCCCCCTACTGTTCATTCTGTGTAATGCCATAAGAAAACCTGGTGCCACAGCAGAGGAGAGACCAGGTGCAGGAAGAGGGCAACTTCCTGCTCTGACACAATCACCTGCAGCACTGTGCTAAATACCAAACATCAACATTCATCCTGAGTGTAGAGATTCTCTGAGCTACAGGGTAAGACCCAATTTCATCAGCTAACTCGTCCAGGAAGCTGCCGCTTTTCACGCACCTGATCTGCCGCCTGACTTGTTGCCAAACAGGAGCCTCGGCGTCTTTAAAGAGTCCAAGGCTCACCTTTTCATCATTTGTCTGAAGCATTTTACCCAATGCTGTTTGTGTCACACCAATACAAACAATTTTGTTTTCTCTATGAATATGCACTGGTAATAAAAGCACATGGTTTACTGAGTCGTTGTATGTGACTCCTCGTTATACTTGACTTGCTCTGAGGGGAGTTGGATGTTGGAAGTTTGAATGTGATTTTTGGTTGAATGATACTGTCCAATAACCAGTGTTGGGGAGTAACTAGTTACATGTTTTGAAATTAGGTAATTTAATTAAAAAATATATGTAATTGTAATCAATTACAGTTACTGAGACAGAATGTGTAAATAAATTACAGTTACTTGTGAAAATGGTAATGATTACAAAGGGGACTATATCTGAATATTTTCTTTAAAAAGCTCGGGCTATATGTTCAATAATATTCATTTTGTTGCTTTGCATGTTTTATGTGCACAACGCTTCTTTTGCCATTTCCAGTCAAGGTCATTCAGCAATGTTTGACGCTATTCTGATGCTTCTGATTGGCTCTCTTGTTTAAATGTGCAGAGCACCACGACTGTCATTAACATCTGAAAGTGGTTAACAGTTGAAAACATTCTTAAAAAATTTACAAAAGTAATTCAAAAGTAATCAGATGTAATAATTTACATTACTCTGACAAAGTAATTGAAATAGTTACATTACTTTTACATTTCAAGGTGTGAGAAGTAATATGTAAGTAACCTTCCCAAACCAGCAAATAAGAGCCTCCAGCTAAAACACATTATTAAATCAAAAGACATAAATATTCATGATGATTTCTTGAAAAATTATTTATTTGCAGACCACGCTGTGCTTCTGGTCTATGTTACAAATACTTACAGCACATACAGAATGCATTTTTTTTAACAATAACCATTCCCAAGACATCCAAATGGTATATTTATAGGTAATACATATGTATATACATACATACATGTGCATAAAAAAGCTCAGAATGCACTCAAAGCATCAGAGTGGAATAAAAGAACCACAGCACATTGATACAGTGTCAAACCTAGATTAGCAAGCAAATTGTGCACAGAAAAAAAAATTACTTGGGGTAAACATTTAACAGAGTCATGATATCACAGGTTGCATAGAATTGTTCTAAATTTCAAAATAAGTTTGCAAATAACAACACAACATTTATAAAGTAGTGCCCATGAAGTTAGTGTCTATCATACGATATATAATGTATGAGGTAATCAGATTTTATGGCAATCCGGTGCTGGATCTGTAAAAAACAACAACAACAACAACAACGAAACAGCAATGCATGGAAAACTTGTATGATGTTCACCTTTTGTGCACAATGATTCAATGCTTACATGACACATAACCTGTACATGTGTATGGTAATCCCCGAAACAGACAAAAAATACAGTCTGAGAAGGTTCAAAGGAAATTTATAAAGGGAGAGGAATATGATTCATGTAAAGCAAAATGAAAGCTGACATAAAATGAATGAAAAAATAAATAAATATATTGAAACTAATGAATCAGGACGAGTGCAGTAGTTCTGAGAGTAAAGCGATGAATGAGTGTAAAACATTTTGTTCCCTTTAGCTGAATCCTGCGAAACTTATCAGACGATGTTTCGAGGTTTAAAAAACAGAAGAGCACAGTCAGCACATAGCCCTGTTAGAGAGGGATCTGCAGTCCCCGCTTATCTCTGAAGCTACAGTAGTTATTATTCAACACTTAGGATTTAAATTTAGCATAACAGTTTTGCAAAGAGGGAAAACAGTTCCTGTTGGAAATAGTGAATTTGCAGTCACTACTATACAACACTGTACATTGCAGACCAGCTGTCTTGAAAGTCACTTCAATACTACAGACTCTAACAGTTAACTTCTTGCATTTGATTTAGTGCCATGTGTCAATCATTAGGTCTTAAATCATAACGTTTTAAGAACAAAATATTTAGGGGATATACCAGTAACGATCAGCTAGTGATAAATACTGTTTCATTGGGATACTGTAACATACAAAGTGGTGGAATACAGTATATCAGATGCATTTGTCACAATTCCATTCAAATCAGCTTTTAAACTTTTTTAAATTTTATTTTTACAATGTCAAACAATCTTAAAGTACAAAAATAAACGCATGCAAAAACATGAGCACGAGAAAACGTGGAATTTTTTTTTTTTTTTTCATATGAGTGGATGTCTTACTGATCACAGGAGACAAACGTAACAAACATCATTAAACCTCGAAGTCCTGTGGTTTCTTAGGCACGCACTGAATTTAAGAACAAAACTTTCTCTACAGGAACAGACAGTTTTACCCAGTGTAAGCAAACTATGAACAGTGTCTCGATGCAGCAAATCAAACATACAAAGCCTTGTTAACAGTTACATCTACAATATCTAAAATGTCCCTCTTCTCTTGGCCTACTCTGTCATGCCATTCAAGTCAGAAGGCATCTTCTACAGCACCTTTGGAAATGTAACAACATCTTTTTTTTGGGATCAAGTGGCATCAAAGCAAATCAAAAAGTGAGTGCTGACAACTTGAAAAGTGCCTTGAAACAGCTGCTGACAAAGTCCGTCTCCAAGTCAGTGTTGAGACCACCCCGCTGCTGTGGAAGTGATGCTGAAGTTCAAGTAGATTTCTGAATAGAATCAAAGCTCTTGTGGTTTTGTGTCGCTTTACACACAATCTTCAATTTTTATCTAACTGTGAGGCACTTGCAAAACAAAAATATCAACTAAAATGCTCAATCATCAGTCTGTCAGACCTCTGAGCTGTCGCTGCTACTGAGGACTCGTGTCATCATGGGCTCCGTGCTGCTCGAGCTCTTGGGTGCTTCTTTCTTCTCTCGCTTGGACCGGACCAATAACACCGCCACGATGACGATGAGCACCGTGAGGAGCAGTCCCACAAAGATGCCAATGATCAACACCAGTCTGTCGTCACTGTCGTCTCTCTGGTTGACCTGGCGGGGGATGATCCCTTTGGTGAAGTTCTCCTTCTCGGGGCTTGTCCTCCGCTGGCTGCTGCGGTCCAGCGCGATGTGGAGGATGTTGGTGCCACGGTTGTTACTCACACCAATCTCCTCTATTACGTCTGGCACATCGTTGGCTGATCTTCTGCTGCGACGTTGACTGCTGGGGAGCAGGTTTGAGTGCTGGGTCATAACATGGTACTCCAGGCTTCTCTTCCCTATGCCACGGTTAGCGTTGTCTCGTGAACGGACAGTGTAGATGGTGTGGATGTACCACTCTCTTCCTGTAGACACCTGGAAAAAGCCACAGTTGTTTAATAAAATGATACATGTAGGACCTCTACACACAACATGTGAACTCCACAGAGAAAGGTCCTGCCGCAGCCGGGAATCGAACCCAGGACATGCTTGCTATGAGGCGACAGTGCTAACCACTAGGTGACCATACCAGCCATTTTAGTTACTGAGCTGCAGCTCCTTGAACATGTCCACAACACTCGCTGCATCAACAGGGCAGAAAAATCATTAATGACAGGTCACACCCAGAGCACCCGCAGTTTCATCTCCTGCCATCAGGCAGGTGCTACAGAACTTTAAAAACACCCACAAACAGGCTGAAAAACAGCTTTTCCCCCACAGCTGTAACATTACTGAACACTAACAAACCTTAACCCGGACACTTTCTTTCTGTACATATATACAGTCTGTACTATTGTTAGTTACGTACTGT
>JAQLOL010000024.1:23757777-23775928 GCA_029783665.1 Naso thynnoides | reverse complement strand
CTACCAATAACTTCCTACTGATAATTATGTACTGTTTAATTGACAAATATGTATGGTATTATTTGTTATTTTATTTGTTTATCACAAATGGAGATGTGAGGGGCACAGTTGCAATTTCATGCTGAATGCATAATGACAATGAAGAGGCTATTCTGTTCTATTCTATTCATTTTTATGGCACACTTTTCCGCAGGACACCAGTTCCCCAAGAGATGAGGAATAAAAGAATACAAAAATCCACCATAAAATATTATATATAAATGTAACTACTCTCAGCGCAACTTGCCTCCTGGGCCTATTTTTTGTTTGTTGCTGTGCTTTTTCTTTATAAGTTAATATTTGTTCAAACAAAAACAACATGACTTTAAATAAACAGTTTGCCCATTGTAGTGTCTGTATAAAAAGTCTTCAGTCACCGACTTGTTCTGCTTAACAAGTGAAGAAACACAGACACGCTGACCAGATGAAGTCGGACTCAATGAAAAAAGGGAAGACTGAGTCATAAACATGATTCTCTCTTCAGAGGAAATGTAAAAACCAGCTCAAAAGATGAAACGATTTAGATTTCCATCAGGATTGCAGAAAGTGTCAGGACAGTAACCCCTTTTTCTCTTGGCTTGTTAAGAGGATAAAGTAAAATATCTGGAGAAAAACATCCTTTTTGGTCACTTTCTGGGACTCTCACAGCACAGCCCATTTTCATCTTGCTCTTTCCAGCTGCTTTCTGCACAGCGGGACGCCAAAAGATCACACCAGCTCCCTCAGAGTTACAGCACAAGCAGTGCAGATTTAATGGCCAAACAAAAACATAAATTCCTGCATGAAAAAAAGTCTCTGCAATGCACCACAGAGTGGTGATATATCAGAATGTGGACTTTTCAAGGGTGTGTGCTGAAAGTGTTTCTTGTACTTGACATTTATACCGACCTGGAAGAGAGCTGAGGAATCTATTCTGAAACCATCTGACCCAGGTTGTCTCACAAGAGTTAAAGCACCAGGATCGTCCACTGCGAGGAGGGCGTTGAAAGCAACACTGCCAAATGAGCGGGCCTGGGTCTCTGGCTGGGCCTTGTCCTGAGTAAGAAGAGGGAATGTTTAGGTTTGATCGGGCACAAGGCTCATGTGACATATTGAGAGGTAAACTTTTGTTGCTCACAATTATCTTGAATCTGTAGAGAAGTGATGGGGCATCAGCTAGACAGCCAAACTCAAAGTTGCTGGGGTTGTATTTGGGGACGTATCCATCATCTCCAGTACACAGGAACACTTTCTCGATGTTACAAATAAAAGAGTCACCCAGGTTCTGTACCGGATCCACCATCACTCGACCATAAATTATGTCCCCTGAGAGAAGAGGCATACAGATTTCATCACTGCAAAACATGTGCAACACATCACATCTGCATTAACCTGATGGTTTGATTAAATGCTGTAGCAAAAAACAGCCTTTTATTATATAATTTACTTTGCTCAGACTGCAGCCTTGATAAGTCCAAAGTGCTCTCTCAGTCTTGGGAACAAGAGCTTTCCACACCCACATGAATGACTGCTTTGAGAACTTTTCAAAGATTTTCAAGATCTTGTTGAGAGAAATGAAACTGATGCTCTTTTAATTAGTTTACTTTTGGGATAATACTTGAAAGAGGTCAAAATGACATTTCATAAAGGCCTCCATCTCCTTTATTCAGTTTTTTCAGGAAATAATGGGGAAACCGTTAAATCAACAGAAACATTTCTCAGAGAGGGATTTCCTTCAGATCAGTCAAACGAACTAAGAATGAAAATACTTCGACTGCCATCCATTCCATTTCAATAACTCTTTGGATCTTTGCTGATTTTAAAATCCACAAACTTCCAAAATAATTTCATTTAATGACTGCGTGTTACTGCCTTACCCTGTGAGAATGCAGTGTCACTCTCCTGTCCGAAGCCCATGGAGCCGTCTGACAGCCACAGCATCCGTTTGGACAGTAAGATCATCTGCGTGTTCAGACTGAACTCAGCAGCCACGGGATCGCTAACCTACAAACACACAGGAGACACACAAACACACACAAACCATAATGAGAGGCAAAGCCAGGCAAAGTTAAATATATGGACAGTAAGGCCAGTCAACAATCAGTTTTTATTTTCAGACACATCTGTAATTCACATCACTGCAGTTGACGCACGGTACTTGCACAGAATGTCCGGCCATTTGTAGACTTGTCGATGTGAATATGACACATTTGAAGAAAATGCTCAAGTGTATAAAGTCACAATGTTACTAGTATTTGCAAACATTTCAAACATTTTCAATATTTATGTTCCATGTTATCAGACCAAAACATTGCACATAATATTTTAAACCACCGTTGGTGGTTACTGATATCGTGCTCCGGCACTGTAGATGAAAATGAGCTTCTAGCTACATCTGGTGCAAAAGCTGTTTTATTTTTCAACTGCCCTGACTAAAATAAATTTTGGTTAGTCTGATGGAGATTTGTCTTTTTTTTTTTTCTGGCATTTTACAGGCTCTCTAGGTCTTGCCTTTTGATGCTGGGGTGGTTAGATGTTGGCATCAGCATCATGAGCCGGATAAACAACTGCAGGTGCAGCTAAATGGATAAAGGGAGGATGTTGACTAGAGTTAGTTCCTGTCGTGGTAAATGAGAAGAGCTGCAGTTTTTTATGAGCACATGATTAGATGGAGTGAAGCAGAAAGGGATCAGAAGCAAGAAGATAAATGACAGAACAGCAGCCAAGAGGTGTGGCTTACAGGAAATAACAAATGAAGAAGAAGGTTTAAATACATGAAAAAAAATGTCCTCGTTTAACCTCAACAAAGAGTCATACATACATTTTTTAAATGCAAAAAGGGGGTTCATATGCATTTGTGCCTTAATCTGTATGTGTTTTTATTTTCTGTGCTAAGATAATACATGTGATAACTAAGACAGCAGAGCCTCAAATATTGTTTTATAATTATAATTATCATATACCTATATTAGCCTGGATTTGTCCCCCATTTCTTCCAGAATCTTTGTTCTGCTGACTAAATGTTTCCAAAAGGATCAATAAACTTTTCCATATTTTTCAACCTTTATTCCTGATCAGGTGAGGTTACCTGCTGAAAGCGGATGTCCATGTCGAAGGTGAGAGGTTCTCTGGGATTGCAGACAGGAGGGACGGTGTACTCCAGACTGGGAGGAGATGTGCAGGGGACCAGCTTCACTGTGTATGTGCCAGAGTAGTCGCGCACCTGAGAGGGGAAAATTATTTTCAGCAAGAATTAGGTGTAAAAAGCACATAAAAATTTAATTCTTCATTGCAATCAAAAAAGGTTACTCACAGCAAAATCGGAGATAAATGTCCACTGCTGGATGGGCTGGTTGTAGGTTGGGTCATTTCTTACAAGACTGAGGTTAAAGGTCAAACCAGGGTGGTCCGGACACATGACCATGGAGGTAAGTGATGAAGCTGAATGAAAGCACGTCAAATGATATGTACCACTACAGTTAGCAGGCTTAGTTGCAAGTTCAAATAATTCAAAAACAAAACAAAGAAAGTTACATATACCCATATAAACACAACAAATCAACACAAATACCATCGATTTTAATTAACAATAAAGGAGCTACGGGAAAAGAGACTTGTAACACAGCTTAAAATACACTGTCAACAGAAAAAAGTTAATTAAACCCATTTCGGCACTTCACATATCTTACAACAAGAAACACGTTTTATTTTAACTTTTATGCAAAATATCATGACACGCTATTCAGCAGCATTACATATATGTTTACATCACTTCTATCTAGCATACTGTACCTGGGTGGGAAAACACAAACAAGCCTCTAAATCGAGCCTCAGTGCGGAAGTTGACTACAAGCCGTCCCTGTCCATTTATACGCATGCTGGTCGGGTACAGTGCACCTGCAAAGACACACACAGACACGTTTTATTTGGCTATATAGTTCATTTTCAACCTCACTTAATGAACATGACACATTTTTTAGTAATACTTGACTTTCTATTGCAAGCTAATTTCAACTAGTCCTACCTTGTAGTTCAGCCTCCGGTGGGCTACCGATACCATCCCTCCATAAGATGGCAGTGTCGTACACAAATGTGAGCCGTAGCTCAGACTGTAAGTCAAAGTGCTGCCATCCTCCTGCTCCCACAGGGGAGTGGAAGACATAGGACACATAGAGGGGGACTCGTAGGGTCACATAGGACTGGACCAGATTCAGTACCTGCGGTGAAAAACCACATGTTATGTCAGAGCAAAATAATTAACTTATTCTTTGTTATAGAGATATCAAAAGGAAAGTATTTAGTGCATGCGCAGTTCCCTTAGAGATAAAGAACAATATTCTGCCATTAGAGCTGATATAAGCAAGTTCTGTTCTGAATCGGATCATTAATATCATTTATTGAGGAACTTAAATCACACTTTCCAGGAAAATCATACCCTTTATTTTAACTTCAAGGCATCATTAAGTTCTTTAGCCATATGATTGAATTTATCCTCCATAGTTTTCACCAAGTACAATGGAATATTGCATTTTTAACTGGATCAAATGCATTCAAATTATGAAGTATTTCTTTTTTCCATACTATTATTTAGTGGTTTTAGAAGGTCATACATAACAAAAGAGCATACACATTAATAACATGTATATTAAATGTACCGAAAAAAGAGAAAAAAGAGAAAGAGACAACAAAAACACTATCTTCCTTACCAAAAAACAAAAAACAAAAAAAACTATTTTTGGAGAGAGGACCCAAAGAGCCCATTAATCATTCATCATTTTTCATTGTGGGCTAATAAAAATAATAATACCACAATAGTAATATTTACAATATATAAACATAGCTCATCCAAAATCACAGGTGTAACTTTTTATGTTTCAAACTAAAGGCAAGGCAGGCAGAGTTTGATGTGTCAGTGTTTTTCAAAATTTTCTGTTTTTCTTTAACATTAAAATTAAGGAATGCATATCACATACACACCTTTGTGTGATGCAACATTTACCCAAACTCCTCTAAAAGAGCCGTCCTAAAATGGTTGAAGGATTCCAAGTGGTGAAAGTCTCTCAGAGGGAGTGCTCTCTGGTATCTGCACTTTCCTCTGACCTGTGAGACGTACCTGTCTGCACTGGCTCTGCGTTCATGTGGAGACGTGCCTACGCCTCTGGGCGCTGAGAGCTCAGGCAAATGATTTGCAGGACAGCCTTCTGACACAACCTGCTGGGCCTTGATAGATTCCTGCGGTAGTGTTAAGCTGGGCACTAAGCCCTACGCTGTGACACGACACTGGCCCCAGCCTGCACAGGGTTGTCTCCGCTCAGCCTGCCTGCCCACTTAGAGGAGCGCTCGGGTCACGCGGTGCACTCACAAACAACGGCACTTTCTTTTCCCATCGATCCTGCCCTAGACATCCTGAAACTGAACCTGTGACGACTCAGTCTATGCATCTACATACTCTCTTTTGCTCTGTTCAAGAGTAACCATAGCAACAAAATCTACATTCAGAGCTGTGCAAGAGCTGAGTGTGTACCATACCTACCCTTTGATGGAAAGACAATAGTGACAAGAGCAGAGTTTTATTTGCTAGATTTATCTTCTTTATAATTTTGAGACTAAATAGTCTGAGGATCAAAATAAGTAATTTCTTTCTTAACTTGCTGTTATTATCTTGTACAACTTTTCGGATTTTCTCTGATCAACATGGCTAATGAAGAAAAAAGTGAAACCACTGCAGTATCTATTTCGGATCTTAAGGTATTGCTACTCATGTTAACTTTATATTACCTGCAGCAACCTGCTTACTTGCTAAGGCATGTTTATTTCTACCACTTTCACATTTAATTCGTATAGCTACAGGCAACAAAGTTCTAGTTGTTGAAAAAAGCTGTTATTCGCGCAGCTGCTGCATTTGTTATTAAATAAAGCAGAGGCCAAGTAAAATGAGAAAACTCCCACCACAAAGACAAACCAATATACTCAATGTATGTCTACCTTCAGAGCCAAACTGCATTTGTGGGTGCTGTAGGGCTCTAATTAATTACAGGGAGAATGGTGGAGGTTTTTCATCATGATGTGCCCCATGCACTCTTCCAGCCCTCCTTTATCAAAACTCTACCTTAATTAACTGCAAGCCAACTAACAGTAGGTCTCCAAGGTGAATACAAATGTTAAAGGCTGCAAGGCATGAGAGGGCTTTAAGATTTCCTCCTCCAAGCTCCACTTACTGTATAAGCGCTGCAGCTACAAACAGCATTGTGTGCACATAGAGTAACAGATGAATGAAGATCTTTGCAAGGCTGCTGGTTATTGACTCGCCACTTTGACAAGTCAAATAACTGGTCTACCAGGAGTTGAGGGAAGCAGGGTGTCAGGTTAGTCATTACTACACAGGTTAAGATGGCTCTTCAGACATAATGGATGACTTCTCAACAGGCGAGTATTGACTTTGGGATCTTTAAAGAAAAACCAAGCCGGCAAACAGGGTTTTTATATGCCTGTAAATGATTAATGAGGATTGAAAATCCGGCAGTATTTTAAAAATGAAAATGGGCAAGACTTGTTATAGGACAGACCAGAGCAGCAACTGCTGAGTCCACATTCCTATCCTCAAGGGGGTCTGCTGCTTCATTTAAGTGACTCCTTGCACCACATGTCTAAAAATGACAAAAGGGGGTCAGAGGTGAGCTGAAGCTCAAAGGTGGAGCCACTTACCTGTCCATCAGTTCCAATGGTGCCTCCGCAGTCACTGAGCAGCTCAGACATGTCATAGTAGCTGGTGAATTCCCACAAACAAGCCTCCAAGTTGAGGTTTCTGTAGAATCGGAGTGTACTGGACCCCCTGAGAGAAGTGCTGTATTGGTACGGGGCAGTCTCTCCAATCACTTCTGGATTTTTGGTGGCTTCGGTAAGGAAGCTGTAGCGAGTCTTGACCTCAGTGAAGTCCAACAAATTGGAGCAACGATGGTTGCCAACGCGAGTACCGTCATGGCTCAGCGTGAGCTCAAAGTTAGACAGGGGCCGGGTGGACACAACAGGCAACATACCTGAAGGAGGATGCAGGCAAAGCAGCAGGAATGTTAGATTAACAATTAAGGGGTATTTCTGTCTAAAGCAGTTTATTGTTAAAAGAATGTGGTTAATGAGTGACATATGGAACAAAGATTGAAAGAATTTCCCAGCTCAAGAGACATCTCTGACTTACTAACTGTGATACTTTAAGTGATAAAGTCATTTTGAACATCAAGTCTGCTGTTCTTACCATCAATGTGGGGCATGGTGACAGTTACTTTGATAAGGTTTGGGTGGTCTGTGTCTTCTGTTCCAGTGTATCGCAACTTCGCAGAGAAAGGCTCAGCCCCAACTGTGCCTGCGACACGAGGCTGGCACATTCCTGCAAACAGGCCATAAACAAACAGACATCAAACATTTTGTTTCCGGAAAAATCCACACACACACACACACACACAAATCTTTTAATGTTTCAGTTTTCTGTCAGAGCAAGGACAGCAAGTAGCAGCAAGTGAGCAAAATCCATCCAGCAGCTGGTTATCATGCTGAGAGAAACATTTCAAGCTAGAGACCGAGTTACACTCACCCTCGTCCATGCTGATGGACACTATGGGGCTACTGAGCTCCAGACCTTCATCCCCGTTAGAGTTCACTCCTCTTGCAGCACACTGGACCCTGGATCCAGCCTGGAAGTAGACTGAGTCCAGAGTGATAAGCTTGGAGGAGGTGAAGAAGGTGTCAAAGTCAACTTCCCTCATGGGGCTGGTGACGCCGTCGGGACCGGTGGGGGCGCTTACAAGCCAACGATAACGAGTTAGGGTGTTGTTGATGTTCTCGCTCACACAGATGGAGCCTGTTTTGTCGTAGTCTGGGTACTTTGGGTTACAGGCCTGCAAAAGGAAACATAGATTATATTTGTGAGCGAAGTCTTTTCTGTATACTCCTAAAGAGCCCTCAAGGATGCAAATAAGATGGAGTGTGTAGGCAAATTCACTAAATACTTCTCGATTAACAGTATTTTCCTGCTTGCAACTGCACTGACAACACTTGCTAAATAAATCATCAACAAAGCAAAAGACTGAAAAGTACACTACTTATTTAATGGATATTTAATTTAATTTGGGACGTACAGTGACACAAATGACAGGGTAGCCGGCCACGGGGAGAGAGTCCCTGTGTCTGTCGATGTCATCATAATGCAGCAGAGAAACCACTCGAGGCACTGAGGGAAAGGTGACATCTGCCATACTGTTTGTCTCCTCGATGTAGATTATGGCTTTGCTCATCTGTTGATTGACAAGCAAAGGCAATCAAGACGTTGTTACCGAAGAACAAATTGCTGCAGCCTTCCAATGTGACAGTTAGCCAGGTATAGTTTGACACTTGACAGTTAAATTATATGCTAATTTGACTTAATTATTACCTGTGTCTCTGCCACCATGTTCTCATCAGGCTTCAGGTGCACAGTGAACGCCTCCCTCATCTCTCTGAAGCTGTCGTATAAAATTTCCACCTCCACAAAGTGCTCTGTGTCACCATCCTTGAACACAATTTCTGCAGAGAACAGAAAGATTTTTCCAGCAAGTTTCAAATAAATGCTGTCTTGGTAGTGTATAAAAAAGGACTTACCCTCAGATATGGGATGGTAGTCCTCCCCAGAAGTAGCAGATCCATCCTTGGTGTGAACTCGGACAACTGAGACTTTGGATGTGTCTCCAACACGCAACACTGGGATCTTTACCACAGACATTTGGCCGCTTTGCTTCGGCTCATTCACACTGAATTTGGTCTCTCCAAACCTAATAATGGGCTCTAAGAAAGCATGGCAAATAGTTTAAATCATGCTGGTAAACTAGAATTGTAACAATACAGCATATCACATATTAACACCCGTGTATGCATGACTTTCTAAATCTGTTGCCCAAGTGACACCAACATAAAAGACACAATGGTAGATCCGTGGAAACTGAGTTAGGTAGGCTTAAATGCAGATTAGATTTAAAAAAAAGTCTTAGAGAAAATGTAAAAGATGTTATAATCCGATTAAAATTCCCCACAATGTGGCAATAAAACAGACACATAATAAGAAACAGCATGTAGCGAGAAAGCAAAGCGCTCTTACTGTCTGCATCGTCTTTTATCTTGATGAGCGTCTCATTCTGCCCCCCGATAGATGCTCCAAACGGAGATTCACTCTTGGGGCTTCCCAACACGAGACGGAGCTCTTCCTCTTCCTCATGTTCTATGTCGTCAACTAGTACGAGCACACAAGGCTTTTCAATCTCTCCTGAAAAAGACACAAAAAGGGAGAGGATTTTGAGCAAATCTGTTTCTGTGTAAGTAAAGCAAACACCAAATATGAAAGGTCATGTGTGCAAGGTCACCTGGTAAGAAGGTGATGATTGAAGCATCTGTGTTGGGCCTCTCATTAAAGTCCATCATGACCTGGGCAGTCCCCTGCCTGCTGTAGCAGCGTACAGTTGACTTGTAGCTGATATCACCACTGCGGAACACAGTAGCAGAGATCTGCCCTGAGTTCTCATCGCCCACATACACAGCTTCACGGAACTGCACCTTCGGCACTGCAAGAGCATAATAAAACCCATAAATCAACATCAGAAATACAGCGGAAAAATTCACAATCCACTGAGGATAACCCTCTGACTGAACTCTGATTCCAACCAAGACATTTACTCACAGTCTGAAACAGAGTCATTGATGAGGATCGTAGCCTTGCTCGGCTCTCCAAGGATCCCGTTCATGGGCATCCGCAGCACCAGCTCAAACCTCTCGGGCCCCTCCAGCACCGGTTGGCCCAGGTCATCCAGGATAGTCACACGAAAGGTCTGCATTGTGACCCCCGGTGCAAAGTCCAGATTCCGGCTGATCCCCACATAATCCACACCAGCTGCTCCACAGCACAGTATAGGTCAGATGTGTTTCAAAGAACAGAGAGCTTATGGGATGTAGTGGATATAGTACAAATGGACTGCAGTATTTGATCTTATTTCAACAGCAGATCTCATGTTACTTCATAATTCATTTGTGAATGTCAGGCAGCTCGCAAGATGAAAGGATAAATCATGCTTGCTGTCAAAATGACGCTTTCCATTGCATGGTCGATAGGAGTGAACATTTTGAATTTGTTGCATGATTAAAGACGAGCTGCAAGAAACTGGATATCTCCCCGAGCGCAAACAGGTTATTCATTTGCCATTCTTTGAAGAGTCTGGGTATTGAGAGCTCACCCTTTGCCCGCAGGCTCTTCTCATGTACTTATGACCCAGTTATGTGCGTAAGTGTGGTCTTGCATTTCTACCATGCTGCATATGATTAGATGCTAGTTATTTTTACAGTTATAACAGGGGGAAGAGCAAAGATGCTCAGAATGGGTGCAGGGGAGAGAAGACTGCCTGGGGGCAGGAGATAATAGAGGCTGCAGGGAAGGCTTGAGGAGACAGAGTCCAAAGCGCTTACCATTGTGCAGAACAATCAGTATGCATTCCTAAAGCTGTCCTCGCTCAAACAACCATTATTCTCACAACACTGCCCATGAGGCACGGGCCCAGCCAAAGAGCCCTGACATCTCTCCTCCTAACCTAAAACAATGTTTACATTCCCCAGGTCGTCCACCCCACACATTCAGCGTTAACATCTCCTTGGACTCTTGAGCTCAGGGAAACAAAAAGTGACAGGGTGACGACTTAAGTCTATTGTTCTCGGTGGTTTACATTCCCCATATCACTAACTGGCTAAAGCAGTCAAAGTAAAGGCGCCTCGCAGGTACACATACCCTCAGCTGAGACAGGATCTGTCTTCCTGGAGCGCACTGTGACAGTTCCTCCTTTGGAGAGATCTGTCCCTGTCCTCCACACCTGCACCTCCACGAAGCCATCGCTCTCATCCACGTGGTAGTCTGTGTTGCCAAAGTAGAAGACAGGAGCTGGGGGGGTGGGACAACAAAGGAAGGATGAAGGAGATAAAGAAGAGCACACAGAGGGATGTCATCCATAACCCTCTTAAAACTGTTTCACAACATGATACTTGAATGGCTGTTGTAATTGCGGAGTAAAATCTGTAATAGCTAGCATGCCCCGTAAGATTACCTCTGATTACAGGAGAAATTGAGGGAATGTTTTCATTGAAACACCAGCAGGTAGTCAATGCTGTAATTGTAGCCCTTAAACAACACTTTCTAACTTCCTGTAATGATGTTTTGGGGGATTTTTTTTAGCATATTCAACAACCATTAAAAGACAAAAACAACCTTAAGGTAGAGCTACATTTCCTGGTTCTGTTCTGGGTGAGTCTGGCTGCGGGGCTGGCTTTGATAGTTATGGGTCTAAGAGGCAGACAGGAGGCCTGACAGGAGGTCTGGGGGAAGTAGAGCTCCATGTGCCAGCCCAGGCCTGCCTGACTGCAATTACTGTTTCTTTGAGCTAAGATTCCACCGCAGCCAAACTCACTCACTATCATTCCGTTTAACCCTTTCACACCCTGGTTTCTTTTAACAGTGTACGAGATGTCACGCTGCTGGGTGAACAGTAGCTTAAGGGCTTGGACCCTGTATGAGTTCCCTTTGGGTGGTGCACTCAGTCTCTGTCATACTGCAAAAAATGCCATCACAAAGAGACAATTTATGGGCTTTAGGCGCAGGGGGCAAATACAGAAAAAACCTTGAGCAGCCAAAAGCTAAAACCAATCCAAAGGAGAATTTTTACTTACAAAATGCACACATTTCCATAAGTGATTAAATACATCATTGTTATAACGACTAATGGGAACAAGCCACTCCCGAGCAGTGACAAATGTGTGCTTTTCAGAGCAACTGTGACCAAATAATGAATAAATTAAGTAAATGACGATGGCCATGGGCAGAGTAGTGGTTTCCATGACAATGGAAGTCTGCACCTACAAAATGCTACTTAGCTGCTTCTCACCACACAGTATGAGGTTAAAAGGAGGGAAGGGATGTGCAAAAGAGTGATAATTGCATTAACAAAAACAAATCCATACTGTTGTAACTGCAGGATTGTTATGTTATGAAACCAAAATACAAGAGGAGGGAAAAAAGAGATTAAATGTCAGTCAACAGAGCTGCCAGGCGCAATTACTGATCAGAAAATAATTTTCACCCCTTGCACTCTATCGCTCTTCTTCCAAGTAATCTCAAATGAAAATGCATATTTTGATGCAGTCTGCTCCAGCAGGAACAGCTCTATAGTGACAAGATAAGACAAGTTCTAAAGGGGAAATAATCTTTTTAGGTAAAGCCTTGGGATTTGTGGTTCTCAGAGGAGTCATCTCTGTGGCTGAAATAATATTTCTCCTAAGAGCGAGCAAAGGAGAGAGAACTTTTATGCTTTAATCTGTCCTGAGAGCACAAGCAGAACAATGAGTGCTGCATCAAGAGGCTTGCAGCTGCCAGCTTTTCCCTCCATGGAAAAAAGCAAACAAAGATGGTTTTGGCTGCCTGCACTGGGTCCCCGACAGGAGGAGTAATCAGATCCACTCGCCTGAGGTTGGCAGCCAGGAACTTGGGCCCTGTCGTGCTAGTCTAGTAATCAGATAACGTTTGTGAAGCAGACAAACAGTGAGCTTCAAAGCGCTATGGCCCATTAAGTGAAAGGTAAACCACCGGCTCCTGGACTCCATCAGTCCAGCAAGCAGCAGCCGACTACACCACACAGCGCATCTAAGGTTACCTGAATGTAAGCCGAGATGCTCCAGATTTAGATCTGCTTATTATGTAAAATGACGCAAGGTGCACAAACTTTAATTAGTGCAAAAAATAACCATATGATAAGATTTTATACACTTATTTTGAGACTAAACCTTTATTAGTATTGTCATTGATATTTGTTCCACAAACAATAGATAGAAGAACAATAAGCCACTTAGCTTTCTTTTTAAAAACAGAATTAATTATGCAATATGACTGAACAACAAAGCCAAACAAAAGAAATATCTTAACTGTTTCCTACGTGTGAACATAAAATAAAATAAGAGGCACAAGGAGAGACAAAGGCATCCCTGAGGGGACTGTTACACTCCCACTGACTGCTTGATTTCACTTGAACTTTGCATGACATTCCCACAGCGCTAAGTGGCTTCTCTAATGGTGAGATTCAATTGAGCCCTGGCAAATGCTCCTCTGCCCACTGTGTGCTCGACAAATCTCTCCACGTCAGCAAAGCCATACAACAACAGCTCCACATTCAATACAAAATAACCTACGTCTTCACTTTGGATGACAGTGAGAAACACTTGAATTTTCAAAGAAGGCTCTGGATTAACTGTCTTAAGGGTGCTGATTAGAGTCAGCAGCTCTCTGCTTAAGTTCTTTGGACATCTGTTTATATCTGAATGAAGGGGAAGCCAGGTGAGACATAATGACAGGGTTTGTGTGTCCCCTCATGATTCATCCACATCCAGGGAATACAGCACACGCACAGGATCCGCCCATCTTTAAAGCAGCTCATAATCATGCCTTCAAAACTTGAGTGAAATTTACAGGCAACCGACACGAGACTCTAAATACACCAGTCTAGTCCTGCTGTACAAGCATTCTCATGTCTTTCGGCCCCAACCACCAAAACATTTTCCCGGATGCAGAGTCAATATCAAACAGCAATTACCCCTGCAAGAATGGACAAGTTTCTCCAGACCCATCGCAGGAAAAGCCAAAGTGGAAACTGTAAAGATGTGCCAGTTTATGTGCAGATGGTCTGCCGCTGGGAAAATAACAAGGATTCAGAGGCAAGCAGCTGTCCATGCATGCTACTGTAGGATGCCTGGACCGCCTGTAAACTTTACAGTCTCACATGCAGAGCAGAGGTGTTCCAATTCCCTTTTTTCCCTCCTCGCTTTTGATCCCCAAACTTGCGGACCGGCCAATACCATGTAATGATCAAATACCAGCACATAAAAAAACGATGCCTTACACATCTCCTTTGACTTTCTATTGAAAAATGCTGCTGAATGCAGACAATTTGTTAGTTCTGTCGACTATTTCTTTTTAATTCTTTCTAACTGTTCTTAAAAATAGTAGTTTACAGTGGCAGCACAGTGCCACTCTCTGAGTACTGTTTTAGAGCAACAAAGAAAAACAGATTTCAGATAAGTAACATCGGTCAGAGCTATTGTAAAGTGGCTGGGTATTGTCTCATGGCTAATAAATTGTAAGGTATCTGATAGGTTCACACACTGGCGTACTTCCCGATACCAATACCAGCATGTTTGGCTGTATCGGCAGCATTTTCCAATACTGGTATTGGTATCGGAAACAACTCTAATGCCAAGGTGAAAGAAAACAACTTTAATGCAGAAAGAAAAAACACGCTTTGTTGTCCTGATGTCGTAAAAATAGTCAACTGTCAACACTAACAACAAGTTCAGCAAAAAGTCATTCATAAGCAGCAGCTCCATGGTGTGTCTGCTTGTGCTTTAGCTGGAGGTTTAAGTGTTTGCGTTTGTGGAGATGAAAAGAAGATAGAAGTAAAAGTGTTGAAGGTTGTTACGCTGTTTAGATCTCTTTTTAGCAGTGTGAAACAACAATTAGATATAACCTTTTGCTCACACAGTTTCTCACTAATCACTACAGCCCCTTTAATGTTTTATCGACCATGTTAATTTGCACTTCCTCTTGTTTCCTTTAAAGTTATGTTCTGCGGTCTCTCAGACTGCGTTTGCTGGTCATGTTGTTGTCATGTACTTTCTTTTTATCTGAACTTTATTGACTTCTCTTTATCTCTGGACTTATTTCTCTCTTACACTGTTAGTCCTAAATTAGATTTTGTTGTTGTTGTTGTTGTTCTGTCAAGCGTGGTTGTTTGTGGCATTATCAACATCTACACTGGGGTGCCTCCTCTGATAGAATAACTGAATTATCCTGGCATAGTTGACTGTCTGGGGCTCAGAGCTAAATGACTTGATTAGAGCCTTTTAAAAGCCATGGCTTTGACTCGGCATCGTGTGAAGTATTCCTGCGTGGATAAAAACCCTTATCATGTCAGCAGATGAACTGGTGTACTGATGCATTTTCAAACAATTCAAAACAAGGGGACACAATAGAGGTTCTTGCCCCTTGATAATCTAGTCCCGTTTGGTAGTCAATAGTTACCAGCCTGTAATTTTTCAGAGTTTTCCAAAGTTGTGTTCAGAGACTGTTAACATGCACGAGTTCACACTATTCCTCCTCGATCCTCCTCTCTGAACAGACAACCTGAACAACCAGCAGGAATCGAAAGTGCAACAAGCAGACAATGATCCCTCCCCACCTTTGCACCCACGCAGACTGACAATTGGTTTTGTTGAAGGGGTGAAGCAGGCATAGCTGCAGGGGATTGAACAGACATGGATCTATATTACTGTGGATAACATGACTTTTAACAACCCGTCTCCTCACTTGTATTCACAGTGAAGGAAGTTTGTCTTGTTAGGGATCATCACAACATATATCATGAGATGACAGAATGTCATTATTGCTCCAAAAATAAAAAATAAAAATTGAATTCTCCATGTAAAACAAGGTAAAAATCTTTTATTATCTTGTTTTAGATTAGATTGCAGGCAGAACTGTTATTAAAAAAAACAAGTAAAACTCCTTTGGCACATTGTGATTTACAGATATGATGCATCAACGTGATAAAAAACTGGATCAGCCAAATACAAAATTACCTGACTTTTTAAATTGCAAATGCTCTTCATTAAAATTTTGGAAAAATACCAACAATCAATATTGACATTTGCAACAATAGAAGATTTTCTAGACGTAAATTTTACAACTGATTTTTTTAAATAATTACATCAGATATATTGACTAAAATATGCATTTTAATCGAAATAAATTGGACAGGAAGAAAGTGCTGAATTTTTGTTTTACACATGAGAAAACGTTTGGTACATGTACATTTAACCCATTTACTAAATCATTTTTAGTTTTCCACATTAATTTCCTTCCGATCCAAATATGCAAAATGGGACTCCAAAGATCACCCAGTGGGATTTTCTCGCGCTTTAGTTACATTTTCTGTCTCAGATCAGTTGCAACAAAGTTCCGTCTGATCCTGAAATTTCAGTTCATGTGCCATGTAAGAGTCTGGCGGCTTTCCCTCTAAACAAAAGAGACATGAATTTCTTCCTCTCTGCAGGTGAAGGGGTGCCAACTTGTAAGACTGATGTATTGGTGGGAAAGAAAACATGATGCCTTTTTTTCTTTAAGTTTGGTGCAGTAAACTTCCATTCACTCAGATGTTAAAGCTACAAAAACTACAAAAACTACAAACATTCTCAATTTGGATTCCAATGACTTGCCAGATTAACACCACCCTCGGCAGACAGTTGGAGTTGAAGATCCTTTCTGCGGTTTCTGGTATTTTTTTGTGAATCTGAAGGTGGCCAAGACGGTACAGAGGAGAGGGAGAATGCATTGGTGCCCTGTGGCTTCCAGTTTCATTTTGACATGCTACTCTAAAAGAAAACATGAAATGCATTTTTGCTGATATACGCAGTGTGTGTTTCTAGGAACTATTTGAGCCCACATTTCGATGTTGCTGCTGAAAGCCCTCCTGTGGAGCTGCAGCAGACCTCTCACAGGCAGGAACAGGTGCTCAGCCAGGCACCAATGCCATCCTCCCATGTACACCTACAGGATAACTAATGCTACACAAGAGATGACAAAGAAGGATGCAGTGCCCCCATTCTCCTTTCTTCCATATATCCTCGAGAATAACAGTATATAAACTGGAAAATAAAGAGGCAGAATAACCCTTTACACTCTGAAAACTGATGCTGCCGGAGCCTCAAAGGACATGACCTTTGCATCACAGGTTCGAGGGGACATGATTCACATCCTTAGCAATGGTTTCGATCATGATTTAAAAAGAAAAAAAAAAAGCCAAGCGGAAAACTCTCAAGGCGTTTCTTGGAAATGAAAATAAAACACTGAATATTTCTGTGCTGCTAAAGCACAGGAGGTTTTCGATTAATGAATGTGATTATTTCAGAAGATGTCACGCTGAGAGAAAAGGTGTGAACAGCAGGACCATTGTCGCTAAACAAAAACAACACACTGTTTTGTTTCAGGGTGGGCACGTTAACTAAGTAATTCAGCACGATGCTGTTGTCAAACACTGATATTTTTTTAAATACGAAAGTTTTTGAGGTTTTCAGCAGCATGTACTGTGCAATATTATAATACAGAGAGATCTCCTACAAAAGGAGGACTCTAACTTGAGCAATTTTCATTTTCTTCGATATACACTGGAGTGGAGTCAGGAGAGGAAGCTGGATTATCACAAATTCCAAACCAAACAAGGATGGCTGATTCTCTACTATTCCAGACGGGAGATTGGTCTTATTCTGCTTGCCTCAGAGCTGTTTACCATTATTCCACTATCAGTGCTCAAGCCATTTCATTATCACCTCCTTCAGGGAGATATGAAGTTTTGACACCGTCTTATTTCTCTCTGCTCTTCACGTTCCATTTATTCAGTGGAAGCCAGCCACCTAAACACCTCCAGCACCTAATACAAATTACAATTGGGGGGGTATTGATGCGCAAGCTTTGCACATACTGTGTGTGTGTGTGCTTGTGTGACTACATATATTAAGGCGGTGGATCTGATGTCATATTTTTGAGTCATTGTAATAAGGAGCCAGGCTCCAGGCATTGTTTCTCGCCATGTCGCACTGAATGTCTTTAAAATGGTAAGAATTTCAATTCCAGAATAACAATGAAACACACAAAGGGGGCTGTAGTCTGGCTATTAGGCCTTATTCAGACTAAATAAGGTTTTACCGCAGGTTTGTGCGTGATATGGGAATGACGGCTAATTGCAAATGCATATGCATGTTTCTGAAGGCTTCTGTTTTATTTTTCCCTCGGGTTGCTCAACTCTGCTCAGTCTGACTGGTCCATCAGCTGACTGGCCACCGCAGCGTGATGTAAGGTTACGTTCCTTCTTTTCTTTTCACTGCAGGGCTGCTGGGGATTTTCTTTGCAACCCTCTTGCAGCCCCCCTGTAGGAACTGAATAGAGTTTTTTGAATAGGGTCTGAATTAACTACATCTTATGAGAGGCCTTGCAGGTGAATGAACTTTAAAATCTGACGTGTAAAATGTTGAAACA
>JAQLOL010000024.1:23725673-23741650 GCA_029783665.1 Naso thynnoides | reverse complement strand
TAATTTCACTTCAGAATTTTTTTTTTTTTATGGCGAGTAGCAACTTGTTTTAAGGTGCATTAGCACCACCCACCATAACAAAATGAGAACAGAAAGAAACAGAAAAACTTTAAGTGTACAACATTATTTGCACAACACTGTCATGTATTTTCAACCTGATATTAATATTTCATTTTTAAATATCATGGCTGTGGTCAACACCACTAATATCAAGTAGCCTCTATCACTAAAACACAAACACATTTGCATATCTGCTTGTGATGTACTGGCACTTTCACTGAAATTGTTTATTAAAACATTTTTATTAATTTTGTATGTTTTTAATAATCATATATTTCCTATTTAAGCTACATTTTCCCATTATTTAATACACCTTTTTTTTAATTTATTTTTTTCAGCTCTGGATCCAAATCACGCTCGTGAACAACTTTATTTAAACAAAATGCTAGATTATTTAGATTATTTTGGTGCTTTCAAACCACTTTTAGTAATGATTTTGGAGAAGTTCTGTCACCATGGAAGATGTTATTAGTATCACTAAAGACGTGTTGAATTAATGAGACAGTGTCTGCTTACTAACGAAGGAGGTCTCCCCCAGGTAGCCGCGACGTTTCAGCACCACCTCCAGGAACTTGACCTCTTCATCCACCACGTAGCGTTCCTTCTCCAAGGAGATCCAAGCCCAGTTCAGACGGAACTGCTGGTTCTTCAGTTTGTTTCCTCCTGTAAACAAATATGGTTAATACGTTTAGCTGTAGAAACCGTTCAAATGGTTCCCTAGAATTCATCACCCAGCAAGTGAAAACACATAAGTCAGACGGGGACTCAATAATCCACGAGCCGTTTTAAAATTTAACATAACTATTTTTAATGCACCTTATTAAAATGATTTATAGTTCACCTTTAGGACTCAACACCTAGTCAGCACTCAGCAGGTGGCATGAGGGGTGCACGGCCCTTACGCACAAGGAATAGAATTTGTGCCACCTAATTGCTTCATTTCTAATTAAGATAAAAGGTGTCTGTTTCCTGTCTGAACTCGGTAATTTTATCCTCGCCTTTTGAAGTTGGATTCAAAGGACGAGGCTACAGTCCTGGAAGGCATCATTGCTACCATTTGACTGTTAAGACTCAAAGCAGAGTCACATTTACACACAGGCATCAAACACACACGGGTACACAAACACTGTTAAATAAAGTGCAAGGATGTAAACACACTGACTCATACTGGAGCCACAGTGCATTTTAATGCTGCAATTTAAGAAGCACTGACTGACAGTCTACATAATAATCCACTGCTTCCAGGAAATCAGCATGCATGCACCAGACCGCAGAGTGAGAGCTGCTGTCTGCGGCTTTACAGGATGAGGACGGTGCGACACAGATGACCGAGTCACTAAACATCTGGCAGCTCTGAAAGCGGTGGAATAAAAGTGAAACTGCCGGGAGGTGGCAAAGACATTGTTCAGATGTTTCAGAGTGGTGCTGTTGTTTGTGTTAGGCACGCCTGATGGTCTCTACCCTGCCCCGCCCCGCTGGTTATGGTCAGTAAATCTGTTACGTCCAGCTGACTGCTCCGCTGTGTCCATTTCCTTCCTCTGGGGTCACAGTGAGACCTTTAAACATTCACCCAGGGTCTTTTATTATGTGTGAGGGTGCATGCATTTACAACGTATGCGTCTGAGGAGTGTGTGCGCACACATGTGAAAATGTTCCCTGCACCTGTTCAAAGCCTTTCCCTTTGCTCTAATAGTGCACATATTTCTTCACGCAGAGTAAATTGGGGTCTTGAAGTCCCTCACATCGCTTCTATTTGACATTATAGAGCTGCAACTGGGAAAAGTCAGTGTGACACACAAAGAGAACAAACTGTTCTTTTTTCCTCCACATCCTACAAAAACCAAACAACTCACTGAAATCATTCAGAAGAATTAAGTTATTTTATCCAGAATGAACAGATGGACCTGAGGTTTCTCAAAAAGGTTTTCTACCAGATGATTTAAAGTTGTGAAGACTGAAAATGTAGTGAAAAAGTTAAAGAAACATGATATTCCCTAATTTATTTTTGTCGTCATGATTACCCGCTCGAATAGGCTTAATCAAAAAATGCTGGGAACAAGAAGACAGGGGCCCATGTTCTGTGAACTTAAAGATGCAGTTCAGAGTGAACTTTAGACTAAACTGGCGATGTTAACACCGAGCTGTAACTGGGACAAAAGCCTGCAGAAACTGTGAAGCTTGAGCATCAATAAGAAGATAAACTATTCTATTTTCATCTCTTACAAAATTTACAAAATTTTTGAATCATTAAGTTGTATACATTTCATGAAATTCTGATGAACACAGCATCTGTTTTCTTATGAAAATAAATCTTTTTTTTTTATTCAAAAAGGTGTTTTAGAACCACAGCAACCATTTCATATTTCTAAGAACTTAGTTCTAAGAACTTGTTGCATCCACATCGCAGGAATCTGTTATACCTACATTGTACCTATATTATTACTACCTAGTACAGTTCTTAGCGGTAGAGGATATAGGTATGGGTGACGTGGGCAGGGCATCTTGACAAAGGCGGCACGAGCCATGAGCGCATGAAAAAAAAAAAATGCAAAAAAAGCACAGATTAATTTGTGACACAACAGTTTTTAGCATTCATCACACTACACTTCTGATGTTTGTACGGCAGTACTGCAAGTAGTACAATTACTCAGGACGCTGAGGGCAGGGGTTTGCCCAGGGTGCCTTTTCAGCTAGAGCCACTGGGTCTTTGAACTCCAGAGTAAGCACTTTCACAGGACCAGAGGAACTATAGTGACGTAAGTGAACGTTAATGTTCACACTTACCAGTCAGCACCAGCAAATGCCATTTTTAAAAACCCGACAGCTGATAAAACAAGACAGCACAAAACAAATACAAGCGCTCGTAATGGAACGTCGTTTTGTCATTGTATCTTCTCTTTAATTTAATGGTGTTCGGCACAAGATATATGGCACATTATCACCACATTCTCAGCAAAAGCAAGGAGGGGTTATGCAGAATCCTTCATTTGTTGTTGTTGTTGTAAGATGCAAAAAAGTTACTTAATAGTTTGCGTGGAAGTGACGTGGTATCCTGACTGCTGGCCATTTTATGTGTCTTTAGGAGGTTCCTATTGGCCGTGCCAATGCGGTAAAAAAGCCTTTAAAGGTGTTTTGTTCCCCAGTGGAGAGTTTCTCTCAAGGAGTTTCTTGAACAGTTTGGTCCGAAAATGCCTGTACTTGTCTGCAACAATGTTACTCGTCCCTGGCCTTAACGTGACTTAAAGAAAGGTTCCCTCGCAGTTCACACTATGAGAAGAATTTATTTCAGCAATGACTCAAAGTTTATTATCCACTAAATTATGATTTTAAATAATGAAACCTCTAAATAAAAGAGCATCTGGCAGTGTGATGACGTGATGAAGTGACTTCAAACCCTCACTACAGAGAATCTTGATCACTGACGACACAGATGTACCATGTGGTACGAACGTCCTTGTACTCAAAAAACCTTTGGCAATCCTAAACACAGAAAAGAAAATAATAACTTTGGTCCAGACAAATTTTTTAAAAATAATTAGTTCACAATCATAAGCAATACTTTTAGGCCATTCTTGCTAAAAACTCTGTGAATGCATTTTTCTCAATCATTCGTCTATATATATATATATATAAATGTTTCCAGTATATCTTTAAATTGTTTTCAATTGATCTGCTCAGCCGTCTAGTCATGGTGATGCCCTCCTCCTGTTTATCCCAAATAAGGAGTCATTACTGTAGTAATATAACGTGCTTTATGTGCAGAGCATGTTCTGAAATATTTTGCATTATGCCAAATTTGGCATTGCTGCATGAACAGCGTCATAACAGACATGCACTGAATAAATGATAAGTACAGCAGGAGCAGTTAAGCAGAGAAAGTCGGATGAAACAGAATCTTTCCAGCATGATCTACACTTTTTGAAAGGGACGCAATAAGACAAACAATTCAATCTAAAACCCTTAAATGATGCACGCAAGGTAACACTTTTAGGGCAAACAGTTTTTGCCGCAACACTGTTTCAAGCAATAAATACTGCAAATGTACAGGCTAACTCTCTATTCTATCACAGAAAATGGTAATAGAGACTCACAAAACATGTTTTTTTTTAATGGACATTCTATACCTCTGACATTCTTGAGGTCGACCACAGTGTCGGATTTTGCTTACTGTGTGTTCCACATCCTTCTTCTGGAGACAGGAGACCTGCATATGACAGGACCTCCCCGCTCCGTTTGGATTAAAGCCAGCAGCGTGGCACGCATGCCACCCATAAACACTTCATGTGTGATCTCTGAGTCGTGAAGGAGCCCGTCCTCCACTGAGGTAATGGAAACAGAGAAGGTCTTGGCTATTTATCTGACTTCACACGTGGGCACAGACTTAACACGGCTCACAGCCTACTCTTAATCTCAAGCATAATTTTAAAAAATGGAAAATATAAATGATATGCATCATTTCTTTATAATCAAACACTCAGGCGGGGACTTTTCAGAACTGTTTATCAGTAGGATTTATCGCGACTCATGCATTTCAGTAGCAACAGAAAAATGGTGCCATGTTTTGCATAATTATTTACATCATACTGAGGAAACTGCCTACACATCAAGCTTCACCTCAAAGAGGCAGCCGTCCCTTTTAAGATGAATCAAGCTAAACACCTGTTTGTCTTGAACAGTGTTCACAAGCAGTGTTTCTATTTAAAATTCATTCCTCATATGTTGCACGGTTTCAGAAAAGAAGAAAAGAAAAAACAAAAAGAAAGATTTTATGTTCACAGCTTACACTACAAACAACCCCACCATGACATGGAAAAATAGCGAGTTTAGGAGGCCTTCAAGTCCGGGTAGAACTGCAGCGTGGCCTTCAGGGAGCTGGGGAGTGGAGGTGCTGGTTTCCAGAGGACCACTTCACTCCCCCAGATTTCTTTCTAATTAAGATAAGCAGGGGTTGAAGTAAGACCACTTCAAAGAGGCCCCAAGGAAAACACCAGAGTTAATCTTTAACCAGCACTCAAAGCACTGAGACAGAATTTACTGAACAATATCGGTATCTGGATATTCTGGTCTTGGCAGTGCTGTGCAGGTAAGTGCAAATACATAGCTCGTATGCAGTGAATGCATCGTATAAGCTAAGCATAACAGGCTCATATGTTTTATAACAGACTGTAGTTCTATGTAATATCAATACTCAAATATAAATCATATGGTTATAATACAAATAATAATGCAAATTACAGTGCTTGTCATTTTAATTCATTCATTAAATTAAGTCAATGCCTGCCTGCACTCCTATGGTGTAAGTCTCTCTTCACAATAGTGTCACCAAACTGCCAACCTCTGCTTTTTAAACCTCTTGATCATTAACAGCCTTGTACACGAACCTTTTCACAGAAACCCTTGTACAATTCATGTAGCTGCACTTCTGTACACAAGTTCTGTCCATTCACACAGTGGCTGCGTGATGAGGGACAGGAGTCTTTTGAGAGAGGCCAAAGAATGTGAGAGACCGGACTTTGCCAACTTGGTGCCCCTGTCTCCTCTCTGCATACATGTTGCAGACAGCCCTTATTTGGTCGCCGTCAAGCATCGTGGGGCCACGATGCCCCATGGACCCCTTGTCTGTTCATTCAGCCAAGCAGACAGACAGGCGCGCGTTGCCCAGAGAGCCAGCACCATACTGATTAGGGAGGATAAATAGGGACAAGCCTGTGATTCTTGTTCAATGGACACAATGCATCTAAAAATACTTGATGATCATGCGCTGCGAATGGACTTCATGTGCCAAGAGTCTGCATGATCTGCCATAACTGTATACTACTGTAGCACTGAAACATTATGTCTAGGACTAGCAAAAAGTACATGGAATATTAGGCTACATCCATATCGCTGCATCTTAAATCAAGGACGAATCAGTACTGCTGCGTTTGAGCCTTGTATCCTCACTTACCCGGCGTCTTGGCAGTTCAAAGACGGAGCAGTTTAGATACGGTCAAGTCCCCATTTTATTTTGAAGACTCTGACGTGCCGTCTCATTGTGGTCAGGCACAGACAGAGAGGTTTGGAAAGACCGGCACAGGCATCCTTTATGACTGATCGCGCTGTAGTCATGTGACTATTTTACGGAAGAAAACAAACCTGTCTGTATCATGCATGTTTCAGTAGGCCTCGACTACCCGGCGTTATTTCGACAAGATAACAAATTGCAGGCGTTGCTGACCTCGGTGCCTCTGCTAGCAGCTGTTATGCAATTAAATTCTGCCTTTCATCACACTACTACTGCTTACAAGTGCATGAGGAAAGATATTATTCAGCAAACTGTGACAGTTCCTGTGTTCAGCTGCAGTATCAGCCCTACATTGATTGGTACAACTTTATTAACGAAGTCGTGGTTTCAGAGGAATAGCAGGAAAACTTTCACATGTTGGTCCAGATCGGCCCTGATCGACCTGAACAAAAAAGTGCGTCCACGTGCGGAGGGAACAACAACAATGCGGGCGCTCGTGAATGTTTTCACAAAACTGACCTGCACATTGTATTGACACTACTTAAGTAACGAGGAAAGACTCTGTAAAATCACCGGTGCATTTTTAATTATCCTGACAAGTTTTTCTGTCATCGTCTTCCTGGAGCCACATACACCTCGAAGTAAAACAACTGCTTGCTAATTTCCACAGAATGGAAAACAGGAAGAGGAAACATTCTTTGAATGAACAGGTGCAGTGTGACGTTGAGTGGTCAAGTGATATGTGTGTAGTTTGGCTAAAGTGTAGAGCTGCTATGGAGCTTTTACACCGCGCATACAGATGAGGAGCTTTTTTGATTCAAGACCACATCTTAACTTAGAGACGCAGCAGTGAGGAGTGAGTTTACTTTTAGGTGTGTGATTCACAAGAAAACCTTTTGGAGTGCTTTTTCAAATGGACCTTCAAGTCAGAGCTACGGGAGCGTCTGACTTTATGTTTTAGGACCAACTGCTTATTTTACCTCCAAGGGACATCTCACTGAATGTTCTTGAAAGTTCAGACACGGCCTTGACTTAAACTCTGATAAAAAATCTCTAAAAAAAAGGGGGAGTGCTGTCCAGTAACAGTTCCTATTCAACCTGACTAGGCTTAAAAAGTTCAGCCGAGAAAAGTGACGGAAAATCCCAACCAGGTGTGCAAATCTTTCCTCCTCATATCCAAGAGGCCTACAGGCTGTAATCACTGCCAAATGTGCTTCAACTTACTTAATTAAGGATCTAAATACTTGCGTCAGTGTGTGACATTGTAGGTTTTTTTTTAAATACAAGAGCAAAAACTTCTAAAATCCTGTCAGCGCTTTGTCATTATGGGAGCTGAGTGCAGATTGATGAATGAGATTAAAATGCATTTACACATTTTTAGCCTAAGGTTGTGATATAACAACAAATCCCATGATCCCACGCTACTTCACAACATAATCAAACTACCTCTTTTGTTTCTGTTGTTTTGATTCAGAGAGTTTTAAAAGCAGACATTACATATTGCGCATTTAAGTCAATGAATAATCTGCATACTAAATCATTCTATCGGGGGGAAAAATGGGCTTCATTTGCAGGAGCACAATTCTTAAATGGAAATCCTGAATCAAATATAAATTAGGTTTTTATTTCCTCACACCACATTTGTTTACATACATAAAAAAAACAAAAAACATTTTAATTGTGTGGATCACAGAGTGCTGGATGGGGAGTATTTGTGCCTGCACTGGGAGCCACAAAGTCTTTCAAAGCATATTTAAGCACCTTGTTTATGCCAGTTCATTCATAATAAGTTCATTATTTATAAGAGCCTCACAATTTTGGGTAAAAAATATTATTTTTCTGAGGTAAGCCACAGACAGTAATTATTTGCAAAGATTACCTTTTCGGTTTTCAGACCTGTGCTGCAGGGACAAAGATGGTAATAAGATTTAGTTGCTCTATTGATCAGTCTATTCAACATAACTCTTATCTAGATATTGCACTGATTAGGGACCAGGCAGCCACAAGGTTTTAGAAAAACCCTGTTGATTTTTTTAATATTCATGGTCCCTTGAGGATGGCATGATGCCATCGCTTTTATCCAGGTCTAAATTTTCCCTCGACTAAAATTATTCCCTGTACAGTTTGTTTAAAATTTGCCACGACTGTCACAGACCTCACTGTATGAACACCTTTTTTTCAGAATGTTCAAAGAGGTTTCCTTTAGCACCAACAGCAGCCAACTTTACACTAAAGTCTAACAATAACTAACACGCTAAGACCCTATTTTTTTTTACTGACACAAAGCTGGTCCAAGTGCAGATCCAAGCACATTTTTAATTTGGTGAGGCACAAAGAGCTTCTTTCTGTAATTGCTTCAAAATTGATATTTCCATGGCTCAACGTGAACCTTGGCTGCCCAGAGACTGATGCAGTGGCGCAACAAGAGGTATGTCAGTAAAGATTATGCTCATGCAGTGCAACTTCGGCACCATTTTTTAGGTGAAATCCTGCCTGCGCTTCTGCCAGCTCAAAACAGATCTAAGTGCAGATCAGGGTGATTTAGTGGCGATAGTAAGGAAGAGCGTGCTAGAGCAGACCTATCCAAAGTATTCTGTAGACGCTTTTCATGTTTCATCCCACTTACATAAATAAGAAGAACAAGGTGTTTTTGAATGCAACATTCTGATTCAGTTAATCATCTAAAAAGAACCTGAATCTGTTGTGTTGGAAGTGAATCAGGCAGTTGGCCCAAGTCATGACACAGTAGCAATTAATTATAAATAAGTTTTACATAAACAGGTGACAACTCGAAAGCATTTTCCCCTACTCATCTGGTTCAGCGATCTAACCAGCCAGGCAAGGCCACGGAATGGACACTGCGCAAATTATGCAGGATAAGGTCAGGTCATTTAATTAACGATTGGAAAGTAAATTACACGCACTCAAAGCTCACAATGCAAGTCATTTATTAACACCACATCATCGATTGTCAGAACATAGACCTGCGTTTTTCCTGCACCTAGACTGATAAAACCAGAGCCCTAAGACTACAAAACTGTCACTATATCATTGCATATATGACTTTTAATACTGTACTACTGTATGATGAATGTTACAGTCTCTAGGGGCCGTAAGCGGGTCTTTAGACTTTTAATCTTGTTAACTTTGAATTCTGCTGTCATAGGATTGCATTTGACATTTTTAGCACCATGCTGCTTCTAGGGCAAGAAATAAGAGACAAAACCGCCAACTGACTTTACACTGAAGTCAAATAATCAATAGACAAAACTGCTCCAAAGAAGATCTACTGTAAAGCATCATTTTGCAATGGAAATTCAACCTATTCCATTGTCACAACTTACATTAACTCAATAAAATGAGTTGTCTTTGGGTTCCTTTGAGTACCAGACTACACCAGCATACTTTTCATCTCTCCAATTAAGGGAAAAGGGATATGATAATCCTGTTGAAGGAAAGAGAGCACATGGCAGAGGAGAGAGGGAGAGAGACCGATATGGTCTAATCACCCTAAGCCTTTATCAGCAGTAACGAGTTGGCCGTGGCTTGAAAGATTTAGAACTGTTATGATTTCACAGGCCCTAAACCCTTCTCTACCAGCACAGCCTTTCAGGGAGCTGGTCTGCCATAAATCTGGCCGCTCCGCAGGGTCCTTCCTGGCCGCTGTCGCCTCTGCACCCTCTCTGCCACAGTGGTCACTCTGAGGCGACATTTGAGGGGCCTGAAAGAAAGGCCAAAGGCACTTCGGAACAAAAGTGCCAGGTCAGAGAGCCACGCAAGGCTTAAAGCAAGCGAGGCTTTGTTCTCAGCAGGGAGACTTCTTTGAGATTAACATCTGAACCACAACTTTATAGGTGATTTAACTCTCAGCGCGGCATATTCCAAATTTGGAAAACAAAGGCAAGAATCACTTTCTTGACTTAAGTTTCCAATGAACATATCACAAGTCAACATTGCTTGTTGAAAGGTGTTTAAATACGTTGATCAATTTGTGTTTATACATTAAAACTCTGCTCAGAGATTTCCATGTGAACACAGAAATGAATATTATCTTGAAACACTGTGAAAAATTGAGAATACAGCTTTGGAAGCTTATTGGAGTCACATTTTTGCTGCTTTATAGCTGTGGAAATAAATCATATAAATGATTGTATTTTCCCTTTGTTGTGCCTAATGCAGGCAAAACCTCACATTAAAATTGAAAAATTATTCCCTCTCCTGCTTTGAATCGATACTAGCAGTGATGGATGGAAGAACACAGAGACTGAAATGCTCATGAGAACAAGAGTATATTTTAACTTCACTGCACCATTACACAACAGAGAACCATTCAAGGTGAGGCACTTAACTTATCGGTTTGTGATTTGAATGTGCCTTGTGTGAATCAGAGAATGTGCTTTAGTGTGCTTATAAATGTTGTCCTCCACAGTGTGACTGACAGTAAGAAACCTTTAAAGCAAAGTGACAGCCTTCATTTTCTGCTCCTACATTTTATGTTTTGGATTCCAAAATGCAGCACAAGGTTGCTGTGGAAACGACTCCCTGACTTTCTCCCTGGAGTCAAAAAGTAGGACCACCCTCGCCTGTGTGAAGAGGCTGTGAGGAATTCCCAGGGCTCTTATTTCAG
Source organism: Naso thynnoides (assembly GCA_029783665.1). Lineage (NCBI taxonomy): Eukaryota > Metazoa > Chordata > Actinopteri > Acanthuriformes > Acanthuridae > Naso > Naso thynnoides. The sequence continues at coordinate 23,730,959 of JAQLOL010000024.1, read as the reverse complement.
CTGGGGCTCCTTTATTTGTGGCCCAGGAGACAAGTGTGTCAGAGGAAATACTGTACAATGTGATTGTAGGGTAGGTCACTTCTGTCCTGGGAGTCTGCTTCACGCTCCAGTGCCCTCACACACTGCCACACATGACGTCACTCGTCATCCGGTACAAAAACAGCCAAGACTTTGGCTGGGGAAAGATGGAGGTTATTAAGGAATACTCAAAATTAGTTTGTTAAAAAATATGAATTAACAGGTAAATGTGAAAAGAAATTAATATGCAGATAAACAACTCAGCAGATTACCCTTTGGATATTTGCTTGAGTCGCAACTTCTGCTACTTACATGCAAACATCCCGGGTTTTTAAGTATAATCCTATTAGCCTCCCCTGGAAATATTAGTCGAAACAGAATCTTTCCAAACACTTTAAGGATTAGCAAGTTGCCAACTGGATGCACAACTCTGCAGAAGATCAGCTCCGTCGCGGGTTGCTGATTTCCACCCAGGGGCACGGGGTATCCTGCCAAGCACCCAAGGTCAGGACTTATCCCTGATCGTGGCTACATCATTAGTGCTGGAAAACAGGCTGCTCACTTGGGTGGGCACAAGTTATTCTGAAGTATTTCCCTTGTTTTAGTGAAGCTATTCATTAACAAGATCACAGTTAATTTCCCATTTTGTAAAAACTTAAAACAAATCAACTCGCATTTGAATATTTAATACCGACGTTTAGACCATTCCACAGCTTCAGTTGTCTGGCCTTGTTCAGGAGAAAGATGACTATTACACCTCAAAAAGGAAACGATGAAAAGCATAATTCTCCTTTATCACTGTATAAGCGAATAATAAAAATCAATTAGCCATGAGTAGGTTTCAGAATCCACCTAAAAGAGTTATTGAGAGTGACTGCCGAGGGTTTTGTTTTCAAAGGCGTAGGTGAGGTCGGACAAAGAGTTCCTTGATTTTTTGCTGAATGGCATTCCTGTCTGTCATTGAGGATGCAGACTTAAGTGTCTTAATTAACAGTCAGCCACACAGTTTAGAGAGCAAAAGCCTGAGCCCTCAATAGCAGGGGAAATAACAACAAAAGGCTAAATTAGCAGCTGCGGGGCTTTCCTCTGCATTCACTTGTAAAGGTCATTGTGGATTAAAAATCAAGAGTTTCTTGCTCATTACCAGTCAGTCATGTACAGTGTGAATGCCCTGACAGCCACAGCCTCAAGTCGCTTTGGCAAAGCTGTGACCCACAGAAAAAGATACAGTATAATGCATGAGAGGGAAGGTTTCAAAATATATTCAGAATAATTTAAGCTTTATATATGATCTCCTTACAAGAATTTTCCAACATTAATATAACTTTCTGCAAGCCTCCAGAGTTTATTTTGCAAAACAAAGATCACGTCACATACTTCCTATCTAAAAAGATGAGCTCATGGAGACAAAAATCTGTCTCTGTCCCGAGGGCTGAAAGACTTGCATTGTTACAAACGTAACTCAACTCGCCAATACTGCTGGTGACTTAATAGAAAAGAACAGATGTAGTGAAATAACAAGGGGACACAAGGGGAAGTGTGAAAATGTGAGAGAAAACAAAGCAACATAAGGATGCAGGATGAAGGGACCTGACAAAGGAAAGGGGACGTGCTTTTTCTTGACCCTTGAATGCACAGTGTTTGCTCTCTTGTCAGACCGAATAATGGTGGACTGTTTGCTGAAAGCAGCAGTGTGAGGCCATAGAATATAAAACCCCATCCCAGTCCCACAGACTCATGAGCTCCATACTAATAGAGCCGGGTGTTTGTCGAGACCGTTCTCAGGGCCGACCTCCATCGGTTTCATTTTTAACAACATGTTTCAGCCGCATTTCACAGTTGTTACTTGCAAATCCTCATGTGTTAGAGGCTTCTTTCCCGAGAGGGAAAAGCTCTCTGAAAAGCTAAAACAGTAATTCTTGAAGAAGTGTTAAATGACTCAGGTTTTTTGTTTATGACTGGTGAAAGGGAGGCTTCAAGTAGAACAGCGCAAACCTGCATGTTAAAGATAAGCATGCTAGTCTGCGTTCATGAAGGGAGGTGAGAAAATGTCTGAGGATTTACTGTTGTTATTGTTTCCTCCTTGTAAAATTGGACTGAAGATTAGTCTGCACAGTGAAACAAACTCAGGGTGCAAAAATACATACAGGTATGTAAAAAGACAATTACAACTGGATGCTTACCAAATTGAATTTAGACACTGCAAAAACATTTTGCGGCGTTTGAGTCATTGTAAAAACGAAGTCAGAATGTTTTTGTTGCTTTGAACTTTATGACCGAAGAAACTGACAAAACCTTTGGTCAGAGACACTCCTCTGGTTGCAAGGATGAACGCCCTAACTTTGTAGCTGTGGTAATGAAACGACATTTAAAAAAAGATTTGTGTGTGCGGCATTTGTACACCATGCTGCATGATATGGAGAATGAAATATATGACTTTAATCTTTTTATCTAGCTGCTACTGCATTATTTCATTTAGTATTTTAATTTCAATGTTTAATCATATCTACATCAGTCTTACAAGCCTAGGATAAAGCACTAGGTGGCCAGAGCACAGTTTCATTCCTGCAAATGGAATGTTCAATTATATCACGTTTTACGGAATGCTGTATGAATTACACCATCAAGAAGTACCGCTTTTTTAATTTGCTGAACAGTTAGGGCAAATAGCGTGAGGACTGGCAGGCCAAAGTATTGCAGTAAGTTCTATGCATTGTGTTGTCAAGCACTGTACGGCACATAACCACAAACTCACGTATTTGATGGAATTTGAAAGACCATTACAAAACATAACTACTGTGTTCCACTGCATATGCTGATGCTGGCTGATTTGTTGTATATTGTTGTTGGTATTTTGTATAATATTTGTGTATGCATGTACCAAAAATGAATTCCCATTTTATGCAAAGTAAATGGACAGTTAAGTAATCTAATTGAATCTAATGTTTTCTTTATTATTAGTTGCTATCACAACTTCCAACTGAATAACCAAATGACAATATATATTTGTACAAAATATTATGCCATTTGTCAAAGTTGTGATTGCATAACCGGAATCTACTTCCCAGGAAACAGTAAAATATTGTCTGTCTTATTAAAGCTGCGGTGGGACATGTCTGTAAGCTAGCCACAGCATGAGACTCCTAAAGAAGCAACTCAGCTTCACCCTCCCCTCCCTGTTTTTGGTCCGGCTTGCCTTTTATCTTGTGCGTTGTCGCCCTCTATTTAAGGCCAGGCTGTACCAAAGATTTTCAACAAGACGCGACAGTTGCAGGGCGAGTTGCAGCGATATAAACTTGCCCGTCTCAGCTCGACTCAAGCCAGCTGATGGTGTCGCCTGTAGTACAGCTTGTCAAGTCGCCAGAGGCCAGTTTTAGAATGCAAGGCACGTCACTTGTTTCAACAGCCAATCAGCTTGCAGCAGTGTTACCTGTCACTAAGAAGCGTGTAACGTAGAACAGCCGACAGAAACATGTACTCTCTGAAATGGCCAAAAAGTATTTTGCCATGCTTTTTATTTTCTAAAACCTGAATACAAAGTCAAAGAGAATGCTGAAAGGTTATCATGGAATTTTTGCCTGTTGACACCAAAAAAAAGACTGTCTACTCAACTTTAAATTCACCTTTACTCTATTTTCTAATATATTTAACTTGTACTTCCTACATTGGGATGATGAGGCACCAATTCCAGGTATAGCTACTAAATCAGTTAGACTTTAGGTCTAGTGTTGATTTTACAGAGGGCTGGTATGAAACAGGCATACTGTTACTCTTGATGTGTGTGCGTTTCTTTTTAATTAACTGACATTAGCACTGAAGAGCAGTATTCACAAGTTAAAGCTCATTGACAGAAACAGGTGGAGGTAAGCAGAAAACCTCTCTCAACATAAAATACACCTCAAAAAGATGCTCTTCCCATCAGGCTGCCATTCAGAGACAACTGGTGCAAACACAAAGATGCACAGCCTGGTGAAAGGAGCACAACACCTGGACCCAGAGGACTGGAATACAGTAATAAGAAGTGATGAGCTCCATTTCACAGACACAGAAAACTATAAAAACTGAGGGACAGAAGCTAAATGTCAAAAGAGATGAACAAGAGAGGCATGCAGACGTTGCTTTGTTGCTTTCAGCTCTATCTTTGAAAACTCATGCACAATAAATTCTCTTAATGAATGATCAACTCTTTTCAGAAGGTGAGTTAAGTGCAAATTACATCGCTTAGCTGAGTATCCCAAAGGTATCACAAGGCCGCAGTGGCACTAAATGTTCCCTCTCTGTAATGAAACAAAATGCGGGAAAACACTGCATGACTCATTGACCGGTGATAACCTTTAAAATAATAACAGAGCAATTTTGTGGTAATTGTAAAAGCGTCAGTCGATTGCTCTGGGATTTAAAAAGCAAAATGTAACCTCTGCATCAGATTGCCCAGTGGTCTGGACCTGCGCCCTGTGGCTTCCTTTATTTTTTCCTCTTCCCATTCACTTGCTAATGTGTAACTCTTCACTCCAAGACCATGTCCTGGACGACCAAGATAAGCTCAGGCATGGTCTAGTTAATTTCAGGCAGCAGGACATTCCTCAGTACTCTTCATGGGGGAAGGGTTGATCTGAGCTCTGGACATTTCGCTGGTTGCTACAGACATTTTTAAGTTACGCTCCTAAAAGCTACATGGGGCAGAAAAACAGACAAAAAAAAAAACAGTTTATATGTGACAGAATTTCACTCGACTAATCAAGTCTACAGCAAATATTAACATAATTTCTAGTTATATGTAGATGAGGCAGCGTTCCTGTAGAGCTCGCTGTCTACATTCGAGCCTTCACAACTTGTCAACACTGGCGGTGTTTAGAGAGTGAACTGCACATCAGCACGTTCATGCTATCGCTACAGGCGACAGGAAGCAGCTTGATGCCGTGCCCCCACCAATACTGGGACCAACAGAGCACTTCTAGCTTTCATCTCCTCTGACTGCTCTTCCCTCGCATTTCAGTACTAGATGACTTCTCATATCCTGCCTATCAGGCTGCACTCGTGGAGGAGAGCAGTCGGTGGAGGTGGTGGTGAGAGGGAGCTTGATCCACACACTGAATCCTCAAAGGGTTTCCTCCACACCTTTTATGAGATGAGAGCCCTCTTACTCAGAAGACGCACTCATGCTCATGCTGTGTTCATAGGGAGTGCGTTAAATGCAAACCTTGTCAAGAGAATTTTGCCTTAAACTGTGTGACATTTTCATTCCTCCTCCGCTGTATGCATTTTCTT
>JAQLOL010000024.1:23709599-23724710 GCA_029783665.1 Naso thynnoides | reverse complement strand
AAAAAGCTGTGCTATTCATCAAGTTCTCACAAGTTAATTGGACTCTTGGCTGCCAAAACTCAAACTTGATAACACAAACTTCAGCTTAAGCTTTGACAACAAAAGGAGGATTTTCTACAAACTAAGTGCTCGAACAACCACAGTTCTGCTAGACTGATATCCTAAGGCAGGTATGACGACACATATCATCATCCAGGGAACAAGCCTGGGCCTGGGATTTCTATACTTTTGGGAATTTGCCTTTGCTTTGTTAACCTCGGGTCCACACGCTCTCTTTGGCAGCATAATAAGACAGTGGGAGAGAATCATGAAGTGGGTTTTACCGTCTGTTTCCAAAGGGAACATGAGGGCACATCAGTGTGAAAGGGTCTTAGAAGCTCTCACCATGTTTCACTCAAATTCCATGTGATATAAATGACTACCAGAATGAAACATATATAAGCCATATCTGTCGGTCCTCTAAATCATTCTCTATATTTAATGCATTTAGTGCACTGTTCTCTCTCCCAGCAGACACATCCAAGACAGCAGCTGCTAACCAGGGACTGTTAGCATCTGCAATAACTTGCATGAGTGATGAGTAAATGGAGAAAAAGAAACGCAGGAATATGAGATGACTGTGATAATAATAACCAAAGGAAAAGAAGAGAAAAGCCTCCATTGGTTAAATCAAAGCCAAATTAAAGATAACAATGAAGCCTTTCATCAAAAGGTTTTGGCTTACTTTCCTCCTGGAATGAGCCAATCATAATTATTGGCTTTTAAATCTTTTTTAGCAGAACAACATTGGCTCAAGTCTGCTAGATCATAATGACTGTTTCACCCCCTCACAGGTGGGCACAGGTTCTTCACTTGTTGTGGTGTCTGCAACACGACACAGAAATGCTTTTACTTCCGTTATTTCTGCACATTGACGGAAAAATAAATTTGCAGATACACCTGCTACTTTTGCACTGAATAGATGCAAATACATCTGCATTGCAGATCTGTGACAAAACTATAAAAGTAAGCGCAAAGGATTAACGTGTCCAGTAAGCCACATAAATATCTCTCCATCTGAAACGATTAGCCCAAATTCTTTCTGTAGTTCAGTTTTTCATCCCCAGAGTGAAGCAGCTGTTACCCAGGAATAGCTCGTAATCAGCACCCAGATGTTTTCCACAAAATATTTTTCCATGACAATAAAACGACTACCTGATATTATTTTACCTGCAGCACAGACGGATGGTGAGGACAACTTGACAACACCCCGAAATCTGTTTAAAACACAACAACTGGACCAGCTATGTAATTTGCTGAGGCTGAAAACATTCTTTATGCATATGATTCACACTGCAGGTCTCAAGGACAGTGGAATGTTATACCCCCCAAGAAAAGTGTAGGGGAGACAGTTTCATTAATAACAGGGTAGAAACACAGAGAAACTGCAGAGTCATCACCTTCTCTGTGATGGGGATATTATAGCATACACAAAGTCCATATTAACCTCAAAAGTACATGTGAGTGCATGTTCACCCTTTCTTTTGTTGTGCTCTAGCACGCTATGGGGAGAAAGATAATCCCTCCTAACCTGGGATTAGACGGGAGGGCAAAACTAGGAAGATGGATTCAAGTATGCACTCAGTGTCACATGCGATTACACACCGATAACACGGAAGATCTACACCGTAGATGTTACTGCAGGCCGAAGTGGTTCGGAGGATTTATTAGGTCGAGGTACTCACAGTGAGCTGAACTTATCTTGTTACACAAAGCAGAAATAACAAACAAAACATGCTTTCTGAGGTGGGTGCTGCTGAATAGGACTGGGAGCTTAAAGGCGAAACATTCCTCTCTGTTTTAAGAGCTGCGATGTAAGAGAAATGTCAAGAATTTGCCCTGTTTTGTGCTGACCCATTCCACTACAAATCTGAATTATTGATTTTCATACCTACGCATTTTACATACTAAACAAGTCTTACTTTTCGGCTGGAAAACAGGGATACTTTGGATAGCTGGAATCTGACCTTCACAGCGCATTTCTAAGGACTGAACAATCAATGATCTCTTTTCTGCCTCTTTGTTGCACCGTGAAAGAAAAAAATGAGATAGTCGCGAGGACCTCAAAGAAAGAAAAAAAAAACAACTGCAGCAATGTGTCTGTCAGTAGGAACATCCCTGATGCTGACTGACTGACTGGAGGCAGACGGAAATTCACCTCCACAAACAGCTGCCTGGTAATGCTCAGGCTTGTGTGTGCTCGGATAAGCTCACCTGAATGCACCTGAATTCTCCGGAGATAAGGGCAGGGCTGGGGTCAAACAAAACACTGCTATTAACTGACTTCGAACGACAGGAGAAGCCCCCTCTCCACCACAAAACCTACACACAAAGATACACAAACACCAAGATAGCTATCTACTTTTAAACAAGACACTTTCTAAGTAATTACAGAGGCTTCTGGCCCAGGCTTCAGTTTGTGACGTCGCTGGGCAGGTGTGATGTTTCTCAAAAACAGTAAACAAACACCCACAAATTAATATGTGTAATTTCCTTCCTCAGTGATTATTCATTCAGAGCTCTGACAAGCTTGACAAATAGCAAGACACACAAGCAGCTCTGAGAAAATAAGCCTGTTATCTCCACTTTGACAAAAGCACCTTAAGTACAGCCGTAAAGGTACATGGTGGCAGCTTCATGAAATGAAAAAGAAGCTGGAGACAAAGTCCACAAATTACCCACGATTAAAAAAGAATGTGGTGTGTGATTTTTGGTGATTTCAAAGTTATTTTGAAATGTGTTCTATCACAATAGGATTAAAAGTAGCAGTTTGTTAGTTACACCGTGGAAATCTTCTTAAATTGAGACACATAGTGATTAAAAATGATCAGGATTTTGGGATGTGGCCTAATTTCCATGTTGTTATTTGTGGCAGAAAAGCCCATCTGGTGTCTTTGTGTAGCCAAGTTAATTGAGTGAAACAGCAACTTTTCTTCAATTTTAAATTACATAAGCATGATTTATTCAACTAAACAAAACAACTTACTGTGGGTGTATCATCCCATTTTGCAGTTCCTATAAAATCATGAATCATGACAATGTCCACCATAAACAAAGGTCGTTACTGCAGCGTAAGCTGGTTAGGTCCAACATGGATTTACGTTTGGGCTTTGAACACTTTATTTAACATTTAAATGGCAAATAAAGCTGCAAATATATTTCTGCCACGAACAACTCAGCCCCTGGCAACTCAATTTAGGAGAGCCAACTGTGTCCTGTACAATCCATCGAGCAGAGAAACTATGATCTCAGCTTCAACAGCTAAAACAACCTTGTGGTCAGATGCCAGCCTGCCATAACTATTTGGATTGGGCTTAATGAATGGCTTGGCACTTTCCATTTATTCTCCCATTGCAGGAAAACATGCCAAGAGTAAATTAGTGCCCTGCCCTGTAATGAGTGCAGTTTGCAAGTTACTTTATTTTTGGATTGACAATGGAGCCGGCACAAACCCTACATCAGTCAGCTGTGAGGAACTGATCCAAGTACAGTAAACTCATCTATGAGCAAAGGCAAAGTGATAAAAGGTAATGTCAATGGCTACAACTAGTGCTAAATGGCTAGGTGATTATTTTATAACAGCCAACCACTAGAAAATAAATCTACAGCAAAGGATAATTTTACATTGCTGAAATAATTCATCAGGTTCCAGCTTCACACATGATGCTTTGCTGCCTTTTTTCCTTTTCCTTTCTTCCGTAATATTTTTCAACTTAACTAAACATCGTGTGTGTTTGGTTGGACAAAACGAGGGATCTAAAGCCTCACTGGACTCTCAACATTTACTAACTGTGGACATTTTATAGATTTAAAAGTAATCAATTAATTTAAAAGAAAAAAATAATATTTAGGTGCAGCCCCTCTATCAATTCTATATCATTGTCTTCTAAAAACAATAAATGGGACCCTAAAATGCATGCTTAAGAATGCAAATTCAGTTGCACATATTAATTGTCAGTCACAGACTCTAAAAGCCTTGTACATGTTAAATGGTTTATCACAGCTGTTAGCAAAAGCTCCTGGAATCCAACTGAGCAGCTGCAACATGAAAAGTTACTTTTCACCCCAGAAAAAAAACTGACAAATGCAGTTGGTGAATTTGCCAATGAACTTGAGGAGAGGAGGAGAATGTTTTCCACCGCTGAACATGACAGAGTGCAGCTGTGTGCCAGTGTACACCATTCTGCTCCTCCCCAACACGAATGTTCAAAGAGCTGGAGGCTCCGTCTGGGGATTTAGGGCAGCCACCAGCACAGCTTAAATCTTATTAAAAAATGTTCACTGACTGCCTCACAAGCTGCAGTGCAGTATGTGTCGGGTCCTTATGGATGGGTCATGCAACACAACTCTTCATCAATTTGTCAAGCCATTTAGTTGCCACTATAAAGCACAATTTCCATGCCACAGAATGACAATTTACAGACTTGTGATGTGTGTGACCATTGAAATTGATGTTGCACATAACTGTGATAAAGGACAGAATGAGACACACGGTTGTCCAATCCTCTTATCAAGTGTATAAGTAATGCAAAACACTGTAGAGTTTTTTTTTTTTTTACAACTCATTTGGTCAACAAGAATCGATACTGATACCAATATGTATGTGTATTTTTTTCCTCTCAACTAACTGCAGAGATCATCAAGTCTCCACTGTAGTGGAATTTACTCACAGTATTATTATGCAAACTCTTACTGTGTTGACCCACCAGCAAATGCAGGCGTAAAATGCAAAGCTTAAAATTATGTAATGTTCATTCCCTGTGTAAAAGAAATAAAAATACCTGAACTTGCGTTGTGTGAAACATGTCATATTAATTAATGTCAATTGCTATTCAACAAAAAAAGTAAAACTAGATGATGCTCTTCCTGAGACAATCATAACAATACTCACAACCAGGGCAAATTTGGGTCAGGGTGAGCCTACCATTTTATTGGTTGTTATTATATGGGCAGATATCTGCGTGCCAGCCAGCATCAGCTGATATCAATAACGTGCCGATAATATTGTGCATCCCACGTTTACCGTTCAGTGCACTGATGTTTGGAATAAAGTTTGTTAAAATGTTGTTAGATATTCTGCTTCCATTACAAATCTTTGTCACAAGTTTTTAATAACCTCATTCAGCAATTTATATTTATACATAATATCAGCCAATATATCGGATACCAGAATTTTCTTACTCCCTAATATCGGTATCAATATCGGCCCAAAAAATCCCATATTGGTCAGGCCATAGTAGAGAGTGCTAAAAAGTGAGTCTTACAACCAATTCTGGAAGATAAACCACCACTACCAGTGCAGAATACAAGTATATTATAAGGCATCAAGTGAGCAAGAAAGAGAAAGCAGTTACAGAGAAATAGAAGTCCAAAGAGATCCATGGCAAATAACCCTTTGAGATAAAAATGCATGGACCAACTGAACCTCACTCAGCAGCAACAGAGCTCTGTGTGGGCTTGCCAGCAGCTCACGTAGAGCACTTTCATTCACATTCTGATAAGGAGTTGTCCCCTTCATTTTAGTCATCGATTACTCACTAGCTCCCCATCCACCTGTGGGCATTGATGTCAACCTGCCTATTATTCCACTGAGGCCACAGATAAGTCCCAAGTAGAGAGATGAGAAAATGTGGATAGGGGCCCACTGACATGCTTGTGGGAAAAGAGGGCCCCTATTAGAGAGTTCCTTTGTGCTCACTCATCACGGCTGAAGGGTAGCAAAAAGGACACACTGTCAGGCACGCTGCTTCTGCTAATCGGCAACACCGGCATGATTGCCTCAAACCACTCACTGAGCCTGCCTGATTACATATCTACAGTCTGAGCAAAGTCTCCACTAATTGTTCTACTAATTACTTACTTGCTAAATCAATCATTCCTTTCTAAAAATTACCTTCTAAAAACAAGTCGTGGGCAATCATGGATGAGGGACTGAAAGACTGAGCTTCCTATGCTATACTGCACAATAAGACTAATATGATATTAAGATTAAAGGTTAATAAGCGTGGGAGCTCTGACATTAAAACATTTTCTGGCAGACCTGCTGGTTGACTGGAAATCAACAGAGCATGACATAAACAGAAGTTATCTGTAAAAAGTAGATTTTTCTTTCCTTCTCATTTGCTGATATTTCTCATTTACTCATGCTGAAGTGGGAAACAGTGCAAAGCTACTGTTGTGAAAATGTCTCCCCTTTGTTCACACAGCCTTTTACTAGTGATTCTGCTAAATTGGGCACATCATGAAGACAATGCAAGCTTTTGCTTTCCCTTCCTTAAGAAATTAGAGTTTGCTAAAGTTAAAATTGGAAAAAGTCTAACAAAACTCAACATTTCAGCCTCAAAAGTCAGCATGACAAAGACTCATTTCAATCCCAATAGTGTGCCTAAGAAATAATATAATTCAAGAGAGCATGTTTAAATAAAGTAACTTACCGCTGTCTTCAATGGAGAAATGGAAGAGGTCAGTTGTAGCATTGTCTCCATCCCTCAGAACATAGCATATGTTCATGTCATCAATTTCAGCTATAAAAAAAGAGAAACATTTGCATAAATTTCCACAATATTCCATTAAAAGTTTCCATCAATTATTTGGCTTTAATGACAAAAAGAGAAATATGTTCAGTTCGTTCCTGACAGATTATTTGTCAATAACTACTCCTGAGCCCTGCTGACTGGGGCTGTTTGATGAAATGTACACACTGCACAGAGTCAGGGGAATCTGAAAGAAGAAACTTCCTGGTAACAAGGGCTGTATATCTATTATACTCTTGAAAGACAGAGAAAATAAAGAACAGCTTGATTGTTCAGGCTCCATCACCACGGCCTTTTTTTCCATCCTGATTGTGTGGTGCTATACAGGGTTCTTTATAGCCCTAGATCCAGAAGATTTTGAAGTTTACAGCCCTTGCTGTCTTCAATATTTGATGTCAAAACATTTCCCTTCAAAGGGGCCGATGCATAAAAATGCATAGCCACAATTTTCATATGCCCAGGAGTATGTATCTTTATTTACTGTCTGTTTACTCTTGTGAGAACTCTTGAAATATTGAACAGGCCTCTTGGGGAAAACATCTCATAGTGACACAGTAAATAAAAGCAGGGAATTCATGGATATTGACTGTACACTGATGCTGCTACCCTGTTTTGACATTTGCCAAGATACCCTGCTAGTCTGCTTAAAATACAACATCTGTACTCAAATTGCAAAGCCAGTACTCTGCTGTGAGCCACAATACAAAGCCTACCCCCTGCACCCAACCTGTTTTCATATAATCTTTCATCATGTCTAAAATTCACTTGTTTATGTTATAATTGGTGACTCATGTAATGTGCAAATACCCCCTGTTCTCTCTGAATGTGAAAAATATTAGACACTGTTTTAAAAACGCACTTTTTCAGTGAGATGTGGTCAGCCTGAAGCACTGGCATATTTCATCTATGTAAATAGGCAGTCTCTTGAGTGAACACAAAACCCTTGTATTTGAACTCAGCATTTTTCAGGCATGAGAGAGGTACATTTACCAGAGTGAGTAAATGTAAGATAAGTTGGAGAGTTGGCTCAGAGAATTAGAAACTGTCTTTAGTGTAAGTCTCTGCAGTACGTTACAAATCCTAGAGAATGTGTCAGGATTGCAAACAGCTCTCTTACCTTGTGTGAAGGTGGTGATACTGGCGTTTCCTCTGCCAATGTTGATCAGGTAGCCGTGTTCAGGGGCAACTGTAATCCTAAAGATTACAGAGTCCTGGATGCTGTCTCTGTCTTCTGCCTTAAGAGTCTTACTAGTGATCACAAACCCCAAGTGGCCGGTCTCAAGCACCCGCAATGTTGGGGCACCCTTATTCACCACAATCTGCGGTACACCATTATCCACTGGGAGGACAGTAATTTTCATCACTTGTGGCTTTCTTGTCTCAAACACTGTGTCAGGAAAAATGTAAAAATCTGTGTGAGTGCCATCAGTGACAGTGAAGGAGAAGCTGTCCTCCGCACTCTCAGTGCCGTCATGCTTGTAGCTGATCATGTTCTCATTTAGGTCCTGCTTCGTGAAGGAGGTGACAGGCTGAGTGTTGTTAAAAAGCAGGCGACCGTGAACTGGGATTTGAGTGACTGTGAACTTCAAAAGGCGGTCAACAGTGTCTCTATCCTCCACTGTCAGCTCAAAAGGTGTAATGAGTTTGTTCTCCCCCTCTGTCACCACCAGGCCGTGTATTGTCACCACAGGCTTTTTATTGTCCACGTCAGTGATTGAAATGCGGAAAGTGCGGAATATGGGGTTGTAGCCGTCAGTCACTTCAAATTCAAAGCTATCCATTTTTACTTCATCGTCAGCAGTGTGGATGTAGTAGATTTTGTTGCCAGCCAGCTGGAGCTGTGTGAAGGATGAGATGGGCATCCCAGGTGTGTCCGTGCACTCCAGATGTCCTCTCATTGGTGCTCTGGTAATTGTGAAAACCAAATGTTCATCTGGGCTGTTGAGATCGCTGGTGCTGAGCAGGTCTGTTGTCAGAGTAACCCTACCCCCCTCTTTAAGGGACACACCTTTACTGATGACATCCGGGTAAACCATGTCAATACCACCCACTGTGACATAGAAGTATCTGTCAATCAAAGGGTTGATGCCATCGGTCACATCAAATTTGATAAGGTCACGAATGCCCTCTTGCCCGTCATGAATGTATATAATCAAACCTTGATCAATTTCGTTCTGTGTAAAGTTCATTCCAACTGTGATATTTTGCAAAGTCCCAGAGGGTGTCGTCCTCTGTAAATACCCCTGACCGGGCCCATAGCGAATGATGTACGTTAGCGTGCTATCATCAGAGTCCAGATCAGTAGCTTTTAAAACATTGCTGCTTATGACTTTCAAGTCACCTATCTCAATTTCAAGGCCATCATTGATTGCCATCCTTGGGGTCTCATCGTCCACAGGGATAATCATAACTATTACCGTTTTCTCTATGCTGAACTTTCCGTCTGTGAGAACAATATCAAAGCTGTCCTCTGTGGTCTCTGAATCATCGTGCTCATACACAATGCTGGAAGCCTCCCTGATCTGATCCAAGGTGAAGTTAGAAACAGGGACTGTGCCAGTAGTGAGCTGATTGAGAATAAATCCATGCTTGGGGGGTTTGGTGATAATGAATGTGAGCTGATCAGAGGGGAGATCCGCATCAGCGCCATTCAGAATGGGAGTGTCGATGACAATGTTCATGCCCTCCATAACTACAAACTCTCTCATGTAAATCTCAGGCTTTTCATCATTAGAGGGGATTATGGAGATGGGGAAAAAGTGCCTTTCAGAGAAATTGATGCCATCAGAGCATCTGAACGTAAACCTGTCCTCTACTGGCTCAACTCCTTTGTGAATGCTTTGTACATAGTAAATGTGATTCTGTCTGATGTCCTTGATGGTGAAAGCACTAATAGCAGTCCCGGACCTGGATTTCTCTGAGCCTGGGGCTGGGGAGATATTTTCCACATACCCTGAGGTCGGCTGTACAATGATTGTACAAAGGAGGTCATCGTTGGGGGTGTCCACGTCATCACTGCTTATATGAAGAATTTGAATGACATTCTTCTCTCCCTCAATAACAGTGAACTGTGGCCCCACAAAGACCTCTGGAGCCTGACTGTCCAGGGGGAGAATAGTTACATGCACTCTGACACCTGTGATCTTATTTCCTCCAACAGTCCACTCATCAGACATGTCCGTCAAAGTGAGATTAAAAAAGTCCTCTTTTGTGGCCAAGCCTATCTCCCCACTGGTATGAGCATAGACCACAAAACCGTTAATAATATCAGCTTGGGTGAATGTGTCGGACGAAACACCTTTCACCAGTATTTCACCTAATAACGGCCGGGCCTCCACGATGAAGGTCAGACGAAGGTCATCCGTGTCCTCATCTCTTCCCTGAATGACATTACTTGTGATTTCTGTTGCTCCATTTTCTAGTACGTCTATATAGGAACCAATTGTACCTGCTGGAAGACTGATAGTTGGAATCTCATCATCAATTGGCTTCACATTAATCTTTATAGTAATGGGGACAACATGGACCCCGTCACTGACATCTATTTGAATCAAATCGACCGTGGACTCATGCCCGTTATGGATGTAAAAAATTCTGCCATGTTCAATATCCTGAAGGCTGAAAGTGTCTCCTTTTGTCATATCAGTGAATGTACGCTGGATCTGGCCATGCAGTGGAGGCTGAGTAATTGTGAAGGATATCTGTTTGCGGTCTGTGTCTGTGTCTGAAGTGTCCAGCTCAGCACTTGTAATGACATGCGTGCCGCGTTCCAGCACAGTAAATCCAGAGTTGGTTATTTCAGGTGGCTTGTTGTCCACAGGCTTTAGAAATATGGTAAAAACTCCCTCTACAATATTTCCAGAAACATCCTCCACAGAGTATCTGAACTGCAAAACGTGGGTGGTAATTCCAAGTTCAAGATCAGGTGGTTTGTAAGCTATTTTATGGTGGTTAATTTGTGCTTGAGTGAAAGTTGTGACTTCTGTGTTTGGCTTTTCAGTTAATACCAGATTTCCCAATACAACAGGGTTATTCTCATCTGTATCTGTCGGGGGCTGGATGACTGTGTACTTGAGATCCCGATCCTCTGAGTCCAAGTCAGTGTAGCGGAGGAATTTCTTTCGGAAATAAGTGAGCTGATACTCGTGCACAGTCATTTGCAGAGTCGTGCCAGGGTACAGCTCTGGTGGGAGGTCGTCAACAGGTTGAATTTTGATAATGAATGAGCTCTTGCCTGATTGGTTTGGTGGGTCATTGTCATCTTGAACAGTAAACACAAACTGATCCATGACTGTGCTGGTGCTGTGAGGCCCAATGTGCTTATAAAACAGTTTACCATCAGTAATATCCTGCTGCAGCCATTCAGTCACTACTTTCTCATACAACTCATCTTTTGTATTAAACTTCCAGGTTGATGGGTCCTCTGGGGCCTCAGACTGACGCAGCAGCACCTGCCCAATGGTGGAAAAGGGAGGCTCTATTGTGAATTTTATAGATGAATCCTCAGAGTCAATATCTGCTGCACTGAGCATAAGTGAGGAAATTGGCATCATTTGGTTTTTGGATAAAATCAAGCCAGTGTTGGCATTGATAATCGGAGGCTCGTCATCAGTTGGCACAACAGTGATGGGAAACAGAAACTCCACCTCATTTGTCCCATCCGTCATTCTGAAGATAATATTATCACTGTATGTGTCACTGCCATCATGTTGATAAATGACAACTCCAGCGTCCAGGTCACTTGGGGTGAAAAATTTCCTCCTCGAGCCCAAAACAGTCAATTCTCCGTGCTTCAGCCCATCAATTGCAGTAATTTTGACTTTGTCCAAGTTGTCTTCATCGCTGATTTCCAGATTCTGTGAACTGGACAGAGGCCTGGACTGACCTTCGTACAGTAACTGGCCAGTATTCCTAGTCACCACAGGGGCCAACGTGTTCATAGGCTTAACAACAATCATGAAAGCAAAAGGGTCTGACACAGCCCCCTCTGTGTCTACAACCTCAAACTCAATCTGGAAAATCCGCTCAGTTTCTGAATCCACAGCAGGGGGTTTGTAGGCGATTTTCAAGTCTTTGAGGTCTCCCTGGTAAAAGGAGGTTATTGGTAAATTCCTATCATCTGTGCTCACTATGTAGCCCTCCTCAAAGGACAGAGTGGATGTGATGTTGAAAATTAATTCATCAGGATTAGACTCAACATCCTCTGCAGCCAGCATGTCCGTGGTTATCGCTGTCATTACAAACTGGTCCACTTCCATCATCATCATTGCAACAAAGCTGGGCTTTGGAGCTGTGTTCTCCTCTCCTTCTTTGATCCTCACCAAAATTTGGAAAAATTCTTGCTTGAGTAAATTGCCCTCCTTATCATGTAACTCCACGAGCATGGGAATGTAATCTCTGTTTGGCGACTTCAAAGCAAAAGTGTGCTGATAACGGATGTCCATTTTAATAAATTCATCACAGTCCACCGTTGTCCCAAGGCTGCCCTCATCTACAAGTTTTCCATACCTGGGCAGCACGCTGCCACTCGAGAGAGAGGCGATTTTGCATTGTTGCGTGCTTTTATCATAGGTGAATTCTAAAATTCTTCTGTCAATGGGGTTACTGGTGCCGAGCAGCTTCTCAACAGTGAGTGGCATGTTTTTGGTTAGCACTTCCAGCTGTGTGAAAACGACTTCCACCTCCATCATGAAAGGTATTATAATGGTATCCGTTCGGGTGTCATACCTGAGTTGTAATCTCACTCTGTCCCTCGGAGGACTCCTGGAGCCAAAGTGAGAATACTTCACGTCGTTAGGGCCAAATTCACACGGAAACTTTTTCGGAGACAGGTGTCCAGGCCTTTGAGACAAGGGGTCATTATCCAGGACTGTTATGCTGCATCTATCGCCGGGCTGAACTTGGATAACCAAATCGTTGATGGGATCAATAAAGACTGATCTCCCGAAAGGCACGCGGATCCCATTATTGGCAACCAATATCGTGTCCTCTGACAGCTCGGACCTCAAGGCGTACGATAATCCATAGCTGTCAAAAACCTGCGCAACTGCATCACCTGTCAGAATCACGACGAGCAGAATCAAAGCAGCGCCAGTCCTGTGCAGATGCGGGGGAATAATCCAAGCCATTTGTAGTGTGGAACCGCAGAGAAGACACGTTGAACTTTGCGCATACACCCCTGCAAACTAAGAGCGGCCGTTAAAGTTGCAAGAATATAAAATCAGAGTTGGGCAATATCACGCACCTATGGACAATAAGGTGCACCATTCTCTCACAGCGGCAG
Source organism: Naso thynnoides (assembly GCA_029783665.1). Lineage (NCBI taxonomy): Eukaryota > Metazoa > Chordata > Actinopteri > Acanthuriformes > Acanthuridae > Naso > Naso thynnoides. Next base: position 23,711,855 of record JAQLOL010000024.1, on the reverse strand, counting down.
CACACTGATAACCTAAACTTCATACTCCTGCTTTGCCGGAGTAAGGAGAGTTACGCCCCCCTCTCTGCCGATTGGTTAAGGTCTCCGCTGGAATGCGTTTGTCATGTTTTAAATGGATGGAGCTCGTGTCATTCTTTGGAGACAAAGTGATGCCGCGTGGGATGGACCCCATCAGGTGAGAAAATAACTGCAAATTTTAATGTTTGGGCATCAGGAATGATTCACAGCCTGCAGCACGGCTGGAAACAGAAACTCTGCTGCTGTTACTTCATTTCGCACGTTTAGATCCGACCACACATTTCTGTTAGGTAGTATGTGAAAAATTATTTACATTTGTCCTCTAATCAACGCAGTCAACTCACTCCAGACAATTCCTAAAAATAAGGAAAGCAATCAGAAGTGCAGCTGAATCAAAGAGCCTTCAGTGGGGTGACATGAGAAAAGCTTTGTCTCCCCCTTGTGGTGTGTGTTGCCTGGAATGCTTCACACATCCCTTCGAGCAGCTATCACACCACCTTCCACCACATCCTTATTTTTCACCGTCTTTTCCAAATGAAAAACCAGGTCTGACAAAGTCAAACAGGTTCTGCATTGCATGTCCAGTGCAACCATATGGTATGATACGTCTTGTTCGACAGTGAACACATGATGGAACATGTTTGGCTGCACGAATATGCAGAGAGTATGTCTGCAGTCAGAGCAGCATCGTCATGTAATTGTAACTGACCCCAGTGCAAATATAAGTAAGCATAATACACAAGGTGGAAACGTGTGTTGGACAGCTGTCACATCCATGTTGCAGTAGTTTAAAATGTTGCTGAACAGTTGTTTGAAGGTGAGATGACACGGTCTGTGGGAGCTGTAATAATTGAGCAGCAATGATCGCCATCCTTCACAGGCCCCGAAAGCTTCTTGGTCCCGGTGCACCTGCTACACTAACCGCCAGTGCACCAGAGCTAATGAAGAGGAAGCACTGCAGGAATCTGACTGTGTCCTCTGTTAAATTCACTGCACTGGAGCCAATCCACAAGGCCACAGTACAGCTTTAACCCTGCCACACACACTCCTAAAGCATGAGTCAAGAGTTCTATTTATTAGAGTCACACAGTGACATTGTTCCATTTCTTGCTGCGCTGCTCCCTCATTACACAGGTCCTCCGCGTGTCAGGTGAGGCCCCCAGCAGGATATTCTCCTCTTACTTCTGACAAGCCCAGTCATGATCCAGCCTATCTCTACTCTACTCACATAGAGAACCAGGGCTGATTAAGAAAACATCCATATAGAAATTGTGCAGCACAGCAAGGCAGCTCAAAATGACAGAATTTCATTAAAGAAGGTTTGATTTTGGCACGGTAAGATCACAAATATTTTAGAAACCATAAAATTACGACGATGGGCGAGTCTGAAGGAAAGCTTTTATATTGTCTCATTATCAGGCTCTCATGTAGCATTTGCTCTGTTTTCACATTAACATTAAATCTCATTTGACTGTAAAAAATAATCCCGTCTCTCTTTTTCTATACAACCGTGGTATTTATTTTGCATAGCAACCGACACAGCCCTGTGTTTTTGATTTACAGTCTTTGTATACATTACGTGTACACATTCACCTATGCTCCCCTGTCAGTGTGTAGCATCCCTGGAGCCTTATATTACTGGGAAGAATTTGACTTCGACTGTGCTCAGTCCCCTCTGATGCCTTTCGGATCATTTTCATTCCATCCACAAAGTCATGAGTGTAGCCTTTGTGTCTGCACCTGCTCACAGTTGCGCATTAACGACATACAAACCATCTCAGCTGGCATGTGTTGAAACTGGGTACACAGTAGCTGCCATAACAAACTGTGCAGTTGAGTTGCACTGGACACTGTTGACAGGGTCCAATTATAAATATAGCCAAGCAAACTGCAAGGCAAAGCCCCCAGGCCTTGACAGCTCCTAGTTACAAGAGAAAATGAAAAAGAAGATGAATAGAACTTTCTGACAGCAGCGATGGCAGAGAGGGAATTGGATCATACCCAAACCTTCAGGCTTATTTTCAAGGCGAGGGGAAGTTTGATGATATTCTGCCATATCACATTTAAATCAAATTGATTGTAAACGACCAATCCCTCTTAAGAGATAGAAGTCTCGGGGGCGCCCAGTGGCTCAGTCGGTAGAGCAGGCGCCCCATATACAGAGGCTATGTCCTCGCCGCAGCAGACCCGGGTTCGATTCCACCTGTGGCCCTTTGCTGCATGTCATTCCCCCTCTCT
>JAQLOL010000024.1:23681048-23698620 GCA_029783665.1 Naso thynnoides | reverse complement strand
GTGCAAATCTTCCTTTTTAAATATTAATGTTGCCAAGACAAAGGAGATGATCACTGAATTTAGGAAAAGTCCTAATGCCATCTCTCCTGTACAGATTGATGGTCAGTCTGTGAAACTTGTGCAGCAGTACAAATATTTGGCCACAGTGATTGATGGAAGCCTGACCTTTGAACCGCAGGTGGACGCGGTGTGTAGGAAGGCCCACCAACGTTTATTGAAAATGCAGAATTTTTAATGTCAACAAAACTTTTATGGAAATGTTTTATCGTTGTTTTCTTGAATCTGTTCTTACTTTCTCTTCAATATGTTGGTATGGGTAGCTGACTGTTAAAAACAAAAAGAGACTGCAGGGCATTGTGAGGGTGTGCAAGGAAATTGCAGGTGTTGCCCTAAATGACCTCTCGGTTCTGCATTAGTCCAGGTCTGCTGAAAAGGCTCAGCTGATCCTGTCTGATCCCAGTCGCCCCCTGAGTAGCGAGTTCATGTTGCTCCCGTCAGGCTGCAGGTATTCTCTGCTGAAATGCAGGACAAATAGACTGAAAAATTCATTAGTCCCTGCTGTTATTAGTTTTTTAAATGAATGTTTCTATTCCGCATTCGATTCCGCATTGTTGTTGTGATGTTGTTTTGACTGTATGTTGTGTTATTGATTGATATTGTATGTATGCTGCCTATGTGTTGCTCTGCTGGCTGTACAACAAATCGTCCCTTGCGGACAATAAAGATACCTTGACCTTGACCTTAACTTTATGTATCACTCTGCCTCTCAGGTGTGTTAATCACTAAATGTCGGTTGCTTGGCAACTTTGTAACAAACTGCACCGACAAATCTTTTCTTTCCATCCTTGGAGTGGGTTGTTTCAGAAGTGAAGGCTACTAAAATTTAATCAATACAGGAAATGGAATGAGTGTTTTAGGTTTTAAAGGGATGTTGTGTTAATTAGAGACATTTGTTCCAGTGCCACATCATGATAACCCATGACCAGCTTTTAATGTTCAAAGAGGTTTCACAAGCCATACGCATTCATATTATACTATCCTCTCACTGTAGAGTAGTAATGTAATTTTTCGGTCAGTGTGACTGTACTGTTTTGTGCACAAACCAGATTGCCTTACAGATGTCTTGCAATAAGTGTGAAGAGATAATTGCTGCAGTGATGATGATAATGACCACAATTCCTGTAAGTGAGAGATTCTGTTGAATCAGAGGGAGGGATATTCTCATACAGTGTGTCCTCTCTCACATGCAAGATCTGCCAAAAACACATATATGCACACACATTTCTCCTGCCAGTACAAATTACAATGTCTACAAGGAAAAACGGAATATTATTTTAGAAAATATACGTGTTCTTGAAGAGCGTGAGTCCTGACAACTGTGTTACGGACAAAACCAATGAAAGTGGACTGTCATCTTCAGAACAACAATTAAAATTGTTAATTAAAAGTGTTAAGTAAAACATTTACTCACATTTTCCTTGCCGAGAAATATGCTTTGTCAGTGACATTACATGAAAACACACAAAACTGTGAGAATTCAAAATTTCATTTCCCTACATGTGAACTATATGCAGCATTAGTGCAGTTATTATTGAAAAAAAAGGGAAATTGACTTGTAAGTGCTCTCTTATCAGCCGTGCAGGCTCACATCATCCAGCGAAAGAATTGATGTCTTACATCCTACTGAAGCTGTTTTCCCTTCTACAATAATTACTCTTTAAGAACTCACTGGAAAAACAGAATGAGGGTGAAGTTATTATACATCCTCAGAGCGCTGTGGCAAGCAGTGCTCTTAGTTTGGTAACTAAGACTCTGTATTAAGTATCTGCAGTTAAAAATTCAAGATGATTAGCTGATATCAGGCGGAAACGTCAGCTGAGGAATCCATCAACGGAACTCGGTGGAGGGGGCAGATTCAAAGGGCTGTACCCAGGCAAACAGGATGCAGAAACCCCGGACAAAGTTGCTTTACATGTGAAAATTTGTTCAATTACAAAAAGGTGAACTGTTTTCGTCAGCCTTCATGTTAAAGTCTCAGTAAATCATGCCATTTTTTCTGATGATGGTCTGCAGGACCTCTGTGTGCTTTCTTCCTCAGGATCTGCTCTACAATGATGTTTACTTCACTGTGATTCACAGAATAAGTACATGACACAACGTAAAGAAATACTGTATAAGCTACTTATCTGGAATACCATCCTGCATTATTACATCGTCTCCTGATTTGAATCTATAAGTTGGTATGTTTATTAGTTTATTAGTTTAGTCCAACCAGTCGAAAGTTCAGTAGTTTTCAGTCAAGTTTATTTGACTCTGGATTTGACTGATTTCCTTTATTATGTGCTTGCACTGCGTGTCGGCCCTCCAGCGCTAAAGAGGCTCTGGTAATTAGGGTTGTATTGTCACCTCATGCTTCTTGATTGATAGTGTAGAAGCATGCCAGTTTTGTACGATAAAGTTTTATTCAAATACTTTTGTATAAACAGTGAATCCGATGTGTCATCGCCGCTGAAAACTACAGGAAAGAGAGTTACTATAGCAACTGAACTGATATGTTTCTTGGGAGTTGCAAGAGAGCAAATGAAGACTGAGGACTGTATTTACATTCATCAGGTTTCTAGAAACACAACTGCGATATAATGCCCATGCTGCTTTGTGACTGGAAGATGCATCGGCATAATTAAAAATCCTTCCTAGCTAAGGCGGCTAGTTTCTTGTGAAATGATCTTTACGCGGGGAATTCTCATTATGCTGTCTGATAAAATTCCATTAACTGGATGAGCTTGATATGTCAGGGGCAAGGTGGAGCAGGTGTTGCTGCTGTTGTAGAGGAGGGAAGAACAAACAGAAGCAGTAAAAGTTGAGCTGAGGTCAGGGATACAAAATGCAATTTTTTGCTTGTGGGCACTTTTGAGTCATATATATTTAATCACAATGATTTATTAAGCCTATCTATTATGATATTACTATGATGCTACTGTATCTTTAGCCCTTTAGAGCTATGGAAACAGGAGGTCAGCAGGCTAAATATCCCAAAAAATAATTATCTGATGTTTGTGGGTCCCCTTACTTTCCATTGGCCCCTTAACTTCGCAACAAGATCACAAGAGAGTCAGGTTACAACTGCAGATTAAATACAAAATGTGAAACTATGAAATAAGTTGAAGTCCAAACATATACATAAATTTATGGTCTGCATACATTATAATAAAACATTCACCCTGAAATTGTACCAACAAAATTGCTTTTGAAGTCCTACAGTTCTGAAGATGTAAAAATGTAGTCAGTTCTTAACCTTAATTTTATTTTAACTAAATAAATAAATGAATAAATAGGCCTACTTCAACCACCATTTAAACTTCATTATGCTCATAATCCATAAAGCCTATTCATTTTAATAACCTAGAAAATATGAAAAACAAATCATGAGGTGAGACTTTATTTAGCCTATTATCTTACTAACAAAACGTTACATTGTTCTTAGAGTAACGCGACTTTAACGGGACTGCCCTGACGACAGCAATAAATAAAAATGGTATTACTTTTGCATGACATAAACAATGGGAAACTGTCTTTCTTCGTGAGAAACCCCCGCCCAAACACTTGTTACTCTGTAATGTGTCAAAGAAAAGGAGGGGGGGCTGAGTTTTACTGCGCAATTTGTGGACAGTTTCTACAAGGAGACATGCCACCTCTTGTTCCCTCCTAATGTGACGTTTGCAGAGAAACGTGCAGGTCAGTCCCATGATGTCCTTCATGTCCGAGCAGACGGGAGAGGGGAGGGGGTGGGCAGATATGTCATGGCTCTGTGTCTCCAGCAGAGACTTGACTGATAAGATGTGGATCCAACCACGCAAGTTTCCTCTCTGACAGCCGCAGCCTCCGAAGTCTCCGTCGAGTGGTTCATGGGGAAATCACAGCTGGAAAGGTAAAGTTTCACTCCATTTAATTACGCTGATCAAGCGCGCTTTGAACAGACAACCTTCTGTTGTAAAACAGATTATCTTTTGTTCACACGGAAAATAAATGCCAGCCTAATCGTGTTACAGATTACGTTTGTGTTAACGTTAACTTTTGTAGATTTGTACATGGAGAATATTCATTTAAACAAATAAAAAAAAATAGCCTGAAATGAAAACACTAATTGATTGTATCATTTTTGGGTGTATGAATGTAACTGGAAAATGTGTGTTAGGTTCCTGTCCCCACTTTGTCTGTAATTTGACCTCACGTTTCCCTCTGTCTTGTTTTGCGCCCTCAGTTGAGACTGTGAGGCGCAGCAGAAATGTCCCAGCTGTATTATAAGAAAGCTGACAGCTCGTCGTACAGGGACCGCATCCCTCTGCGCATCGTGCGGGCAGAGTCGGAGCTCTCCGCCCTGGAGAGGGCCTACCTGGGGGCTGTGGAGAAGGGGGACTATGCCAGTGTGAAACAAGCCCTGGAGGAGGCTGAGATCTACTTCAGGATCAACATCAACTGCATCGACCCGCTGGGACGCACAGCCCTGCTCATTGCCATTGAGAATGAGAACCTGGAGATCATTGAGCTGCTGCTCAGCTACAATGTGTATGTGGGTGATGCCCTGCTTCATGCCATCCGGAAAGAAGTGGTGGGGGCTGTGGAGCTGCTGCTCAACTACAAGAAGCCACGTGGCGAAAAACAGGTACTGCAGATGCAAAATAACATCCTGTTGACAGTTTGCATTCCCACAGGTGTTTCTCATTAAGTTATGATTTATTGATAGCCTTTTTAGACTCTGTTAATTACATTTTATGAATTTTTGATGTTCAACTTGGCATTCAAAACCTTTTTTTTCCATAGCTTTTCTTTTCTTCTCTGACAGAATATGTTTCAAGGTGCCAACCCGTAGGCTTCATGTGATTACTGTACTTCATACTAATGTTTGTCACCAAAGCCTACAGAGTTTCCAGAAGCCTTTTTGGAGGTTATGACACGCTGAACATGGCTAAGTTTGGACAGAAGTGTCATGATGCCTCTCTGTCTGTTGGTCAGTTACAGTGGTGGGCTTATAACATCATATCCTTAAATGATATTTCCTTATTATGTGAATTGTTGACAGACTGTGGGAATTGCAAAATGCACTCGTATGTCTGTGCCTGTGCAGAAAAAAAAGTCAGTGGTTAATTGGCACACATGCAGTGTGTGATACCTTTAATCAGCTTTAATAAAAAAGCATTATGTTGACTTTTCTGTTTTGCAACAAGTGAAATTTTTACGATTTTTGTTAATGTCATTTATTAGGTTATATTACATTCTTTTATTCATTTTCTGTAAATTGTTAAACCCTTTTTACGGCAACATTTGCTAAAGAGGTGCCTTTTTGTGTAGTTTCAGGCAAATTTGTGTTTGTTTTAGTATTCAAACTCCCATTTTCTGCTTGAGGCAGCAGGGCTGATACTCTTTGATGTGCAGTCGTTCTTTTTGCCACAGCTTTTACAACAAAAAGTCATTCTCCATGGTGTGCGGATCCCACATTTCGATAAAGCCCCCGGTTGCTTTTTTAAATCAGTTTGTGATATCTTTGTAATTCTGTTTTTGACGCTGTTGGGTCTCAGGTAAAGGACTTGGTGTTTCTTGTGAGCAGACGGAAAAAGAAAAATGGGTGTAGTTGCTTCAAACCAGCAAGATACTTTGAGGCCAGCTGAGCCACAAGCCATTAGCTGTGTGCTTGCTGGTTAGAGACCCAGCACAGATGAAATTAGACCCGCTCAAACCAACTGTTTCAGTTCATGTGAGGGGCCATAAAAGCAGTGTTTGTTTGTTTGAACACTATTTGATAAAGCAGCAGTGTACTGTACATTTGATGTCTGCTCATTTGTGTGTTCCTCTCTTGGCTTCCTGACAAGGTCCCACCAATTCTGCTGGACAAACAGTTTTCAGACTTCACCCCCGACATCACCCCAATCATCCTTGCAGCCCACACTAACAACTATGAGATCATCAAACTGCTTGTGCAGCGAGGTGTTTCCATACCCCAGCCACATGCTGTGCGCTGCAACTGCGTGGAGTGTGTGTCCAGTTCAGACGTGGACAGCCTCCGTCACTCACGCTCTCGTCTGAACATCTACAAGGCCCTCGCGAGTCCATCACTCATCGCCCTCTCCAGCGAGGATCCGTTCCTCACAGCTTTTCAGCTCAGCTGGGAGCTGGAGGAGCTCAGCACAGTGGAGAACGAGTTTAAATCAGAGTATGAGGAGCTGTCCCATGTGTGTAAACAATTTGCAAAGGACCTGTTGGACCAGACCAGAAGTTCTAAGGAACTGGAAATAATCCTCAACTATCGTGATGACATCAACCCTCTGCTGGATGAGAATGCAAATGATCTGGCCCGACTGAAGTTGGCTATCAAATACTGCCAGAAAGAGGTAAGCTCTTTGTTGATTATAATATGCTGTCAGATAACGATAACAGAATATGAGCGGGGCAAAATATTTATAGAGGAAGAAATATAGTAACCACAGCGTCATCTTCTCAATACTCTGGTAATGGATATTTTCATTAAAACATGCAGAAGCTCTTAACAGATTCTCCTGCCAGTTTGAATTTCCCAAGTCATTTTGTAATGAAACATATACACATTTTTTACTGGCTACTTTAAACAGGAAAATTTGCACATGCAGACATGTAGAAGTTACAGGCAGTACATGTTCTTAAAGCAATCTCACAGAAATTGTTATTTTATGCAGTTTCGCACTCCTTGGTTCCTGAGTGAGACACCACAAATTACATGTATCTGTAGCAATATTGTTGGATGCAATGTGTTTGCTAACTACAAACAAAAAGCCTCCTGTGTCATGAAAAGATATCTTCCTGTCTAGAAGTAAACATGCATGCTCATGCATCTTTTTGCCAAGCGGCAATCAGAGTTTGCTCAAACTTTTGCATAGGTCAGCCACTCAGAATATGGCAAGCCAGGCTGACATAACCTGAACCAGAGACAACATGCAGCTAATACCTGGCTATGCTAGCCTTTGTTCAAGTTGAATGACTGCAACTATGATCAAAAGCAAAGCGGTAGCCACAGTGAGCAGGAGTTTATTATATAAGTAAGTAAAATTATATATGCATCAGGAAACTCAGTTAAAGTCAAAGAGAGTGGATCAAGAACCTCACATGATAACCAGACTATTTATTCTCTATAATCTAGAGATGTAAAGCAATTTGTTTCAGTCACACTGATATACATACAAAAATACTGACAGTTGACGGAGTACCAGTTACTAGTACAACAAGTAATAAGGATTACATTCTTAAAACAACATGGACTGAAAAACAAGGATGGTGCCAAGATGAGCTGCAAATGGCTTGAAATGGGTGGAGATGTCCTTGGGGAGTTTCAAACATGTCATTATCAGGCTGGCTCTTAGCTAAACATTACAGTAGCACTCTCAGACAGTCCCGTGACAATTGGATAATTGGGGATAATGATGGAATAAGTGATGGCCATTTCCCTGCAATACATTCTCATGATATTTTAATCAGGGAGGGAACCTTTTACAGTCTTTTAACATCTTATTTAGTATTCAGCCCCTGGATGCAGTCTCAAGTTTTTTGTATTTTCTTAAAACAGTGCTGCTAAAAAATTTACACATCGTGATTACAAAGCAACAGTAACAAGAGGCAGCCATTAAAATATGACTCGTAATTTTTTAGCATAAGCATAAACTTGTCAAAATTAAAAACTTTGTCCTCAATTCTGCAGATTTTTCAGAAAATAGGGCATGACAGTTTGTGTCCTTTCTTTGTTTAACAGACCGCTTATAACTGTTGACACTTGTTTGTATACATCAGTTACTGAGTAGGTCTTTTTGCAGAGTTAAAAGCTTCTCCCACCGATGCTCTACAAATCCTCCATATTTGGATTTAGTCTCAGCCCTGAGAATTGAAGAGTTTTTTCACGAGTATGTTTTCTCTTCTTTTGGTTGTATTTTAATGAGACAGTTGGCAGCGTGAGAATCAAAGATCAGTGTGACTGTTAGCAACTCTATGTGGCACAACCAGTGTCCATGACAAAAGGCTGTACAGCTGAACTTCAAGGCCTCAGTGGCCATTGGTTATCACAGACTGTTTTTTTGATAACATACCTGCAATACCTACACTACTGCTATTAATATTATAGACCCTGGTCCTATAGCACTGCACATGCTATGATGGGAACACATCAAAAAATAACATTTGCCTAAAATCAGTGTATTCAGGACGAATTACATAAACAAATACACATACAAAATCTTAAGCAAAACATTGAAATAGTGAAGATTTTTTAAAAAAGCTGTAATTGTTTTGTGGGTAGTGTCAGTTCTTGCAAAATAACAAAGATTATCAATACGCTCAACATATAGTATGATAAGTTCTAAGTAACTTATTGTGATAACTGTGATTGCCCTGAAGTTGTGCACAAGAATACAAGCCACTCAATTATTGTGCTGCCAGCCAGCAAGAACAACTTGAATGTTACTTGTATTCTGACCCCCCTCTGTTACAGTGGATGATACAAAATGTGTGATAGAAGGTGTGGATCTAGCCTGAACAAAAAGAAATAACTGGGCATTATGGGGCTTAGTTCACCACATGCCTCCAAACTCAAACCACTGCACATTAATAGCAGTAGAAGGTAGGCTTGGGCTGATATTTGATATGATCCAGTATCGCGACATTTGCCGTCATTTGTGATATTTCTAACAATGAACGGCTGTTACAGCATCTTCGGGATTCATTTAAAAAGGACATGCACATGAAGCTGCAGTGACGATGGAGGCAACGCACTTTGTTATTTTAAAAGGTGGAGAGGTTATCAGAGGTTAACTGGCATGATGTAAGCATGCATGCAGACATAAACACGGACATGGAGAGCTTAGTTTTAAGTAGAGAATGTCAGCTCACTGATTTGTCATAATTTCAGGTTTAAAGCAGGAGAGCCAATTGATTTGAATGAGGCAATATGTCGTCTTTGTCGTCAGCAGGTGATGACTAAACAGGGCAACACAACAAATTTGTTCCAGCCCTCATGATATTTTTCATCACTGTGATATTAAATTTGGGATGTTGCCCAAGCCTGGTAGGAAGTTTGTTCAGTCCCTCATTAAATGCACAGGAGCAGCCATTAAGAGGTTGTTTTGTACTACCAGCATTGCGTGTTTTGTGTTTATGATGCATAGAATGCTGATTGTTCTAACAACCAGACAAATAACACACACATACATACACGCACGCGCACACACACACACACTTCTCCAAAGAACGGGCACTAAAATGATTCCAGAGTTCTAATGGACTGGATAGACCACAGCACTAAAGATGTTTTCCTCTGTTCCTCTGCACTGTATTCAAGCCTCAATAATAATGCATTCATAGTTTCATGCTCAAAACATACAGTAGTCGAGTGCTTTACATAAAAAGAGAAAAACCTGTGTGTGTGTGTGTGTGTTTCCGTGCATAATGTGCATGTAAGGAAACCGATTAAACTGATAAACTGTTACTAAGGTTATCTACCAAAAAAGAAAAATGTAGCATTAAATTATTTTCTAGGGAAGAGATTTAAAACATATTTAAGCTTAATAAATGTTTTTCTTATCTTTGATTGATTGATGAGCTTCACGATTGACAGATACTTGATTTTAACAAAGAGAGTGATGTGACGTTGATGAGGCGATTTTCACCTTCCAAAAATGTCCTCAGAGAAAATCTGGCCGCCAGATGCCACTTTATGCCTCCAGTCATGTGATGGCAAGTCCGGATCACACAAGGACAGATAGGAAACGTTAAAGATGTTGGATTCCACACTGATAGATGACCTCAGCATCAACCATGTCATCCACAATTTAATGCTATATAGCACCATAATGGGGATCCATTTACAGTAACTTGGTTAAATTGAAATTAACTTTGATCATCAGCGTCTACAGATGCCCAGCAGGAGTTTTTATCAAATCTCACCGCGCAGAGAAAATGACTGTGGGAAACAGATTTGACAATCGCCTCTCAACAGAGAATTAAAGAGAGACTTCAGAAATGTTTGCCCAACTGAAACTTTTGTCTTGCCCCATGCAAAATAGAGTCTTTTATTAAAGCAGTATGTAAAAAGTCAAATGTAATCTTTTTTACAATCGCTGTGATTGGATGTTAGAAAGGTGGTGCTGAATGTACTGTGATGTAGACAGTACTTAGCACATTCTGCCATTGCTTTCTTGCCTCTCTCTTTCTGTCCAATGGGATTAAGAATGTCAAGGCATGTTTTGTCCATCCCTAAATGTTGCTTTTGTTGTAGGTTATCAGCAGGATGCAGCAGAAGCAATATCGTACCTCGGAGAGTTTAAGACTGAAAAGAAAACTATAATCAATTTTGCTGAATTTTGACAGGAAAAAAACCCCAAAAATATTAACCTCATAACATTTTCGATACTAGATATGGCTGCATTAAAATAAATAAACATTTATTCAGGCAGTAAAGTAAGATATTGTGTAATTTTGTTAAAAGTGTTGTTTGAAGAATCAAAACCAACATGTTGCATATTCATTGGGTCATGGACCAGTAGGATAGAATGCATAAGGATGCTTTGATTTGTGAAGTCGTTTTCCAAATTAAAACCGAAAAAGATCTCTTTTTTTTTTGTTACGCTGGTCTGTTTTGCCCAAATGCTGTTTGTCCACTGTTACTGTTAGCGGGCATTTTATAAAATATGCTTATTTAATTAAAAATCTATGAACATAATTCAATTTTTTCGTAATTTATTTATTTTTTAGATTATTTTTGTAAAATCAATTGTGCAATTTTTGTATTGCAATGCACATCATAACACTGTTTTGGTTTTTTATTTTTTTACTGTTTGAAAAAAAAAGAGAGAAACTTGTTTTGTTCTTTTTGTGTGTGTAACTTTGTTTATGTGTACTGTTTACAGGTCAGGGATTGTTGTAGTTGAGCTTAATGGCCTTTGTTGTGATTTGGTTACCATTTTCTGAATGGATTTCCAAGAAAAGGAGGAAAATAAATGAGAGCTTGAGTTAATTTAACATGTCTCTCTTTATCTCTCTCTTATTTTCAGTTTGTTGCTCAGCCGAACTGTCAGCAGCTGCTGGCGTCTCGGTGGTACGATGAATTTCCAGGATGGAGGAGACGTCATTGGGCAGGAAAGCTCATCACATGTATCTTCATTGGCCTGCTCTTCCCACTGTTATCCATCTTCTATCTGATCTCTCCAAAGAGCCGCTATGGCTTATTCATCCGCAAGCCCTTCATCAAGTTCATCTGTCACACTGCTTCTTACCTGACCTTCCTCTTCCTGCTCTTCTTGGCCTCGCAGCATATCGCCTCTGCAGAACCAAACTTTCAGGGCCCACCACCGACCACTGTAGAATGGATGATACTACCCTGGGTGCTTGGTAACAATAAACACACACACATACCTGTACAACGGTTGTTTCTCACATAATTTATTTCTGTGGAACTTAACTTGAGTGATGGTGTCACACTAAAGACCTGTGCTGTTTGTTCGTCTATCCAAGGTTTTATATGGACTGAGATCAAGCAGATGTGGGATAGTGGTTTCGAAGACTACATAGATGATTGGTGGAACTTAATGGACTTCATAATGAACTCCTTGTATCTTGCAACCATTTCACTGAAGATTGTTGCCTATGCAAAGGTACTGTACACATGTTATGGTGCAAAAAAAAAAAAAAGAATCCTTAACTACAAATTATATCAATGATTTCAGCATTGTTATTTAGTTAAAGAAGGCATTTTATACTCATTTTGGGGTCTTTCATCTAGATTTTGGACTCTTATAGAGCAGCTAGACACAACTGACCAAACAGTAAAGTCTGCAGATCTACAGAACACTATGACTTGCGCGCTATTTCTTCCCTCTGTTTTCTGCATTCTCTAAAAACACTCTGTGTAAGCATACTCCTCCCCCTTTCCCTCACCTCCACTCTTCAATGGACTTACAACTGGACTAACCTGATAGAGGAACGCCATCAACTTCCGTCTGGTGCTTGCCACCTTAGGAAAGTTTAAAAAAATTAACTGTCCATTTACCTGAGAAAACTTTTTATTGGAGCCATCTCGAAACAAGGTGCTAACAGTAATCCATCAGACAGACAGCAGAGGAAGCCTAGCACGCGTAAACGTCACTGGAAAAACGCTGTAAAAAAACGTTGTAAAAAACAGCGTGCAGAGCCAACTGAAACAGCCTGTTTGGCATGGTTTAACACAAGTATCCGACATTGTAACAACATTTATATGTCAGATAAGTCGGAAAGCGTAATAGCTCTTTTTTAAAAAGAGGAAAATAAAAATGTATACAATCAATGTATATTTATGTATGTCTCAGCACTTCTTTTTTTTTTACAGTTCAGTGGACACAAACCCAGAAGCAGCTGGCAGATGTGGCACCCGACTTTGGTGGCAGAGGCTTTGTTTGCGATTGCCAACATCTTCAGCTCCTTACGGCTCATCTGCCTTTTCACTGCCAACTCCCATCTGGGCCCCTTACAGATCTCACTGGGCCGCATGCTCCTGGACATCCTCAAGTTCCTCTTTATCTACTGTCTTGTGTTGTTAGCCTTTGCCAATGGCCTCAACCAGCTCTACTTTTATTATGAAACAAATATGACTGGAAGTTGCAAGGGTATTCGCTGCAATCAGCAAAACAACGCCTTCTCAACGCAAGTTGAAGCTCTTAGATAAATTCTCCCTGAAAAAAATCTGCATTGTTAATAATTAATGAGCTTGTTTTTCAGCAGCGCATAATGTGATGTATGGTTGTTTGCTTCTCAGGCTATTCGAGACGCTGCAGTCATTATTTTGGTCCATATTCGGCCTGATTTCCCTCTATGTCACCAATGTGGGGCCAGAACATGAATTCACTGAGTATGTGGGCTCCACCATGTTTGGCACATACAATGTCATCTCCCTGGTAGTTCTTCTGAACATGCTGATTGCAATGATGAACAACTCTTACCAGCACATTGCTGTGAGTGGTGAAAGTTATCCAATGTATTTTTACCACACTAATTTGTCTTGCTGTCCTTTGCAGTGGTTTGGATTAATTGTTTTTCTTGCTTGTTTTGCTTTTCAGGATCATGCAGATATAGAGTGGAAATTTGCAAGAACAAAATTATGGATGAGCTACTTTGAAGAAGGGGGAACGTTGCCGTCTCCATTTAATATAATTCCCAGTCCAAAGTCTGTTTATTATCTCATCGGATGGATAAAGAGGCATTTGTTAAAGAGACCAAACATGAAAGGGCTTGAGACCTTTGAAACCTTGGGGGTAAGGAGTTCCCAGAGATTTGCTCTGATCTGTTTCGTCACCACTGCTGGATACACTTTCAGCAGAGTGGATCCAAAAAAATTAAGTTGTTTTCACATTAGGCACCAGTGTACCATTCCCAAGTATGATTGCTCTCCCCTCCCCCCGCTTGTCTGCCTTTACTTTAGTAACATTCTTCCCTTCCGTGAGTACATTTGCGTATGTACCCAGTTCAATATACTAACAACAGGAAGGAGATCTGACAAACCAACAGAACGACGGCGGACGATTAGTTGTCAAAGCGAAACACAAAAAGCACTTAATGCAATAAAACTCATATTTTTTTAAATTGATTTGCTGTCAACAACTGCTGAAAAGGACTGTTGTCTTGCTCTGTAAACACCTCTTGATGATCGATCGGCTAACAAAGCTAATTGAAAAAAACATTATAACTCCTGTGACTCAGCCAACTTCAAAATATAAGTGAACTTGAGTTTTGTCAGTGTAATGCTTTTAATGTGAAGTGCTCTACAGATAGTGTGTTTTTCATGTAGAAAGTCAGTGCACTGAGGATTACAAGTGAATGTCACGAGTTTATTAGTTAACGGGGAAATTTTGTCACCACAGCAAACCTACCATAGACCCATCACATTAAACAGTTTGTCACACAGCAGCCCACTTCCTTGTTTGGGCACAGTTGCTTTCACATCTTGCACTTGTGTTCACACTAATTAAAGGAGCTGAACTATGGGGTGAAGTATACTCGGATTCTGGCCTGGGTCCCTAATGTGAAACCAAACTAAGTGTGACTTAAATTACATAGCTTTTTCTCTTCAGAAGTTTATCAGGGAATAAATTAATTTATATCACGGGACTCTTTATTGAGAAATGGCAAAGAGAACACCATTTTGCAGGCAAAAATAGAATTTTGCTTTTTTAATGGACTTGTTTTTTTCTGTAATTGTAGAGACGAGCAGCTGAAAATGTAAGACTGAACCATGAATATCAGGTAGTATTTTGTTTTCCACAATATGCTGTTAGGTCTTGATGTTTTTGACTCACATAATTTTTGACTCAGTTGAAGTGAAAAGTGAATCTGCAGAATTGCCTTTTCTAGGAGGTTATGAGGAACCTCGTGAAGCGGTACGTGGCAGCAATGATCAGAGATGCTAAGACAGAGGAAGGGTTAACAGAGGAGAATTTCAAGGTTGTATGCAGTTTTTAATGTAACAACATCGCACATTTTTTGTGTTTGTTTTCATTGCTGTGTATGTAATCCTTTTATTATTTGCTTCTCAATAATTGATAGGAGCTCAAGCAGGATATCTCCAGCTTCCGCTTTGAAGTCCTGGGAATGATGAAGGGTAAAAGTCAGCGAGGGGGGGCGAGAGCAGTTGCAAGCTCCACCTTGGCTTACCCTGGAAACTCATTCAAATATTCTCCAAAAGTCTCAACTGATGAGCCTCAACAGAAGCTAAACATGTTTGATTTGACCACCACCATGTTGCACAGTGGAGTTGCCAACACCAGCAGCTCTGTGGGTTCTAACAGGCCGGCCAGTGCTTCAATTGTTTTCTGCACAGAACAGCCTCACAACAAGCTGCCCAAGGATGTCTCAGAAACTGCGTCCGTCCAGAGACACAGCAGCCCTCCCTCTCAGAAATGTGATGAGATATATTCACTGTCAGAGGATGACACGTTGGGCTCTGGCAGACAAAACCAAAAGCAACTTCAGACTAAGAAAGTAATTGTGGATGTCTTACAGAGAGTGGAGAAGGACATTCAGGAGATTGAACGTTCTCCCAAAGAGTGTGCAAAAGTCACAAATGGGCCCAAAAAATTTTAAAGTGTCTGCAAGTAAGTAACATTGCACTTACCGTATTAAAGTCTTAGAACTTTTGGGGATTTACTTTGATTTCATACATCCACCAATTGGAAAACAGTTTATCGAAATATACTCAGTTTAAGTAATACTGTTTCCTGTCATGTATGTGGTGGCTTTATAATATTATGGTATCTCACATTATACTTCATTGTACATACGTTCACATCTGATAGACAGACGATAAACCCGACAGAGTGAGGACTGACCTCGGTGAGTACTGACTTGAACCTCAGGGAATGTGAAGCAAATTAGTAACTCATGTTAGACCTTGAGCTTTAAATTCCAAAGAGCCCGCACACCCTGCTGCCTTCCTCAACTCTTCCTTCTTGAACTGTTCTCTTGCTGTAGTATGCAGAATATCTTAAATCTTGATGTCTGTAGAAAAAGTATTACTCCTCATATACTCTCAGTAAAATAATTCCTAAAGAAATACAAAATAAAACAATCACTAAGTGAAACAAGCTTATTTGTATTTAATAGCTTACCTGAGTGCATGTCATATTGGATTTGGACATTTTTCATTGCATGTTTCAGAGATGTGGGTCAACTCTCTTTTACTCCAACAATAATCTGTTGCCTCAGGTGAGAGAGTAAATCACTCCTAATTCTGTCGCTGAAGCAGAAGAAGAGTGTAATGCAATCTCGATGAGTTGTGTTGCTGGATTTATTCCTCAAAAGCAGGCAGGCATGGAGCTCTCCTGTGTGTGTTACTGTGTCTTTTGTGTGTTACTGTGTCTTCTGTGTGTTACTGTGCAATTTCATAATTTGTAATGTTATTGCTCTGTGATTAAATAAAAGAGAAAACAAATTCAAAAGGCAGTGTTTCTGAAACTTTTTGGACTCATTTACAACATGTTGTTTCCCTTGGTTTACTCTTTGGTCAAATCATGCCCACTGACAAGTAAAAACAAATGAAGCTTTTGCACAAACTGGCCCCTTTGCCTTACAGCTGAAATTTTCTCTCATCTTGTTTACTGGCGAAAAGGTTAAGTAAATAAGTTTGTTACCGTTACTCTCTGGCTGTATGTACACTGCTGAGCTCTAGATACACAGTTTACATGGACATCCACCTTGTGAGAGCATTTTTTCTTGTACTTTGTGACCTGTCAGTAAAACTCAGTGCTTTATTGTACTTTATTTGCAGAATTAACACTAATTTGACACTTTAACTGCTGACCTCCTTGAAAACAAGATGGTTCTTCTCAAGATGTTGATCCTTCTTTTATCAATCACTATAAAAAAGGGAAGCTTCCACATATCTACATAACCTTAGCTCTTGCAGGATATAAACTATTGCAGGAACAGGTTTTCTCCTTTCCTCTCTCCAGCCACTGTGACTGGAAAGAGAGAGGTTTGTGACAAATGTCCTCGCCGAAATGCAGGGTGGTACCACTCAGTGTTTAATTTGGGCAGGTGATTATTGATTAGAGGTGCCTGTTATTCCTTTTTCCTACAGGTTAGTTTGGTTTGCTCCACAAGCTGGCATGGCTCGTTTGGATGCTGTGTGGGTTTTAATCATCATGGGCTCGCGTCATGTTTCTCAGGATGGTGTGCAGTTTTTTGTTAAGTAGCTGCAGCATTGATGCTTCCCTCTCTGCTGTAAGGGAAGCTCAACTTTGGTTTCCGGTGATGTATCGCAAACTCACCTGCGTTTCAATACCCATGCTACCCTACTATTTAGTGTGCCAAAAAAAAACATTTAGTATGTCCCAGTCATACTGATAGTGGTCCCAATACGTAGTGTGTGAAATGCAGTATGCCAGAAGCAGCCTACTGTACTACCAGGATGTTCTGCTAGCCTACATCTGGTTGGATTTTGCACTATGCCAGCATGCTTTGCTATTCTGACCTACAATTCTCTGCACAGCAGAATAAACATGAGGAGAGAGAAGGTGAGAGAAGGCAAACATTAGACAGCTGATGGACTGATGATGGTTGATTTGACAGAATGACAAGCACCCCAGTGACAGCATACTTAAGAGTAAGTAGGCCTACTACCTAAGTTTTGTGACTCATATGTACAGTTTGCAGTACAAAGCCAAGTAATGAAAATTTAGTGAAAATGTCATATGGGGGAATATTACCTCAGGATGGATTAGAAAGCATTGTTGCTCAACTTGTACTCCAAAATTTCACACAAAGGCCACGACGGATACAGTAGCATCAGGGAAGAAGTCGACATTCAAGACGCAGACGCACTATCATGACGGAGTAGTAGGTCCATACTATCCATACGACACTCACACTGCATGCATCAGTATGTACTGTGTTAGGGCAGCTGCAGCACCTACTACAAGTAAAAAACAAAAGTATGCAATCTAGAATATGGGGTAACAACCTTTATTTGTTGGTTTTATGTGTCTTTTTTAACACAACCAACTGTAAGTTAAATCAATAAATAACAGAAGAAAAA
>JAQLOL010000024.1:23666373-23680948 GCA_029783665.1 Naso thynnoides | reverse complement strand
AAGTTAAATCAATAAATCACAGAAGAAAAACATGTTTTCAAAATGTTATATATTTATTTATTTATTTATTTATTCCCTCTAAAATACCAGAGGCCTGGGAGCTTGAGGGTTCTGCACAGTATCTTAGCTGTTCCTAGAACTGCACTCTTCTGGACAGAGATCCCAGGTGTTGTTCCTGGGATCTCCTGGAGCCATTCTCCCAGTTTGGGGGTTACAGCCCTGAGGGCTCCAGTCACCCCTGGGACCACAGTTGCCACAGATCTTCTTGAGCCCTTCCTTCAGCACTTGATATTTCGCAAGTTTCTCGTGCTCTTCCTTCCTGATGTTACTGTCACACGGGATTGCCACATCTATTACTACTGCTTTCTTCTGTTGTTTGTCCACTGCCACTATGTACACTTGGTTAGCAACCACCATCTTTTCAGTCTGGATCTGGAAGACCCACAGGATCTTTTCTCAGTCATTCTCCACCATCTGTGGCGGTGTCTTCCATCTTGACCTCAGGACCTCCAGTCCATACTCAACACAGATGTTACGTTACACTCTGCCAGCCATCTGGTTATGGCGTTCCATATACGCCTTGCCTCCCAGCATCTTACACCCTGCTGTGATGCGCTGTACTGACTCAGGGATGTCTTTGCACCACCTGCACCCGGGGTCCAAGATCCTATGGATCTTGTGATTAGGGCCTGTTCTTGTGCGGCTATAATTAGTGCCACTGTGCTATCTTTCAGTCCAGCCCTTTCCAGCTATTGGTAGCCTTTTCCGATATCAACCACTTCTTCTATTTGTGGTACATGCAGTGTAGGGGTTTGTCCTGCCATGATAGCCCCACGGGCTCCCCCTCCTCCCTGATGGGTTTCTCTTGCCTGAGGCATCCTGATGCAGGTCGTCATGGGCACTCATGTTTCCAATGTATTCCTGCATGTTTGTTATTTCAACAAGCGAAGTCCGGGCGAAGTCCAAGCCATGGTCCCTGTTCCTACTCTCGCACATATCCGAGGTACAGGCATGTAGCGTTAAGGACCTTGCCTAAGGTGTGCCCTGAGCCCTGACTGGGAGTCAAACCCCCAGTCTCCATATCAAAGTCCGTGGCATTGCCACTGAACTATATATGTATTTAAATATAGATATGTTTTTATATTATTCTCAAAACTGTTATTTCATACACACAGTACCTGGTCGTGTACATCCTATTTCTCTTTGGGTTTTGGTTTTTTTCTGTCAACAAGTTTGTTTGTTTGATTTTAGAAATGCAATTGTGTGATTTGGCCACAAGAGAGCTCTATTAAGCTGTTTAGAGTAAAATTATATCAGATGGCTGTCTGTCCCAACAAGTACAGCCTACATTTGTACTGCAGTTTAATGAGAAAAGTTCAAAAGAAGTTGTAGATCATATGCTTAAAGTTTAAAGATTTTATCTTTGTCTTAAAATCACTCCCATTATAGCAGCTAATATAGTTACTGCTGGATACTGTGCCCCTTGAATTCAACATGAAAAGAAGCTAACGCATCTGTCAAATCCTTGCTGCTTACTTGTGTCCCCACAACAGACATATCCCACTTAAGCCTTTTAAGTTTTTATTTACACAACATGAACTACTTTGTTACAGAATAATTGGATTAAAGTGTAACCTTTATTTGTTCATTTGGTAGTGTACTCCAGAGCAGTGGGTAATAAGTGGGCTACAAAGAGTCTCTGTTAACTTTTCTTCAACTTCTCTAATCAACACCAAAACGGCATCACAGTTTACATCCAACTTGCAGCTCAACCTTTAGCACCTACTCTGCTGTGTCACACATAACCTGTCCCCTGTGAAACACAGCAGACAGAAACAAATATTCTCTCTAAGCAAGAGGGCATAAAATCAAACCTAAAGCGACAAATGTGAATACTCAAATAAAATCCAAATTAAAGTGCCATATATGAATGCCTAAATCATTATGTGTTTAACTGTAAGTACAAAATAATGCTTTGGGAATAATTACCTCTGAAATAACTTAATTTACCACAGTGTACTTAAATATTCTAAATAGTATACTGTGTACAGTAACTGTTGTTACAAAAGTATGAATTTAAGTTCATAAGGTCTCATCTTCCATACTATTTACTAAATGCTGCAAAACCCTGGAAAGTTTGTTGTAAAATTTTATTGTCATTATCATTTTTACCACTGTGTATAATTTAATACTTACAACTGATTTTATCAATCCATATCAATCTCAACTGGATATCTTATGGATTGAAGAATGGGCCAAAATAACTGGTGTGTGCCTTTTTTAAATTAGGCTTTAAGCACCCTCTAGTGCTGTGTAGATTGTAAAGACTTGTGCAGTGTTGTGGATTCAACAAAAATCAGTAAACAATGACGTCACTGTTAATAGAGACTGTGCGCTAACAAATGATATACTTAAAGTGGAAAATTTGCCGAACATGTGATTAAAGCAGTATTCAAATCCATATGACTAGCTCTCAGATGATTTTAACCTGCAGTTACTGACACTGACTGAATGTATTTGACTATACTGCATTACTTCTATATGTGTATTATAATGTAACTTAGTGGTATCCCACTGAAGTTCAGTTTTTATGTCCTGTATTTGCACAAATATTAAATGTGACAACCTCAGAGATAGAGGTTTTCACCCTACGATGCTGCTGGATGAAGCCTTTAGGTTTTTGTCACCATAGCAGCCGAGAGCTAGTCACACTATCTTTAGGGGGCCAATCAACACAATGTTTTGGTCTTTGTACCACATCTGAAGAGCTCTTTGAGATTAGACTGCTGTCACATTTGTTCCTTTAATGCCTAATTAAAAAGAACTTCCTAGCAAAATACAAAAGGAGGAAGCTGTACATGCGATCAAAAGTGATTTTATCTTTTCTTTAGGATGCCTGCTGTGTTTGTGTCTGTGTGTCAGAGTGTGAACGTGACTGATTCAGACAGAGTGTTCTGATTCAAAGTGTAAAAGCCACACTGCATCTCATTATCACTGTGCTGAGTTAATGGGTGCCATCATTTCTCCATGCATGCAGTCTCAAGTTTGAAAACCGGCTCCTCCTTTAAAGCTGTGATTGTAAAGTTAATGTATTCTGGTCTTTGAGATGAAAAGCCTGAGTATAGAGAATTCATGCGTGAGTGCTTTTTTTTTGAGGCCTTGCCTAATCAAGGTGGTAAGCAGCGTGCTGCCTTGAAAATGTCATCTTTTTGAATGGACTTGTGGATTGCTGAATGATTCTCATTTTGATATTTTAACCTCTCTCAGTATTTAAACACACAAATACAACAAACTTAAGCAAGGCCACTGGGTTTTATTCTCAAATCTGTGCAGCTGAATTGCATCCTTGGCTTTGTCTTTTCCCCTTCTTTTACAATCCATTGACTTCGTTGGCCTGAGGGACATTACGAGTAGTTTCCTGCTCACATTTGGAAAATCTATCCAGTAGGTTGAACAACATGTGGCAGGATAAATGGTGTAAGTGATGCCACTTCACTTGGGTGTGCTGTGAGTAACAAAAGCCAGTGGTTAAGCTCAACAGCATCAGCAAGCTTTTAAAGCTGGTGCTTTAATGACAGAAACACCATGATGCAGTTTTTAATGCCATATGTAATTTAACTTATTTGTAAAGTAGAGTAATAGACCTACAAAACTCCATACAAATGTGATACAGTCGTTTAAGTAGCTGATTTAATATGTTTAAATTATGTGGTCATAATCTTTATAAACTGCAGCTTATTATCATTTGTTTTTCAACAATCAGTGTCTGAGTGGTTTCACAGACAAATATTGTGTTTTGTCTTTAGTTGTATCTAAGATACTGTTGATAACATGAAAATCCGTCTGTTTCCTGAATATTCTTGTGTTTCAGTACCTGCCAATCAGTTTGAGAGTTCTTGATAAATGTCTGGTTTTATGGCTTTAAAAGAATGGTGTGACTCCAATGAGAATATACAATATGATAAAAGTAGTGTAATAATTAGTGAGCAAACAAGTAGATGCTTCAGAACTTACAAAAGTCAGACTTAACATCAAAGTTTGAGTCTTCTTGTTAAGCTTCCTGGTTCTTGGCTTTATATAAAGTCTTTCATAGTTCAAATAACGATCCGCCTCAGTGTTATTCTATGTGTAAAAAATTTTATATGAAAATAAATCCATATGAAATTAGTAACAGCTGCCCATCATTTCCACCACTAGGTGGAGCAAACTACATTCTGAAAGATTTACACAGTCACTGTGTTGGCATTTGTTCAGAGCAGACATTATGTAATGTTTTCTGTCAGTGATCTAAAAAAAAAAGAGACTTTTATAGAAAAGATGCATCCGTATTCTTTATTTCATCCGCCTGTTCATGAGGCTTTCAGCTTCAGGTCTCTAGAGAAATGTGCTGAGCCATTTTGCAGAAGTGCAAGAAGTATATTTTCTTTACCAGTTTGTTTAAGACCTAACACTGAGCCCTAAAATCCTCAATTTTTAAACACTAAGTGTGCAGATGTATCCAGATATTTTGCAGTTGTTTTAAATGCAACCCAACACCTGAATGTGTCTTTAAAATGTTCTTAAAACAAGTGAATAAAACAAGTAAAGAATGTTCTTTCACAACAAATAATGTACGAGAAATGTATTAAAACTTAAACTAAAACTACTAATTAGCTGAATTTAAGTAAGTATTTC
Source organism: Naso thynnoides (assembly GCA_029783665.1). Classification (NCBI taxonomy): domain Eukaryota; kingdom Metazoa; phylum Chordata; class Actinopteri; order Acanthuriformes; family Acanthuridae; genus Naso; species Naso thynnoides. Next base: position 23,676,274 of record JAQLOL010000024.1, on the reverse strand, counting down.
AAACATTTTGTACATTTGGTGGCGGTCCCTCTTGGTAAAAGTGGCCCCTTCTTCCTTTAAATGATTTAATATGAAGAAGAACGGACTCAAAACATTTTTATTATAGTTTATCACACTAAAAATGACAAAGACCAGTATATGTGTATATTGAAATGCAGGTTTTAAAGGTTCTGGGTGGTCCATGCATGCATCCAGCGTTGCCATCCTCCTTGAGTGGAGGGTGAGACTTGTGGTATATAAACTCCCACTCTGAGTCTTCTCCTGTTAGTTACTCTGAGTCTGGAAGGGCTAGCTAAGAATTCAAGATGAAGCTCCTTTTTGTAGCTGCCTTTTCACTCTTTGTGCTGTCTACATTTGACAAGGCTGACTCTTCAGCTTATGACAAAATAGTCGCCCACAGTCGCATCAGGGCAAGAAAAGAAGGGTAAGCTTATCAAAATTTTTTATTCTGGTGATTTATTTGTTTATTCATTAACTTGAGCACAGGTGGTATGAAGCATCAGTAGTTCTTATTATTTTTACATTTTCTATTTTATGATATATTTGCAATATTGCAATGCAGTCAGTTCTTTATAGCTTGAGCTGTTAGTATATAACTGTTGTTGAACCACAACTCAGATCTGGCACCTTATTTCATATTCAGCATGCATGGATGTTATTTTTCATATTAGACTCTCTTGTTCAGAGCATCTGCAGTATATGCCAAACAATTATTCACACTTTGTCAGTCCTACCCAGCAGAATTGTTTATCATGTAGTAATTTAAGTAAGAATAATTCCAGTTTCCTCAGAATGTTATTCATGTTGTTAACTGTTGATTTATGCTTCATGCCCTTTTCTCCCTCAATTCTCATCAGACCCAATGTCTGTGCACTTCAGCAAGTCATCGGGGCCAAGAAGAAGTACTTTAGCACTTGTCGTAACTGGTACCAAGGGGCCATCTGTGGAAAGAAAGCGTAAGTGTTGTTTGTTTCAAACAGGCTGTTACAAGCAAATTTAGTTTCTAAGAGGGTTAATCGGGGTGTAAGTTCTGAAAGTTTGTGAAAAGTAGCATTTCTCTTTAGCATCTGCTTTTTCTTTTGCTTCTCCTTATTGTACTTCTTCCTTGGGGGATTTCATGGAAACTTTAATGTCTCCTCAGAGACAGACATCTGTTATCTTACTTTGAATCAAAACTACTGCCTGAAATGATAAAAACACATTTATGGATGCAACCCTGAAACCTTTTCTTTCCTTTTTTTCTTTTGCGGACTGTCCTTTTGATTTGATAAACTCAAAGTGGGGGTTTTCATAACTTGGGAAGCCTGGTTGTCGTTGGATGCCACAGTGGTGAACCAATGGTTCCAGGATCTGATTTGGCTGCAAATGTTGCCTGTATACTTGAATGGAAAAGCATTCAGCTCAATCATTCTAGACAACCTCTTTTCTCTTATTGTTCCAGCCCTCTCAGCACTTTTATGTTTAAATATGGACCAAAGCCATGTCTATTTTACAGTCTGCGTCCCTTCCTCTCTGTCTTTCACTCTCTCTCTCTCTCCTACACACACTCTCTCACACACACACACACACACACACAAACACACATTCAGCTTGTCCTCCATGCTTGCATTATAAGTAAATCATGCTCAGCTCTCTAAATAGGCTGAGCTCTTAATGATGAATGCACACTGCTCACTGAACTTGGTGAATGATAATGTTTGGAGCAGCAAGAATGTAATCCATTTCAGTATGAGGCTGACATGACATCGATAGACATGTTGTTTGGCCAAGATTGAATCCACAATGTATACCGATATAAATATATTCCTTGTTTGAGCATACGCTCCTGCAGAGTCTCTGAAGGCACAACCTACAACCAGCTTGTAAACTCCAGTTTGAATTACACAAACCTTTAAGGCAGAGCTGCACTGTTTTTGTTTATTAAATATTAATTTAACTTGTTTCTTATTCAGGAAATTGACAGACATGTTAAAGAGCATCTTAACGTCAACAGAATACATGATTTAATGTCCCCAATATGCAGAATAATACACAAAATAGGTGTTCACATGCAGCATTAACCCTTAACTGGCTTGAAATCTTACCTGTCACAGAACATGTACATACAACTTTGACAACAGCTTCTGTTTACACTAGTTAAAACTGATCAGGACTACAAAATTTATTCTAAATCCAATAATAATCGAAATGTTGACTAATTTAGGTTATGTTGGCCTATACGATTCTATGGCCTACAATGATCCATCTCATTTACTGTATTAGCAACCAGCAAGCATCAATGACTTGAACATGTTAAATAATTCAGGGTAACTCTCTGACCAAGATGATGTAATATGGCTCACATTGCACTTTTTACAGTAGTTTTTGGCAAGTGGTGCTCAGCCTTGCTTTTTTTGCCAGTCAGAGTGTTTGTCTTCATTTACTGGGGTTTAATTCAACATATCTGAATATTTCTGCATCCAGAGAAGCTCTGCCTTCAAGAAAAGCAAAACCAAACTGCCCATTAGTAATGGGCTGATTTGGAATAAGGCCACATATTGCGCGTGTAATATATGACCAAGTTGTCATGAATCTTGAAAGAGGGTGGAAAGGGTCTCTTATGCTGACAAGTCAAAAGTTTCCTACCCCATGGCCAGACACAATCCTTCTGTGTGGGAAGGCAATGTAGCGAGGGTTTTGCTGACTCTGCCCCAATGGGGTTTGTGTGATCTCATCGCAGTCCCTCCGACTCCATTCAGCTTTGATTCAAATGCTGCTGTTGAAGAGGTGCAGTTAGCCATGAAGCAGAGGCCTCGGTCTGTACTCTGTCCGAGACATCAACAGTGGTTAACTATGAGCAACTCTCCAAAAGTCTCTGCTTGGATTCTGTTCATCCCATCCAAATTCTTAATGTTTACTCTTTAATGGAAAGTAACTGCCACCTATTTCAATAAAGTTGTTCTTGTGTGTGCTACTGTACACTATACGCTCATTATACAGTCCTGAGCAACCATTATATTAATGTGAAAAAATGCTTGTTTTTAGATCAACTTTTTTGTTTGTTTTGTTTTGTTTTTTTCTCATACAAAATTAAATGTCCCCGAGTTTTTTAGCCAAGGTGCAACTATTACCAATTGCTGTATTTTAGCATATTTAAGTTAGAAGATAAGCGGACATTTGTTTGTCCACATCCATTCCAACAAAAGAAAAAAAAGGTAAAGCAACTTTTAGTGTTGTTGTCAAGATCACGCCAACCAAGACCAAGACTTGACCGAGACCAGAATGTGCAGAGACCAAGACAAAATCAAGACCAAAGCAGGACGAGACCAAGTCAAGACCAAGACCTTAAAAAAATCTTCCTCTATTTTCATGGTGATGATAGAAGCTTAATGTTTTCTCAGCTGTTTCAGTAAGCAATGCCTGGTGGAACCTGCACTCTGCCAAGTACTTTCTCTTGTGTGCTGTTTTGCTTATGAATTCTCTGTGATTAAGGTAGCCAAACTTAGACAAATCAAAAAATCAGTCTGCAGATGACTTATGTTATTGGCTGCATTTGAAGAGCAAAGTTTTCTATCCAATCACAGTCATTATGTTAACAAATAAATCTGTTATTGTCCTGACTGGTCTGGATTAAAAATCCAGAGTCCACTATGTCCGAGACTGAGACAAGATCGAGTCAAAATACGTTCAATGCCAAGACGAGACCGAGACCCTCAAAAAGTGATCTCGAGACCAAGACCAATCAAGCACTACAACACTAGGTACTTTATTGGTTACATTTGCAACATACAGTGAAAACTGGTCTTTGCATTTAACCAATCCCTGAGGAGCAGTGGGCAGACACAGCGCATCGCCTGGGGACCAACTCCAGATCTTAGTCAAGCTCCTCAGTCAAGGGTACTGACTGGAGATAGAGCTAACATACATGTGTTTGATGTTTTTGATGGTGGGGGAAACCAGAGTACCTGGAGGAAACCCACGTGAACACGGGGAGAACATGCAGATTCCACAGAGAAAGGTCCTGCCAAGCCGGGAGTCAAACCCTCATGAGGAGACAGTGCTGAATCAAACCCTTGTGAGGAGACAGTGCTAACCACTTAGCCACCGTATGTTAAGCCCAGTGGCCAAGAAAAAAATATTGGCATTGTACATTTCTGCAAAGCACGCATATGATCAATTTGCGTGTTTTGTAAGTCTCACTTCATCGTTTCTACAATATATATCAAAGTGACGTAGTTCACGTTACTTGTAATGCTGAGGTCAGTCTGCACAGTATCAGCCCTAAAATAGCCTGACCAGGAAAACATAGGGTGTTGTGTGTGCTCGGAAACGATCGCTGAGTGTCAGGCGTGACAATTGATTGTTTACCTCGCATGTCAGCTTGTCAGTAGTAGTAGTGAGTGGCAAGCGTTTTGTTGCCAGTGACATCACCCACGTAATGAACTGCAAACGATGATTGATCGGGGAGCAATGTGTAGTCTGTCATGTGTCTTGGTCATGACGTGGCAAGAATTTATGACTTTTTAAATCCTAATTTGACACAGTGAACATTTTAAAAGACAATAATATCCTGTAGTCTGACCTTGGGCATAAGGTGACTAAGTCAACCTAAGCTGACAAACTAACCCTGACCTTAACCAGAGACATTTTCCAGCTGTTTCTTGCAATAAAATTTGTTTGTCTTAAGCCAAAACATTATCTTCCCCTAATCCTAATAAAGAGTTTTTTTGGCCTAACTCTAATCAGACTTTAACCACTGTGTCATCACATTATAAAATAGAAGCCCTGATGCCAAAGTAAAATGTTGCCATTGTTCGAATTTAAGTGATCCATTAGGAGAGGACAAGGACTTTTTAATGTTTTTGCTATTTGCCATGATTTTGTCAGTCATGTTGAGATGAAAAATGGGGGAGTTCTCAAGCAATAAAACTGGGTAGTCTCCTGTAATAAACTCCCTGGCCAACTCTGAAGGCATCTGGTATTGTTTACCCCTGTTTGGTACTTCTGTGGTGTTCTTTATTGCATACCTGTTAGTGATTTGAGGTGAAATGTCCATCTGCAAATGTCTGGTCTTTCAGGAGCTGGAAACAGTGCTGTCGTCCCAACATGTTCAAAACCTGCTGACACATGGATTATAATCATGCAGCAGCTGCACTTTGAATTTTACTGTCCTTCTCAGGCTTGAGTGTACTGCACTGTTTATAATAAACCGAGACTCTTCTCTCTTACATTTATCCAACAGCAAACAAACAATTATTATTTATCTATTTAATATACACAGAAATCCAAATGGTCATTCTCTAAATGATAAAAGTGGTTAATTTTTTTTTTTTTTTTTAAAGAAAAAAAAAGAATAAAAGTTCTGGTGGCAACTGAATAAAGTTGTTTTTAAGATTAGCTCACTGGTTGGATGAAGACCGTGAAACCTTCTTAATGTTTCTTGTGTCAACAAAAATTTCCTAAAACTCAGTTTTAATTACACTGCAGTTTTTCAAACCCATGATCTTAATGTTTCTGAGGTTAACCATATGTGAAGTGGAATCTAGCTTCAAAGAGGAGGTCTTGGTAACAGCTCTACTTCTGTAATGGTGGCATGATCCTCGAGGCACCCTTTCCGTTGGTTTTTGGCCTGAGCTGTTGGATCATATGGTCTGTTTGGGTAATAAAGTAGATAATGAGTAACATCTGGAAACACTGAATTCATACTGTAAGAGCAGAGCTGGATGACGATTCAGTTTAAAACATGGCAGCTGGAAAATAAAAAACGCAAACCTCCATGTTTACAGCTATGTTCAAAGATAACATTCTTCAAGTGATGATCTGCTTGTTTGAGAAAATATCCACATTTATGGTCTGTGTGTTTTGCCTTGCAGGACGGTGCTTTACGAATGCTGCCCAGGGTACATGAAGATGGAGGGCATGCGTGGATGCCCTGCAGGTACAGTTGTGCTACAGTGTAAAAATTGTGTAGAGGTTAAATGAGGCCACATCCTTCAGCTGTAACTTAAGTTTATGCTATAGAGCGACAAAGTCACGCCCCCTCCGCTGGACCTCATGGGATCTTATTTTGGAAAAAATCTATATAGCAGTCAATGGACAAAGACAAATTATCTTTGGATCCTATTTAAATTATGCCCTCAATCTCAAATATGTTGTTTGTCATTTTAAAAATAATTTTACAAATAAATAAATTCGAAGTTTGTTGTGAAGATAGTTAAGAATTCTCATTCTGATTCTACCCCATCACATGAATGAACATGTTGAGAGCAGCAGCTAAACAAACAGATAGTCGGTTCTGAAAGTGACCATTGTAAGACGTCACTTAGGCGACGATCAGGCGTATCGTCTTTCTAAATACATGAGTGTTTTCGAAATTTTATACTTTAGCAGTTGTGTGATAAATTGCGACTTTCTTGACTTTACAAAAATATTTTTTAAATTGACAAACATATTTGGCATTGGCAGTACAATTTAAACAGGATCAACAAACAGTTATGTCCCTCTCCACTAACTAAGGTTCATATTTTTTCCCAATCAAGGTCCCATGGTCCAGAAGTAGAGGGACGTGACTTAGCCACTCTATATTTGAAATCAAACCAAACACACTGGAAAATGATGCACGTTGCAAACACTTGTAGAGTCTTTCTCTTCAAGCTTCAACTGTTTCATGATTTCTCATTTCTTTAGAAAGACTAAAAAAGAAATAACAGCAATAATGTTTATTATTACTTTCTTTTGTAGTGGCTCCAATTGACCATGTGTACGGTACCTTGGGTCTGGTGAAGGCCACCTCAACCCAAAATTATGCTGACATTTCTACGCTGAGGCGTGAGATTGAGGGATCAGGATCCTACACCTTCTTTGCCCCCAGCAATGACGCCTGGGAGCTTTTGGATGAGGTGAGTGAAGAAGACAAAAAGAAAAAGCAGCAGGAGCTCTGACTACAAGATGTTAACCTTCTCATTTTGCTAACCTCAACAGACAGTGAGGAGTGCTCTTGTCAGCAATGTGAACATCGAACTGTACAACGCTCTACATTACCACATGGTCAACAAACGCCTCTTAACGAAAGATTTAAAGAACGGAATGACAGTCACCTCCATGTACAATGACCTCGGTCTCCAAATTAACCATTACCCCAATGGGGTGAGTCTAATTATTCTGTATTATTATCATTATCACCTCTCTTGTAGTTTTACTTGGTATCACAGTTATATAAAATATGCAGGTGGTGACTGTGAACTGCGCCAGGATCATCTATGGCAACCAGGTTGCCACCAATGGAGTTGTTCATGTCATTGACCGTGTTATCCACGCCGTCGGAAACACAATCCAGGATGTTATTGAGGTTGATGATGACCTGACAACTCTGAGTGTAAGTACACACACACACACACACACACAGAAATACATGAAATAATGTAATGTCAGCACTTCCAGTGCAGTGATTCTGAGGCAAGCAAACACTGCTGCAGAGGTGCTTCACGTTGGGTTGTAAGGGGGTTCGAGTTTAATAATGTTTTTAAAGTAACAAACGTAGAGAAGAGGACAAATTATTTGTTTAATTTACTTTTGTATGTAAAAGAGACGGCCTGTAATAGTGAAAATAACAGTAAATGTGCCAGAGATAGCAAAAAGTTGAAATTCCCATCTGTAGCCTCTTAACAAGTTAAAAGTATAACTACAGTAGAACACAACCATGCAGAGCAGGTGAAATTATTGAAGGTGTATCAGTTAAAATCTGGCACAAAGATTACAGGGGCTGCAGGAATTAAGAGGGACCTGAAAATCACATTCAGAGGCTGAATTTGTGATGTAGTTCCTTCTACATTCATTTTAACAATGATTTGGTTAAATTACACCTCATAAAATTGTTTCTACTGTACTCTATTGTATCTTGAAGTTCACTAAACATTATCCTGCTGATGGAATCTCCATCTAGGATGTGGCTCAAAACTCTGGCCTGTTGGAGAAGTTGGGTCAGCCAGGACATTACACTTTCTTTGCCCCCACCAATGAAGCTTTTGAGAGTCTGGGCAGTGATGTGTTGGAGAGACTTCTGAGTGACCAGCAGGCTCTTAAAGGTAAACCAGACTGTTCCTTAATCCCCAAAACAATCAGTCAAGGCCATTTAAAACACTGCAGTGGAGACTGGGCATTTATATTACCAGCAGCAAACTAGAACTATATTTATATTTCATGATTAATGTACAGGAAAAGGAATGCAGTGTTTCCCCAGCGTCATGTATGCTAGACTAGATCTCCTATAAAGTTTTCTTTTTTTCACATGTTCAGCCTCTTCCAATTTAAAACAGATGAAGCCACAGTGGACTGGAACTTACTCACATTTGGCAGGCTCTACTGTCCATAACCAAGTTGTGTGGTAGAGTAATAAAAATAAGTATCTAATTTCAAGTCATACATGAAATTGTGGGTGGAAAGTCAGACAATCCAACACGTCATTTTAAACTTTGGTAATGTTTTTTTTTTTCATTTTTTAGCTTTATAAATGCTGCCAGCAGGTCAGAATCAATATACTGTAGCTTTTTGTATCCGTCTCAAACATTTGCAAGAATTGCACCCCTTTAAGACATCTGTCAGAGCAAGTTCAAATATACAGTGGACTGTGGAAATACACAAAGACAATAACAAAAAATCTGCAGCGTATCAACATTTTTAACATTACTTGATTTGCATCCACACCGAGAAACAGGAAACAGCTACTTCATTAGATAAACTGGCAAAAACTCCAAACATTTTAATAGCCCATAGCTTTTCCTGTGATGTGAGTTCAAACCATTTCACGTAAAATTAAACAGAACTGTGGTGAAACCACAGGTCCTCTCACTCAAAGACCCGAGGGATCCAAAGGGTCTTCTGGCTCCCAGGGTGTTTTGTCCTTGGCTGCACTGTAACATGGGAAAAAAAACGTAAAACAGCCCACATACTCTCCATTCAAATAAATATGGTAAATCAACTCTTTATAGCACTTTTTTTTTTTCTAAATGGAGAAAGCACTTGATCATTGCCCTCTCATTTACCCAAGGTCACACACAGAGATGGCGGCCGGGCTGCTATCCACGGTGCTGGACACTCTGAGCCATAGCAGACGAAGATACAACAAATACACCTTATTAATTTAAAACTCTGTTTTGCTTTTTCAGCTCTTCTTAATTTCCACCTCCTGAACTCAGTCCAGTGCTCTGAGGCCATAATGGCTGGCAGCTCTTATGAGACACTGGAGGGCAACAACATTGAGATCGGCTGTGACGGAGACAGTTTAACAGTTAACGGCATCAAGATGGTGCGCAAGAAGGACATTGTCACCAACAACGGTGTCATCCACCTCATTGACCGAGTGCTCATGCCAGACTCAGGTTAGACTCCCATCTCCTATTTTTTCCTGTTTGACTGCCTACAGAAAAACAAATATTGTGCAAGGTTTTTGGCATTTCTCTGTAATCCATATTTCAATAGTGTTGGGTTTTTCTGTGCCATTTAAGCTAAGCAGGTGATGGAACTGATGGGAGATTCGCAGTCTATGTTTGCTGACATGGTGTCCGAATTGGGTCTTTCTGCTGCCATGAGACCAGAGGCTGAATACACTTTGCTTGCTCCCCTCAATGTTGTATTCAATGGTGAGTTACGTACTGATTATTACATCATGAAAAGTCCTTCATTTTCTTTTCAGCACTCCGCTAAATATTAACCCTAGCTGCGTCAGAGCCAGTCACAGTCTGGAAAAATGGGAAATATTTTTTATTTCCCCAAAAGGGCTGACTCATGAGTGAAGAGATATGTTCATATAGAGGACTTTAAGGAAATTCTAATTTATTGACCAAATACCAGCTTCCGCAGAGAACTTTCCTGGCAGAAAATCTTTATTTTTATAGACATACGGTTTAAAATAGGTGTAAGGAAT
>JAQLOL010000024.1:23631098-23643965 GCA_029783665.1 Naso thynnoides | reverse complement strand
TCGCGGGTTTGGGAGTTATACCATGGTGCTAACCTCTGTTGTTTGATAATTTTCTTTTTTAGAGGGGCGATGGAGTCAAGTGTAATGAGCCTGTAGCTCTATCAACAAAATGATCGAAAGACAGCTAATTATCTGTTTGGGCAAACTGGCAAAAGGGGGCGTGGCAGTGGGAGTGGCCTGTAACAAAAAAGCACATAACTTCTAAATGAACTCATGTAACATGGTCAAACTTTGTAGAAACACACACATGGACACATACACTCACACACACACACATTTTCATTGGTCATGGTTTGTCCAACTGTGGACTCTTGTGACAGGCATCACTGCAGACAGTAGAGACTTCTTAATATCAAAATGACTAAAGACAACTTTTTCACATTAACTCCTAATTATTAGGTAAGTGATGATTGCATAGTGTAATTTTTGTGGAAAAATGAGACAACCTGCGTTTTGATTGGCCCCCCCTTCAAGCTGAGCTTTCACCATAAACCCTCTGTCTGTCATTGCCAAACCAGTAGTTCACAGAACAATATACAACAGATGTAGCAAACAGAGAATCGTAGCTTTATCCACAGAAGAAGAAGTTAACCATCTCCAGTAGCAGCTATGATGGACAGTGATAGTGACAGACAAAAGGGAGAGGAGCCCCTTGACGGAGGCGGTAAAAGTGGTGAAGAGGAAAAATGACAGAAGAAGTGGAAAAACTAGAGTGAACCTTGGACAGAAACTCACATTTTTTGCTGTTTACTTTAAATGTTACCACACTTAAAGGACAACTTTGGTCATTTTACACATGCAGCTCTATTGCGCAAGCTACCCGATACTTGCTATTACCAAAGATGCAACAAGAGGTTGCATATCTTTTGGGGTTTGATTTGGAGCATGTTAAGACGTTGAAAACACAGTTTAAAAGTCTGCCCCCATGGCTTAGTAGTAAGTGCTGCGTCCCCGGGCGAGGACAGCTATGTGGCTGGACCAAATGTTGTCGCGTCTTTGGTAATAGCAAGCCTCGAGTAGCTTGCGCAATAGAGCTGCATGTGTAAAATGACCAAAGTTGTCCTTTAAAGCCGAATCATGCTGATTACAGGTAACTAACATTACAAGAGAATGAGACACAATAATGTCGCTAAAACTACGGTTCATACAGTCCACATTAATACTGTTCCGTTCCCAAATTTAGTGTGAAACTATAACAATTTTATGGAGCTTTGATGCTTATTTCTTCCATTGTGGTGTTTGTTGAATTTGTGACATTTGGTGCAATAATAATACCACCTTAAAATGTAGGCAGTGTTGGGGAGTAACTAGTTACATGTAACGAAACTACGTTATTTAATTACAAAATAAATGTAATTGCAAGTACAGTTACTGAGAAAGAATGTGTAGTTAAATTTCAGTCACTTATGAATATGTTATAATTACAAAGGCATCTGAATATTTTCTGTAAAAAGCTTAGGCTAAATGATTTTCATTTTGTTTCTTTGCATGTTTTGATGTGCACAAAGTCTTCTTCTGTCATTTCCAGTCAAGGCTGTTTAATAAAGTTTTTTGCTGTTCTGGTGCTTTTGACTGGTTCTCTTGATTGAATTTGCAGCGCCCCACATGTTACAGCAACACTGCCTGGTTTAAACATTTAAAAATGGCTGATGATAAAGAACATTTGTTAAAAATTAAGAAAAGTAATCAAATAAGTAACATTACTTTGATAAAGTAATTGAAATAATTACATAACTTATTACATTTTAAATAAGGTAACTCATAATCTGTAACCTATTACCCTGAAAGTAAGTACAAGAAAGGGGGAAAGTTGGAAAGCGTCTTTAGAAGCTGGAATATATTCATTTAACTTCTGTTTTCAGTAGCAGCATATAGCATAAAAATAACGACAAAATACATTTTGTTATTCAGCTTTGTGCTGAAAATAATAACAGATCGATCTTGTTGCATCTTGCAGCCTGAGAGTCAACCACAACCACATTAACACAATTCACAGTTGAGTCTTGCGCAACCTAATTAAACCTGCCACTCTTTTCAATTTTTAATTACAGAACAAGAAGAAACAGGAGGCGAACTGAACTTTAACATCTTGGGTTTGGAATTCAAAGAGGGATGTCTTAACTCTACAAAATGTCTGAACTCTAATGAAAGCCTTCACTTTAAACCATGTGCAACAACAATCTGCCCGAGTTGAAGTTTACTGGACACATACTTTAGTGCAACTGACGTCGGTTATCGAGGTCGTTTCTCCTGCAGTGAAGTGCTTGTGCATGCTGAGAGGTCTTACTGTTGCCTCTGGTCAATCTAATAACTTTTTAACAGCTGAGGGATTTATTGATACTTCTTTTTATCATGAGCGAACATTTAGTTTATCTTCATGTTATACTTAATCTCTCCTGCTATTAAAGACTTTTTCACATTAGTTGTATCCCGTTCCATACTGAGCACATGTTTAAGCAGACACAGTGGTTAAAATAAGGGCAGTGGGTTTTTTTTCCAAATATAAGAGCCTTGTTTCACCTCAGGAATGACAGCAAACTCCAGCTTCGTGGAGTCGGAACAGAACAGGATCTCCCTGCCAGTAAATCAAAGGGTGGGAAAAGTTTACTAGAGACTGTGATCCAGTTCTATTTTCTTCATCCACCATTAGAGGAAAACGTTAAATAAACCAAGCTCCTGTAAGGTATGAGGGAGTCAAATGAGAACAACTTTAGTGCTTAGTGAAGGTTTTCATGGTATTTCAGTGTCCTTCCACTTAATGGCTTGAGTAAACACACATAAACCAACACACTGATACGATCTGACACCCATCTATCATTTCACACATGTTACTGTATTTATCTTGTGATTGATTGTGTCTTCAGATTCTCATTATACCTACTTAAAGGGTCAAAGATGTTTTATGAGGCACCAAAGTCTGCCCACATGTTGCATGCCTGACGCTCTGTCTCTCTGAGCATTTTTTCTCTATGACACTAAGAATTATTATATTCTGATAGCCTATTTGCAGCCTATCATGAGTTTCTGCAATTAGTTTGTGCTTTATAATTTATTAAACTAATACAAGAGCTGCTGGATGTTTTTTAAAACAGGACTCTGTGAACTGTTGTTGTGATCCTGCTGCTATGCAACATTTTTCTTTTAACCAGTCGATATTTTTTGGGTCTGAAGGAGTGACTAACTCGATGTTCTGTGGGGACGATATATTTGGAGGCTCAGTTGGAGGGGAAACTGTGACAGAAGGTTCTGATGTCCATTAGGAACAATCATTCATGTGGGTTTTATGAGGTGTGCATAAGAGCTGTACTTCTGCCTCAAAAATAACAAAATATGCAGCAGAGGACACCGTTTTTCTTACAGCATTAGAAGGAAAAGACAGACAACATGAGTTTTTGACATGAGGATTGAGCAGAGTCGTGTTTGTCTTTTCTCTGTCCAGGTGGCCCTTTACATTTGCTTCTGTGAATACTAACACATACAGAATTTAGTTCATAACACGTTTTATGCAATTGTTGATAGAAGGTGTGTATACATACATACATTGTAGGCCTATTGCATTGCAGTGACTTAACTTTATTCTTTTGTTTAAAGCTTATTAAACAACATTAATCACAAGGGACTACAGCTGCAAAGACTAAAGGAAAACATGATTTTAGGTTGTTTTTAGTAGCATTAGTTGTCAAAATCTTATGGCACAAATTACAAATACCTAACAAAGGCTAATAGTTGAACTGCATAATTTGTGGTTTTGCTGCAAAAAGTTTTTCGCACCAAGAAGTCCTATTTATGATACTCTATTTGCAGAAATACTTGTGCATTAAATAAATGAAAGAAAGGAACTTGTTTTTGGCGTACAGGCAGGAGCTTCTTTGCACAGGTGAGGTGAGCACCTGAGATTTTAACAGCTCTCTGCATTTCCCTCTACCAAAGGCAGACCCTATCATTATTTTTTTTAATTATAATTTGAATTTCATTTTGTCCACAAAAAAAGGAAGGAAAAAAAAGAAAAAGAATGGAACACTCTTTAAATAACTGCAAAACATAAGTGCCATATTTGTATTAATGACTGAAATGAACAAATTGGACAGAAATAATAATAAGTTCTGGTCTGTGACACGTAACTGACTAATGGTTGTGGTGTGACTTGATGTGCTCAGTGATTAAAGTGAGGACCAGCAGTTTTGGAAAATAGGACAAACTGGAGTAAAACAGTTTTACGATGTTTTTAACGGGGGACATAAACATGTTGAAAGATTATATTGTTGAAAAGATCCAAAGAGCAGCCTGTAAAGATCAGTAGTAGAGCTACATTATGCTTTTATCCACTAAATTATTCCATAAATACATTCATTTATGAATGCAAACAAGGGAAAAAAATCCATAAAAACAGAGCAATGTAAATTTAAATTCCAAGGTTGAAACCAATTAAACCAAGAAATTGCTTTAAATTTCATTTTTCTTCTTATTTTTCTTTCACCGAGCATGAATATCATTTGAGTTTTGGCTGAGTTCGCATTGCTCAGTTATCTTTGTGTTAACCTTCCTCTTAGCAAATATTGAGACACTCAGTCTGCTCACAGTCAGTAAAGACGGCAGACGGGCTGGTTTAGATTAAATGAAATCTTATTGTGGTTCTTTGCAGCAGCTGGTGAAGAACCAAACCAGAACAATAAGAACAACAACAGATAAAACAGTCATAGTTTCTTAACTTTAACAATGCAGCTAGAATTATCACTCCGGGCTGTTTATGCTTTCTTTCACAGACATAAAATGAAACAGCATTATTTTTTGGTGTGTTCTTGACAAATTATTGCCGCAACCAACCCATGTCAATGACTCCAGATTTCAAAGAAATCACTCTTCCAAAACAATGATGCGCACATGTGTTGCTCATATGTGAACCAACATGAAAGACATAAGATGTGAATCACCAGCCTTTTTCTGTTACAGACTGCAGTCGCTGCTGAATTCGTCAAGACAATACGTAATGAATTTACAGCTTCATGGTGGAGGTGATACAAAAACACTAAGAGGCATAAAAAAATTTAATGAATTTAACGAATTAGAATTTTTTTTAAAAAAGAGGGGACCACACTAGTCTATTTCTGACCTCTCACCATTAGCAGAGATCACCTCTATATTCAACAAATATTGTTGAAATTTGACCATTTAAACCCCATTCACTGCCATGCATGTTGAAACAGCATATAGAAACACTAAAGGACACTTAAAAAGTTGCTGGGTATCAGTAATTCACCCTTGTAAAGAGAACATCTGTGTTTATTTGGTCAAAAATCTCTGCGAGAGAGAGACAGAGAGAGAGAGAGGGGAGCCGGGAGCTGTGGAGATGAAAGTTATTAGGCCTGGAAAAATAGTTCCTTACAAGTGCTGCCTTCCTTGCTCGAATATTAGCGTGAAGAAGGATTTTGACACAGATGTTCTTTTTAACTAACGCTGTCATACATTGTCAGTGATGTTTTGTAACGTTTATTGAGTATTAACAAAGTGAAAACTAACACCATATCTTTCAGTGGGTGGGGTTTATGTAACCTACGTGGCCAATGTTGTCAAAGCACAATGACATGCAGTGACACTAGTACCGACAGATGTTCAAGTACAGCAGGGCTTCCCAGCTTTTCAGTCTGCCACCCGCAAAATCCCAGTGCCAGACTGGCAACCCCCATCGACCCTGGAGGGGGCAAACGTATCACCGTGCACAGCCGTGCCAACGCACTGTTAGGTCTACGAAAACACAAAAGAACTACAGCCATAGTATTATTTTACAGTACAGGTATGTAAGAAAGTACATAAGAAAGAATATAACTGGAATATATACAATAATGTGTTACATGCAATGATAAATTATATTCAAAAGCTTGTTTTTTGGAAGGATTCCACCTCTGTGTCTTGTGACCCCTGGGGTCCCGACCCCCACTTTGAAAACCACTGAAGTACACTTTAGGGTGTTTTTATTTACTTTTAATGTATTAAAAGGGAAATCATCATCTAATTTGGTTTTACTCACTTTATTCTTAATCATTTGCAAAATAGTGAACGTGAAAGTCCACTAAATGATGAGCACCAGAATTTTAAGAACTGAGCTCAGACTCCATTTAAATAAACCTGCTCTGTTTGTGATTGAAAAACAAAAATGTCATTGGGTATGGCATAATAAAAAAAGATATGAACATGAGCTACAGCCCGAGGTATCTCCATATGTGTGACAGTGTGTCCAGTCTGTTCTCTGCTCTGTGGCGTCTGTACAGGATGCTGGAAACATGTCAAACTGCTGATGAGGCTGATGATCCTCCAACGCCTGTCCTCAGTGACTAACTGAACTCGTGCAGAATGTGGCAGCAGTCAGGATGATTAAATGAATAACAAATGGGAACATAAAACACTGTGAAAAAAATTCTTTTAAGTTAATTATGCATGTTGGTTTGCTTGCTGACTTTTTAAAGCCTGAGGCCTTTTCGCATATAGCGAAAAAAAAAGACAATTTAATGTTCATTAGTGGCACATTCCGACCGAGCTAATCATCTCCAGACTCAGGCAAAATGGTTAAATTATGAGGGTGATAAAATGTTTTGATGAACTTCAACCCACAGCAGCATAAACACCATTCTGTCTCCTGCCAGTCCCCTGCCACCGCACATCTTTCCATTTTCTCACTGGATGTGGCGCCCTCTGCAGGTCACCAGTACTGAAAATAATACTATTAATAATATAAGAAGAAGAATTCAAATTTTACAGTGATTTTCAAAAGACCCAAGGACACTTAACACAGAAGGGAGCAAAAAATGAATTAAAAATAAATACATAAAAATAAATAAACAACAATGAGTGAAAGTAAAAGGGCCAGGAGGTGCAGAGGAGACAGAGTCAGCCAGTGTTGAAAGCTCTAATGACGTCTGAGGAGTTTTTACCTCGTGGGCAGCCTATTGATTTACGTATTGGTACACTGTGTAAATAAATCAACATACATTTACTTTATTTGTTTTACTTGTTCAAATTGGTAAACGGGGGTTACACTTATTTGAAGAGCTTCATGTAAAAGTAAATTGTGAAGTTTTCACACTTTTTGTAAGTGGAAAAAGAATGCGTGATGATAATCAAAATGTTTGTTTTCATAAGTAAAAAAATAAATAAATAAAATGACTTCAGCTTAAATGAACAAGTGTGCACATTTCCAATCCGTTATTTTTTTCTTTCTCTTTTTTTAAGATGTTCCTCTCCATCTCATTCACTCAGCAGACGGTGACTGAACTGCAGTAACAGTCCTCACTGACAAACTGCTCGGTTCAACCACCGGGGGAGCTGCTCACCACATTTCCTGAGGAAAACATCGCCGACGGCACTCTTTCATTTGTTTGGTTAACTTTGGGGTCGGTGGGATCGTATACGAACGTATACAGACCCCTCTGTGGGATGGATACTTAACACAGAGTGTTAAGTAATTAATTCCAAATTTGACTGCTTATCTCTGAGGTATTTCATAATTTTAAAAAAGTCTTATTGTAAGTCCAATAATAAGATAGTTATTTCTGGGATTAATGTTTACGTTTATGTTTATTCCAGAGGGACAGCCCTCCACGGTCCATTGTGGAAACGTGCCAGATTTAGCCACACGGGCTAACTTTCATCTACAACAAAGAGCATTTTTTTTCTTCGTAGAAACAGCCACAGTTACATTTAGTGCTATAAGATCTTGTGTTTCAAAACCTTGTCAATCAATTCTCCTGTCAGCGCCCCTGACCGTGGCTCTGTCCTCGGGCTCAGAGCTGGAGTTTGTCCCCATGGCAGCGTACGTCGGCTGCTCTCTGCTCTTAAACAGATGGGCTGAATGCAGACAGCTAACTTTAGCGCGCCGCATATCCGTCTAGAAATGATTCCTCTTCCTCTTCTTTTGAATGCCTGCTGTTTTATGATATATGAGCCGACCAGGTGAATGTCAAACACAATAAAACATAATTTACTCACGAACGAAAATACACAACTTGAAAAAATGTTACAGATAATTGCTGTTTTAGTATTCCAGAGGTTGTTTCGGGCTGAGGGGAACAGTGTGGACAGCTCCACTGGCAGAATCAATATGGGCTTATGAAAACACTTTTATGTGTGGCTGTAACATTACAAAAAGAGAGATCACAGTACTTTCAGGTGAAAAACAATCAAGTCCACAATGGGAGAGTGAATGACTTCCTCACAGTGCAACACAATCCAACAGGGAAATAGCGAGTGTCTTTTTCTGATTATTAATGGTTTATAACTTTGATTGTTTTATTGGTTGTTTTCAGGATGTTGCAATTCACCAAAACTAACAACTTTTACTTCATCAGCTTGTGGTTGTACGGGATTCAATAAAAGTATTATGTGAACAACAACATCAGATAAAATGAATACTTGCTGGTTGTTACGCAGGTAAATTGAAGACATCTGTGTTTTTGACTGATGGTCAGACAAAACAAAAACGTCTGAAGATAAAAACAAAACAAAGTGAGCTGGAGAGAAAAAGAAGATCGTGGCAAACTTCTTTTAAACTGCTGTGGGAGATCAGCTCAGCTCTTGTTGTTGGAGCAGCATCTGTGTTCATATGGTACGGCACAATTCAAGATTAAGTCATCATGAGCAGCAAACTTCTTTTTTTATACTCGTGCGTCAGATTTTGTCTTCTTGTCACTCTCAGCTTGTCGTCATTGTCTTTTAAATGACCTCATCGTGTCAGAGCAGTCAGACAAAGAAGGATTCCCGCCTCAGATGCACAGTGACGTCAGGCGAGACTCGGCTGTCATTCTCTCATTTTAAACATTTTTTTTAATGTTGTTTTTTTTGAGTCTGTAAATCTGAATACAATTCCCGACCCTCTGCAGAAAAAGGGACCTGGGTTTTAGATGTATGGAAATCTATAAATCCTCTGAAAACAGTCATTTTGTCTCATGCTCACTGTTGTGCTGAGCGACTCGTGTTGTGTTAACTGTTTTATTTCTTTCTGCGGCGATGTATGCTGATGTTTGAAAACGATATATTTGTTTTATTGTGGGTGAGAAGACATTTAATGCCTGTGGTGTAGGAATATTTAGACTTGTCGGTGTTTCATTACACTTAACTGATCATGTTGCTCTGAAGTCCCTTCAGCATTTCTGAAGGTGAACTCTGCGTTTTTATTTAATGTCAATTGTCAAATATAATCTGTCAGTTGGATCAAATGAAGCGCGAGCTGATAACATCATTACATTCATATCTCATTTTGATTTGAAGTGTCTTTACTGAGTGTTGAGGCTGAATTAATTTATTAACCAGCAGAACTATAACAGCTGTAACACATCTGTTATATACGTCATCTGAGTTCACTCACCTTATATTCATTCTGTGGACTGAAGTGGCACATGAACATGTAGTCATAAAACCTTTTGCCTCATTGATCTCTAAAAGCAAAGCTGCAGTGTAAATGTATTATTCGGCTTGTGCTGTTTATGGCATGCTGAGAACTGCATTACCTCTTGTTTTGGACCAGGTGAGCGCTGCACGTATGAAATTCACAGTGTGAAGTCAGAACAGCCCAAAATATGAACTGGAAACAGCTTTCGATCCAAACTCAGGAGGCTCAACAACGCTGAGATTTGCATGCACCCCTTTGCCAGCGCAGGTGAGCGCTTGTATGAAATTCTGGTTGCTGAGTCAGAATCTCTGGTGGCTCAAAACTTTGCCCGTAGTCCTGCTACTTTCATGCATCCGACGTTTCCATGTGCAGGTTTTCACATGCATTAATTCAAGTGCCAGGCCCGGCTACATGATTTTGTTGAAGAGGTCACTGGAGTAACCGTGGTGCAAGATTGCTGAGATTTACAGCAAGACAGGTTTTAAATTCACTCTGCCAAATGTCAACCCTCCCAATCTAACAGAACCTGCAAAAAAACAGTATAAGACTATTATTACCTGAAAGGGCAGCGGAGTTCTTAAGGAGAGAACTTATCAATGAGGACCATCTTCATAATCTGCAAGCATAAAAACTAGACCAAAGCTGTTTCACAGAAATGCACAGTATCACAAGATGTGCAGCCAAAGTTTTACGTGATGAGGTAAATCCAAATTTAGGTGTGATGTGCCAAAAAAAATGACACAGCATAACAGAATAAGTCAAAATTCTGCTGTGAAGTTGTCTTGGTTTGATTGTATGGAAATTGAAAGCAAATGGCACTGAAAGGGAAGCTAATCAATTCTGTAGCAGTTAACCAGATTCAAGTCCGGTTATTAATTAAAACTGTATTTTTAAGAAAAACTATCAATCCACTTTTGAAACATTTACAAGGCTAAAAATGACATAATTTCTCTTGAAACCAATTTGGGACAGGCTGATGAGAGTTTTAAGGGTTAATTTTGATGAAATAAGGCGATAAAACAGGCCTACAAGTCCAGTCGTCTTGCGTATTTATGATGGGTCTTTACTGCCCTCCAGCGGCCACAAAGACTACCTGCAACACAAACTAAGTCAAATTTGCGCCATTGCAGGCGTGACTAACACTTCCTTTAAGGGCTTTCAAAATAAAATCGTTACCGTCGAGGCATCGGTACATCCTCTCACGACATGTTTGCTTCAGACAGGAGTAATCTAATTTGTGTGACATCACTAGTCTACTTTGGAGAGTCGTGAAAAGGTTCTTCACAACAGAGCACAACTCTACACAAGAGGACGGGGGGCTGACATTCGGTTAACGTCGTCAAACCTTCGGCGTTAACGCTGTTGACTACTAACGTTAGAATCCAGTTCGACAGCGCCTAACGTTCCGTTAGCAACATTACGGCTAACTGGCTAATTGGGCTGGTTCTTTGGAGTTTTTCCGCTCACAAGGGTAAGTGTGGATCCCGTTAGCTAATACAGAAGCTAATGTAAACCAACGTTAGATAATAATCATGTTATGGAAACAACTTTCGGCGGTATAATGTTGCTAACGTTATAGGTGGAATAACGTTAACGTTACAGTTGCATCATGGGCGAGACGTTAACAGGTGAGCAGAAACTACGTCAGTTGTAAAGTTGGCTGTGCTGGTAACTTCATCCCCAACATTAGCCCTTCAGTTAACGTGACGAACGGCGCATATATATCTAACGTTAGTGTGATTCGGTCACATTGAGTTAACGTTGAATTACTTAATAAAAGTTAAAGAGACTCTATTGTCAAATCAGCGTCAGTTCAAATAAACACGACACATTTTTTTCCGAGGGAAATAATTTCTGGTTCTGCCTGAAATGAGCTTCACACCGGGGCTGAGCTATAGGAGGGGGGAGTAGTAAATGTGAGTAAATCAGCGTGTCCAAGCAGAATAAGAAGTCTGTCAATCTCAAGCTGAAGTAAGAGTCTGCCACCTCATAGTGCTGGGCAGTATATGTGATGTGTCTGTGTGTCAGCTCATGTTTATGTTTGGATGAATGCAGCAAATTGTAAATAAAGCCCATCCTGGTTGTCTTGTTTCACAGGGAATGGAGAAAGCCAAACAAGATGCATTCGACAACGCCAGGCTTCAGGTGATCAAAGACGGCCATGGGAGGGCCTTCGAGTGCATCAACAAAGGACTCACGGCGGATGAAGCTGGAGACAAGGCGCAGGCCCTGGAGCTCTACAAGCGAGGGCGTCAGCACCTCCTGCGGGCCGTCAGCGTGCCCTCGCAGGGAGAGGAGTGTGTCGGCAGCTCCTGGGAGTCGGCCAGACAGATGCAGCAGAAGATGCAGGAGACGCTGAACAACATCACCACCCGCCTGGCCATCCTGGAGACCAGCGCTGATGATGCATCTGCGCCCGCTCTGGATGCCAGCGGCGTGCCTGGCCCTGGTGCTCCACATGTACCTGCTGAACACCTTTACCCATCGCTGCCCGCCAAAGAGAAGCCAGCGAGGCCAGATCCACCTGGCCGACTTTCTGCCAACGGTCAGGCGGCAGGAGCCGTAGGAGGCATGCCTGCGTGCAGGAGCGAGGGTCTGCCTTTCGCATCCCCCAGACAGCCTGCGGTTCCAGCCGAACGGCCTCCAGCTTACTCTCCTCACGCGGCCAACGGGCACCTGTCTATCTCATACGGGACAGATGCAGGGGAGATGTCGCTGGTCGGGGACGAGTTCTACAGTCGCACGGCTAACTCCACACCATCTCCTCAGAGTGTGGGCGAAGACGGAGAGGAGCTGCTCTACCTCCCTCATGGTGTCCAGATATTCTTTGTCACACCTGAAGGGCAGGTGAGCGCTCCGTCATACCCGGGCTTCCTGCGGCTTGTGAAGTTTACCAGCGACCACTCTGAGAGAATGCCCAACCGGCCCCCAGCATTTCTGCAGGTGAGAGAAAACAAACACTGTCTCCCAGGTGTTTCAGCACGCTTGAACGCATAAGCCGACATCTTGTCCATGTGATGCAGCGAATGCAAGTGAAGTGTCGTCACTGCCGCCCTCCGAAGTCTTTCTTGTGCCCTTTAACCTGATTTTGTAAGATGTTTATTGGACTTAAGCAGAGCTGGTCGCCTGTGAGTCATCAGCGGAAGGAGACACGCTTGTCAGTGATCTTTGTCCTTCACTTGATAAACTCCATCATGTGAGAGTTGTTTACTTGGTGCTCTAATCCCAGCGGGTTTATAAATGTGATGTCATCTTCTCCGGAAATCACACAGAGTCATAGTTCGTTAAAAGTGGACATAGATAATACCTCAATTAATTAATTTATTATTTCATCCGTACTCATTAAGAAATTATCCTTCCAGGGTTTATTTGCAAATATATTTGGTGTTCTACACATTTCTTCAAAATTAGAAAAGAACATGTTCCACTTTTCCACCAAAAGCGGATCTTTTTTTTTTTTTTTTAAGTAAGGTGCTTAAAATTAGAGG
>JAQLOL010000024.1:23601365-23616358 GCA_029783665.1 Naso thynnoides | reverse complement strand
GTCCGGCTGAATCAAAAGTCTTAAAGTTAAGAGGGGTTTGATATTGCAGGGAGAGATCATCATGACTTATTAACAGGTATAGTAGCCATTAAATAAAGTTGTCTAATCAGACACAGTAGGCACTACAATCTCCCCCTGCAACACATTCATTTTGCTAAAATACATTTTTCTTAAAGGTGGGCTAAAACAGGAATTTAAAGCTACCAGCAGAAGCTACATGAACACTAAAATACATTTTTAGATTTACCTGAACTCTAAAGATCACAGTCCTGAACTCCAAGTGAGTTAGCCTCATTTACATCAAATCAAACACGTCCTAACTTGGCTCTGTAATAATACATTTTAGATATTACTAATTAACCTCAATACCAGCCAAAATTTAAAAGAAAACATCTACCAGTCTGATTTTATTTGGAATTTTTATTAAAAATCTGACTTGCACGTGATCCAACTGACTGATTAATGATGGTATTAATATCTACATATCAATAAAATCTGATAACAGTTTATCAACAATATTTTTTTTTCCATTACATAAAAGAACACTACTAAATATCTGTGATAAATTGTTCTAACCCTGACTGACAGTCATTATTTTAGTGTGTTTTTGAGAAATACCCTCAATAGAAATTTATCAGCTAGCTCTAAAGTTGGTTTAGTTATTGCTGGGAACCCTGTTAAGCCGTCAGCTGAATGAAATCCCTCTCAGCAGGAGCTAAAACCAGAGCAAAAATCAAATGCTCTCCGAAGAGTTGTGACCCATTTCCACATACTTCTGATTAATACATTTTTAGTTCTCAGGCTAAAATAGATTTTTTTTTTCTCTGTTTGCAAAAAAAAAAAAAAAAAAATCCTGTTCATACGATGAAGGCGCATTGCTATGATGAAGGAGGCAGTCTTTCACAGATGGGAGCGCGCGAGGTGAAAGTGCACGAGCAGATCATCTGCAGGAGGTGAGGCAGGCGCAGGAGGAGCGTTTCCTCGTCTGCTGGCATCACCAGAACAGCAGCACGAAGCTGAGAACGCTACAATGATGTCAGGAGAGGAGGAAAGCAAAAGCTTCACTGCGTACAGTAACGCACTGAGGTGCTTTTTAACTGGTTATACGAAGTCTTGCCACGTGTCTCCATGTCACAAGCAGAATAAAGGAGCTTTGTGACGGCACCTGTGTGCACGTAAGCTAATAGTGCGCTCTGTAAATAACAAGACAAAACTGCCCCAGATTTCAGACATGGTTTTTGTTGCCCAAATGTTTTCTAATGCCTCTAGATAAATGTCGGCAATGTGCCAACGATGCACCAGACCGCTCCTTTCATTAAGACCAGCACCTCCATGGGGGCACATGTAAGCGCAACTACATTTGCTGTTAAGACGACATGGGCGCTGGGTGTGAAAATGACGACTGCGTTGGCTGGATTACACCAACAAGGATTAATTTAATCTAAGATTTGCTCTAATCAGAGTTTACTAAAATTAGGTTTAAAGTTGGATAATCCAGATTTAAATTAAGCAGAGCTCTGGTGCACTACTTACAATTAAACTGCGTTTGGTAAAGCTAAATTTATTTATTTAAAGACGAGCTGAACTTAAAAATGCACTTTCAGATCTTTTGGACCATATCCCTGCTCCTTTTGCAGTCAAATTTAAAAATGCATGACAAAAAAAATAACAAAACATGAATAATTTCGTATTTTGTCAGCTAAAGGGCCAAGTCCGCTATACAGCGGACATGCAGCTGCTCTTACCTGTTACACAAACTTGTAAATATGAAATAAACTAAAGATAGCTTGGTGTTAAAATTTAGCAAAGCTCTAGTAACGGTTGCCAAGGAGTAACAACACTTGCCAACAACACTCCAATCAGATTCCTCCAACTTATGTCCCGCCCCTACAGCCCATTCATTGGCTGTTTAACTGTTTGAATAGTGTTACATCACAACACAGCAGTTGATGCTCTGGAAACCGGCAGTTCAGCTCGTCTTTACACTAAATTCAAACTGAGTTTAATCAATAGAGACAGACCTGCATATAGGAATTAAACTAAGTAAATATGTAACTAAATATATAAATAATCTAGTAAGTATAAAAAAAGTGGTGGACGGCGCCGTTGACTGTTAAAACAGCTGTTTTTCTGAATCAAAACATCCCATTGTTGGAAGCTAGCTAAAAAGTTGCTCCATTAACGGTACACTTGGTCTCATCCTCCAGTTCAGACATCTTGACAAAAAAAAAATCCTCATCACAAAACTCAAGTGGGTTGAGTCAGTTTCTAAGTTTTCTCGAAGGAATATGAGTATTTTGTTCAATACATCTAAAAAACGCAGCCATTGTAAAAGTTAAACCTCCTCATCTGTAGGTTTAAAGTTAACTCGAGTTTAAACGCGAGTTAAAAGTTTTTGTGCAACATTTCATTCTTTTAAATTTAATCTTGGTTTGGAGTGAAAACTAAAATGAGGTCTAAAGAGAGGTTTTAAATGAATCTTTCTTAATTTTGAACTAGTTTAAAGTTTGGTGTCAAATTTGAACTTAAACCATGATTTAATCCGGATTAAAAATTAAACCTTGCAGGTGGAATCCAGTCTTCGGCAGAAACTGTTGAAACAACAACACTTCCAAACTGTGAAGGTCTTTGTAATAATGTTTTGTGTTAATGGCCTTAAAGCTCCATCAAATCAAGTTATTTAGTTTGATTCAGTCATTTCATTTTATTTATCTCCTGACATGCTTTTACTCTTTACAAATGTCATTGCCTACTTTGTTTTTTTAAAACAGTAGCAGAATAATCCTCCAGCTGAGCTAAATGACTCTAAATGACTCCTGAACGTTGCTCAGTGTATTAGCACAGTTTATAAAACAGTGAGTTGTAAGCTAAGCATGCAAGTCCAGACCCGACCATCATAATCAGTGTTTTCTCAGCATTAAAACCAATCGCTGCAGGAAATACCTCGCCAGTTTGAACAACCAAGATGCTCGCTGATGCACATGTGGCAGATTCTGCAGTGCCTATTTGGAATGCTCCCTCTTTCTGCCATTACTCAAGAAAATCGTGTTCAATTTCAATGGCTGCAAAACATCAGAACGTGCAGGGTGTCTCATGGTTATGCTTTCTTTACATAATATAGCATTTAATCCAAGAGCAAATCGAAATATAGATTTAAAAAAATGTAACAGAATGTTAAAAGTAGTTAGTGTCACATGAAAGGAAACAGGTTCAACAAGTTTAAACAGTACACTCCCGCTTCGCTGAGGCTGACTGTTTAATTCCCCGACGCAGAAAAGCTCATGATGCACATTTACTGACAGTAATTCCACGGCCAGTTCAACCACAGCTCACAAGCTGCGTCTTCAATCTGATCTGAAAAATACTGTTAATTGTAATTGTACAGTTTAGGATAATTTATTGAATTTTTAACATCAAGTTTTACACAAGATAACTCCGTCCCAAATCATTAAATTACGTGTTTAAATTTGTGAACTTTATTTATGAAAATTCTGCAAACAGTTTTGATCTCGTCACCCTCTCAGTTTAGCTCTGTTTCCACTGAGCGGTAGAGTTCGGTTTGGAACGGTTTGTCATAAAGCTACCAAATAACCGTTCTGTGCCATACCTATTCTGGTCACTCTTTTATTGGAGTACCAAGCGGTACCAAAGGGCTCCAAGAGGGACGAGCTACACACACAGCAGTCTGTCGACTGCGAGCAGGCAAAAAGCCGTTTTTAAGTGTTGTTGTACAACTGTTAAAATGTCACCTCAGTAAGTTTGAGGTATTTTTAGGTGAGAGTGTAACCATGTAGATATCAAATATGTGGTCAGCTTATTTAAACGTTTAACGTAAACGTATAAAACGTATTAAACGTATTTAACGTTTTTTTGGTGTATCTGTCATGAAATTTTTGGATTTGTGAGGAGCTGTAACTTGCAAGTAAGTGAGATCTGCTGGTCTGCTTGCTGCAGCGGCCCGACGCCTTACGCTGTCACTGCGAGGAGAAAGTTGACTGGTGAACCGACGATCTGTGTGGAGATCAAACACTGGACGTAATGTTTCAGTTGCAAAATAAATAAATAAAATAAAATTTAAAAAAAAAAAGAAGAGAAGGATGCTGAAGTGCATCTTTTATTGTGGAATGTGTTTTTTTTTTTTTGCACGTTGTTATGTAATTAATTATTCAGCCCAACACAAATCCCCAATATGACAACTTGAAGTGGGTTTACAGAGATTTTTTTGGTTAAATATACGTCATACACGTATGGTAGTGAAATTTGTGAATATCAACTGTAATTCATTTGCTTTTGCCTTTTTTGCATGATGACATTCGCTTTAGTAATGACTGGATCTTCAAACACATAAAATGTGCAGAAATTTCTACACGTTTATGTAGGTAAAATATTTTTTACTGGGAGGAAAAACTGGCTGAACGCCGTTACAAGCACTGCAGCACAACACATCAAGTAAGTGTACGGTCAACAGCGAATTCCAAAGAGTACTGTACCGTACCAAACCGAACTGTACTGCTCAGCAGAAACATCTTTTTTTTTTTAATGATGTAGTCCCTTTTTTAAGAATATGAAAGGACAATTAAAATGTTTTGGTTTTTTTTAATTATAGCTGTACAAGATTTCATGGATCTATCTGGAATGTTCTGTCAGGGTGCCACGTGTAAACTGAAACATGAGCTTTTCTGCTTCTGCATAAGGTCAACATTCTGTTATACACTGTTACTATCATATAACATATGAGTGCATATGTAACTGGGCAGCTGTTGAAGAAAGTACAACACATACAACATCATTATTTTTTAATCTTATTTCAATCAGCTGGTTTGGAAGAGAGCGGCTGATGAAACACCTGGAAAATTTTTACACCTCAAATAAAAAACAACTTGACTTTATGTGGTATCAAAATCATTTTGTTCTTCTAGTGTGATGAGATTTTTACAACTGTTTTCAGTTTGTGTCTAAACATTCTCTGTTTTCAGGCATGTCATGTGATGAATGACGGCTGCAACGCTTTAACAGATAAAATATACAAGAGAGATGTGAGGAACTCCCATCATCCATTTTTTTCTGCTGTCATGTATCATGCAAGCTTCGGCCATAGTGCTGCCACTGATCTTATAACTCAGCTGTAAATATTTACAGCCACTCACAACATCGGCAACATTTGTCTCCTCTCTAATTTTGATTAATTGTGAGTAGATGTCAGTCTCAGTTCAAGCAGTGTTTAAAACACTGTTCAGCCGATGCAGAGTTTAAAATGATTCTTTCACGAGACTGAACATTTGACTTAAAATGTAGTTTTCAGTGTGTTCAAGAAATATTAAAGTTGAATCACCAACAGCCTCTGTGACAAAAAGGGGGGGTGGTTGAAATTTTCCTCCTTATTCATGACTTGAAAAGCTCCAAACTTTCATAAAATGTGCTTTACATTAAAGGTTTAAAATGTATCATATCGAGACGTGAAAAAATAACAGAAGGGTTGCATTCTGTTTTTTATTGCCGTGCTAAATTTTAAGGTATTTATCAGTTTTAAACAAAAGTAGATCCTGTATTTCAGACAGGAAGTCTCTTGAGATCAATACGCACTAGCAAGTGTAAACAAACGCAACAGTTCATGAGCCAGTTTATGTGTTTTGCACATCTTTGAGCACATTCACAACACGAGCGATCATGACCGAAGCTGATTCTGAGAATGATTTTAATCTTAAGGAAGAACCCCACCACACTGAACCACATTTCTATGAACTGGAAAACACAGAAGAGGAACAACAGGCTGCGATAGCCAGACAAGCAGCAGTTCAGCCAGAGGTAATGAAATATCCACCAAAACCAAGAACAGAAGATACTTGTTGATGTACCTGAGGTCGCTGCGTATCCATGGCATCTGAATATGAGTGTTTGTGCTGCAGGAAATGAAATTTAGCGGAGGCAACCCTGTCAGAGCCGGAGACAACAACTGAAAGAGGACAGAGAGATCTATTTGGCTGCGCACCTCGACTTCCAGCCGCTCACAGAGCCAGCTGTGCTGAGGACGTTCTTTCGGATGCTGGAAGAGGAATGATCAGCCTGAAGGTCCTGGTGGCGATCTGAGTCACATGTAAGTAATGAACATATAACTGCTGTAGAATAACAGAAAGAGGTGCGCGTCTTCCATGTGCCAGCTCCGTGTCATGTGACGCTTCCGTGAGAGGAAAACGGCGAAAACTTCAAACACTTTTCAGGAAAAAAACAGAGACCCTACCAAGGAAAAGAACACATCCCCTTCATCACAGAGGCATGAAATCTTGGCGAGACAATTGGAATATTTATTGAACATCACACTGGTATCGTAATTAAACACTCTAATACACCGTATACTGAATCAGAGACTGAAGTGAAGGAGTATACGCTGTATCATTGGCACTGACAGTGATGCTGCCTTCTATAGTTCCCTGTTCTCTGGTGTGTTTGTGAAGTCTGCATGTAAATGCAAATTTTCACGTAAAAACGGAATAAGAGACATAAAAGTCAACCGGTGTGGCTCGTTCCCTCCCAAACAGCTGATGTGACATTAGTGATGCACTGAGAGCAACGATGAGAGAAAACACACCTGAGCAGCGAAGCTTCTACTACACGAGCATATGTTAGAAGTGGACATATATTAGCTGGGAATATTGTTACTAAACCAAGGGCCTCATTTATAAAGGTTGCTACGCACGGAAAAGGTGCGCCAGTGGCGGTGACCTGTGTATGAGCACCTTTCACCTTAAATGTTCGGACTCATAGAAAAAATCGACGCACATCTTTTTACTCATGTTGAAGTCTAGGCCTTGTTTATTTTGCTGTTTGGAAGGGTCGGGAGGTGCATCCATTACTCTGTGTGCGGCCAGCAGGAGAACAAACAGATTTTAAATGCAGTAAAAATGTTGTTTTGATAAAGGTTGAGGCCAGCAAATATTAAATGAAGTAGAATATTCATTATTTGTGATTTTTTTTTCAATAAAAATTCAACTTTAGGAGTTTATAACAATCTGGAGTTGTTAGAAATGTTTGGATCTCACGAGTCGGAAACATCCTAAGCAGCCTTTTTCTTTTCTTTTTCGTTTGACAGTCCAACAAGTGCTCACTAAAAGCATCACCATATTAAGCATTAACCATTTATAGATGATTGTGGGATGACACTGGGTGGAGATTTTGTGCACACAATTCACTGTAGGTGGGTGCGCACAGGTGTGCACTGCATGGTTTTTTAAGTCTACACATTTTTTTGTACACGTAGATTCTTAGATTTGTGAGTACGCCATGTTTTGGGATGGACTTTATGTACAGTTTTATAAATGAGGCCCCCTGGTGAGTACATTTGGCTCAAGTGACTCAAAGAGAACTTGAGCTGCTGCGGTGCTGCACGCTGAGCATGACAGAGCAGCTGTGCTGCTGCACAGAGGTCAGCCTGCAGGATACTCACTGTGGTTTAGCACCTGCTATCAACAGGACCTGGATACATTCCAAGCTACCTGACCGAGCCGCCTTGTGGATAGGAGCCTCACCAACACAATCCTAAGGACAAAATACAGGTAAAAATAAAACCTATTACAAACACACCACAGAATATTTGAACATGTGTAGCATGTCCCACATGTTGAAAGGAAAATCTGAAAACAGAAACAACACTCAGGCGTCCTCTCTGTATACTTTGAAAAGTCATCAGGGCGGCTATGTAATTAAGACTGATTGCTTGTTTGTCAGACGCTAATGAAGATTTCTGCCGAGGTCAGACTACAGGATATCAGCCCGATAATGGCCTGATTGGGAAAAGGTAGAGATCTGATAAGCTCAGAAACGATCAATAAGCATCGGGCGTCATAATGGACAACAACCAACGCCGCATCTAAGACGCCTCACAACCTCACAACACAGAGGCTAGCATGGTTGATTTTTGTTTATTCCCCATGACGGGTTGTCAGTAGCAGTAGGAGTCAGTGGCAAAGACTTCCTTGTCAGTGACATCATGCAACTGCAAACGATGATTGGTCGGGGAGGAAGGTGTAGTCTGCCATGTCTCTCGACCCCCTGCATTAGTTGACGCATGTTTGTCTGTTTGTTTGTGTATGCTCATAAATAAATAATATTTTTAGCTGCGACCAGCAGCTAAGGGTCCACAAAAATTCCCCACTCTTTGGTGGCCACAGCTTTCGCCCTAGGGGGCTGAAATTTGACATGGAGGTCAAGTGTGTTTGTGTTTATGCCAATTGACCAAAGGGGGCGTGGCAATGGGAGTGGCCTATTGCAAAAAGGTGCATAACTTCCAAATGGATCTGCAGACTTGCCCAAGATTTAGTGGAAAGGTTGGTAATGAGCCAACAAACAGCTGATTAACTGTTTGGGCCACCTGGCAAAAAGGGGGAGTGACAGTGGGAGTGGCCTGTTACAACAGGTGCATAACTTCTGAACGGATTTATGTAACATGAACAAACTTTATAGAAGCACACACGCACACACACATACTTCCATTGGTCGTGGCTTGCCCCGCACTTACAGTTAAATCCCGCCCCTTTCCATAACTCAGATGTTCGTCGTAGATACTGCGACTTTTTGCTCATTATTAAGTCATTTATCCTTTTTGTTCCCACTACTGCGCAAGAGATTGACTGATGTTTTCTGTAATTTCTTTTTCATTTACATTTAATTTTCCAACTTGTGATTAATCCTTCTTGTAGCGGACCTGCTTAGTGAGTTGCTCCACTTGATGGCTGTTCCGTTAAGTCACTCGGTAATGGTGCTCTGACGTGAGAAAGAGGTTTATCATGGTCAAATGGACACAACACAGTTAGTGATCTTGGGATGCACTCTGTAAACCTCAGATGACCAATTATTGATTATCCATTCAGTATCCACTCTGACAGTATTACAAACAAGTGATAGAGGAAGAGTAACCCTGCAGAAAGGCCCTTTAGGGCAAGAAGAATTGACATGGCTCGGTGTGATCCTGCTGTTGCGTGTTTGCATGACTGAGTTTGTCTGAGAAAACTTTCCCCATGTTGGTCCACGTCCCACTCCAATGGATGTGGCTCTGTGCTGTAATTGTATTATGCACACCGCAAACTTCTGTGTGTGGCAGTCAATGCTTCTTGTTGAAATAGATGTCGACACCCACCACCCGAGGACAGATCCTGGCTTGACGCCAGGGCTCGAAAGTGAAGGCTTAATTGCTTCTGGTTGTGATAAGCAGCCCATTCATGCTTTAGAAATTAGGTACAGAGTTGAAGTGGTTTTGAGATTTATGGTGCACTATGGGCCGGAGAGTGAAACGTTTTCTGTTTTTAAATTTTTTCCATTAATTTTCTCATGCTGACCTTGAGGCTGCCATTTCACAATGAATCTCTGTAGGCCTCTGCTCGTACCACAGATGTCTTTTCTACATGATGCATTCTAATAATTTTCCCCTTATAGATCAGTTGTAGTTTCAAAACTGGTGATAATATTATATACACCTGAAATTAATGACATTAAAATATAAGTCCATTTAGTGTTTGTAAAGAGGCCCGACAGAGTTAGAATTCAAAGTATTTATAATAGTCGAACTAACTACCTTTTTGCGCAAATGAAATATAGTGAAATGTGTATAATGCTCTTTACTGAAATAAATATTTAATTTAAGAAAACATACTATTGCTAGTAATTAACAGCTCTTTTTTGCTCTTGATGGAATAAATCATTCTGTAACCCTGCCATTTTAAACTTCTTACTGTGACTAAATGGGAGAAAGAAGGATGAAAGAGATATGGAGGCTGTCTGGCTTTCCTCACACCTACTGCTGTGACTTGGCTGTTAAACACAGAACAGTGACTTGCTCAGTGTTCTACTGCATTCGGCAAAAAGGAGAAATTTTCTTTTATCCTCCCTTTGTTCTGATGCTTGAGCTTAAATGGAAGTTGCCGATTTACTTGAATTGGAATACTGCAGAGACATTACATAATGTCATACTATAGTTACATAGTTGTACATATTTTTTATTTCCACTTAATGCCAATCCTACTTCATGAGCATCTGTTTGAGTTTACATGACTCTTGCGTAGTATGTTGACAAAAAATATGACCTGTCCCATATTACAATGATAAATTTAGTCATATTAGCAAGCAAGCCCTTTTGAAAAATGATTTGTCATGTTTTTTTTATTTTTCTGCTCCTGGAAGTCACTCATTGTTAGTAAGGGCTAAATATAGAAACGAAAGACAAGGACAGTATGATCAGGAATGCTGGAATGTGTGGCTACTGCAGCGGCGTTTGTGTGTCTTGATGTGTGTTTGGGTTGTGGGTGTGTCCTCATGGATATCCTCATAGTGCTGACTTGCATGATTCTTGGCAGCAAATAATTATTACAGTGTAAAAAAAAAATATATCATACATAAGGAGAAGCATTTTACTGTCTGTGATGTTTAGTCTTCCACTTCAGCACCCCGGAGAGCTCCGTGTGTCCACTGGTAGAGGTCTGTTTTATGACCAGTTTGTGTCTTTTGTGTAATCTGTTGTCTCTCAGCCTGATTAGCTTATTTAGCATGCATGGCCCCCATTGTGTTTTATTTCTTCAGCTATGCTTGCGCTGGAGGAAATCACAGATAAAACCCTGGCGATCAATATTTGCACAGGATGCTTCAGGACCGCAAGGAGTGTTTGTGCCTGTGTGTGGGTGTGTGTGTGTGTGTGTGTGTATTGGGGGGGATGGTAGACCTGATGGAGCTGCTGTGTCACTGAGCCAGCAGGCATAAGGAATCAATATAAAGCACCTGATTCATGATTGCCCTACTTCTGCTGTTCCAATGTAAGTCTGAGGTTTTCTACATCCTAGTGTTAAATAAAAGCATTCTGTAAATCATATTTAAAGGTTTCATAAAAAACACAAAGACTCTAATAAAATCAGTGATCTGCATCTTGCTTAAGATCCTACATGAACAATCCAATTTTTGTCAGTCTTAAGTTAGATACTATCGTTCTTGTTGTTAACAGGGTGCACACTATTGATTAGATCTGTTAATGGCTGTTACTCCCTTAGCAGCCGTTGTTTGTCATCAAATCTGATTCCATTATGGTGGAACAGTGCATATCTTCTTCTTTATAGTCACTTTTAATACGCATTCATCCATTTTATTTGTTTTATTCGACAGTTTTAAGGAGAGCTATGGGGAGTTGTAGTGGGTGACATCCACCTAATGTCTGAAGCCAGATTTGAAACTCACGACATCACGGTGACAAGGTGTTGTGTTTTTTTTTACCTCTTACCTGAACTGATGATGAGATTGTTCTGTTGCCTGCTGTTTGTACTGCTCAGCGCTCCAGATAGGATCTGACAGCGGCCTGAAAGTAGCCGTGTCCCTCGCATCGTCTCAAAATCGTCTGTGATCCTGTCGAGTCTCCTTGGCAACGGCTGTGCAGCTCTCCTCCCTTTGGGATCTCTCTCAGTTTTGGTGGAGGGGTGTGGGCAGAGAAAAGAGCAGTATTAAGCCCCCCTCTGTGCACTATTTTTATTTGAGATTTCATGGCAGAATGACCTTTGGTTTGCTGCAGGTCACTGATAAACCAATCCCTTTGTCTGGTGGATAATCCTGCCTTTCATTATTTTGGGCAAAGGAGGAATATCAATACTGCATATACTGTATTCTCTAATTTAACTACTTTATATAGGATTTTTCTTTTAAAATAATCTGACATTTGTACAATGGAAACGAAGATAACGGCACAAATTTTAACTAAGGAGGATGATAACATACCATTTAATATAGTATGGTTAGAGGGCAGTCAGGTTGACAGACTGGTGGCTTTCTTGTCTGGCCTTCTCTGTCTCAGCACTTAAATCATCTTATTAGACTCCTGCTGAACTCTCCATGGGTCTTGATGAGGAGACAATGAATAATGTATGTATATATTAGATAATTGCATTTAAGCTGTTTTGATATTTTCAGTCGTCTAAACCTTTTTGTCTTCAGCTGCAGTGCAGAACACATTATATGGTACGTGACAATCCACATTTTTTGAGTACTACATATATTATAATATCACCATATATAATCCTTAATTTGTAAATGCTAACCTATTGTAGTTTCTAATAAGTTACATCCATCATCAGTGCGCAATATGTAATTTCTGCCCCTAGAGTTCTCTCGCTTTAAAAAAAGACCCTGGAATTATGGGATGTGTTTATTTCATTGTTAAACAGCCACCATTGTACCTGAAAATCTGTCAGACTGACTCAGGCTGATATGTAATAGATTAAAGTTGTATTCCAGGTTCGTTAAATCACCTTTGCAGACTCCCTTCCTCACTCTCAGTATTTCCACCAATAACTAATATCTATATGGGATCAGATTTATGTCAACAGAGGTTTTGCTGAGTCCGCCCTTGTGCAGAGGAAATGAAAAGGGAGGCTCTGCACTCTCTGGCTGCTGTAGTTAAGCACATCAATAACCCTTTTGCCGAGAAGGTCAGAACTCCATCAGCATCTTCATTTATTTATGGTAGTGCATCCACTGTGATGGGCCTCTGTCTTTATGAGAGCAGCAGATGCAGCAGCTCAGTCATCTACTTTCTCTTTGTGGAAAAGTGAAAAGGATTGTAATTTACATTCATCTCTTATTTAGATCAGAAATCTTACAACATCAAAGCCATCCTCTGGCTGAGACATAACCAAAAAAAAAAAAAAACAATATTCAACCTTAAAACGTATGACAATTTCAAATTTTAGGCTTAATTTGTGCATTTACTGTATAAAAGTTTAAGTTATTGATGCCATCAGGTATCAGATTTGTGCTAAAAGATCTAATAAGTCTTGAAACTGCCTCCATTTGAAGTACAATATGCTAACTGTGTCTTGATTGGCTTCCTAAATGGATGACTGGTTTCAGAAACGGGTTTGAACTGTTTTACATTAATTAGTCAGAGACAATGAAGGCCAATTGACTTAACCTCTCAAAAGGGATGGAAACAATTTAATTACAGTGGATGCCATTGTCACAGGCTGCACTGAATGAAATTCAACAGGTTTAAAAGAAGCTTTTCTTCTCTTTGTAGTTACCCCAGAGACATTTTCATATGTAACCAGGCTAATACAGCAGAAAAAAAGAAACGTTAATTCCATTATTCTTATGCTGTACACTGCAGCATTCGTTTTCTCTTTGTACTTGGCCACTTTGAATATGCAATTACAGCGCGTTTGTGCAATCCTGTATCATTAATTCACTGGTATTTCTTTCATGGTTTTATCTTGTGAACACTGAGATGACCTGAATTTTTTTGTTTTTTTGGATGAGCAAATTTGTCCTGACATTTTTAGAATAAAGGTTGAGGAAGTTTTTTTTTTTAAAATTATAAAGAATGTGGTAGGGTCATTCACATGTTATGGTAATGGTATGCTAGAAAGACCTGCACTGTATCCTTGACTGTGCAAATACAATATCATGATTTTACCATAACGAAAAAATTGTTAAATCCAGTTTAATTGAAGAACACAGTTTTTAGTTTTTGGCATGTGAATGTAGAGGGTGTATATTAGGTCTTTTTGCTTCATAATCTGAGAAACACATATAATTGCTAAAGGTTATCACAGATTTGATCAGATTTCTGTCATGTATGATTTTAATTCTCCCCACTTCTTCACACAGAAAATTTCGTTCAATAGATTTTATGTGGGTGCCCGTCTTGCTATGTGAGTATGCTGTCTGAATAAGTTATAAGCCTCTCAAAGGTACATCTGGGCACGTTGGTCGCAGCCTTCCCACATGGAAATGTTACCGAGTCTCTTCCGAGATGCTCCATTAAAGTTTGAAAGCAGTCCAAAACTGGCCAGGGAGTGCAGCAAAGATGGGGCTTTGTGTACTAATTGAAAAATAATGCCTTCACTAATGTTGCCTTCTTGATTGTTTATTTTAATTCACCTATTTGGTTAGTTATATGTCAGGTATGTCTTTGAATTCTTATCACTGTGGAGAGTAAAAGTACATTTAAAGGCCGCCTTTTTGGACCCTAACTGACAGGAACATCTCCATCTTCACCAGGTCACATGCCTGCAGGACTTTTTCGGGGAGGATGATATATTCTTTGCTTGTGGCCCCGAGAAGTTCCGTTACCAGGATGACTTCAACTTGGATGAAAATGGTAAGTGTTCTCATTTGTATGAGACTTGGATCAGCCACTGGGGAGTGTTTGTGTTGTTTGCTCATGTGCCTACAAATACCATTTTAACTTTTTCTTGATCCATCCAGCCCTGTTGGCCCAACAAAGTACTGAATAAGTCAAACATGGGGACCCATTGTTGTTGTGCTTTTTGCAACTTTCATAAGGGCCAGTGCCCGCATAGGGTTTTCTTTCTGGGAGCCAGCGTCTTTTTTTCAATTGTTCTCGGCGAGGAGAGGGCGTCTGCAGCAACAGGCGGCTGCACAGAGGAACCCAGCACCCAGCGTCTTTTTTCCCGACCACTCTGCCTTTTTTGTGCTGTCGCTCTGAGCGCTTCTAGTGCCTTAAAGTTTAAAATTCTCAACTTTTCAGGAAAGTGCTGGTGACATCACTGATACTCTTTTCAGTGAGCAGTAGCTCTTTGAGTTGTTTCATTATTTCAATGTGTTGTGAATCGGTCAAGACTTGAAGATGGAGGAGAAGCTGGTGTTGGCCATCTCCGTGTACCCGGAGCTATATAATATGTTTGACAAAAACCATCATAACAGAAAGAGGAAAGCTTGCTTGTGCGTTTGCGTTTGTTCCTGTCGTGCACCCACATCCTTCCTGATCCACGCCTGTTCGCTACAGCTGTGAGAGC
The DNA here is from genome assembly GCA_029783665.1 of Naso thynnoides. NCBI lineage: Eukaryota > Metazoa > Chordata > Actinopteri > Acanthuriformes > Acanthuridae > Naso > Naso thynnoides. Next base: position 23,601,578 of record JAQLOL010000024.1, on the reverse strand, counting down.
GGGACCATATTTCAAACAGAAAACAGACAGCGAAAGCAACGGAGCAGTGTCGATCATTCAGCAGAACTTGTCAAGATGTTGTTGTCATGTGGACACCGACCCTAAGTCTGTTTATACTACTGCTGTGACTAGGGCGGTCCCGATACTATTTTTTCACTTCCGATACGATACCGATATTGCAGCCTTGAATATCGGCCGATACCGATATCAATC
>JAQLOL010000024.1:23560760-23582831 GCA_029783665.1 Naso thynnoides | reverse complement strand
TATGGTTATAGTTAACCTTGACCTTGCTTATAACTACGATTATACATCACTATAGGTGCATCATAATGCATTCTAAGTATGTTCTTAATGGATTATAGATGGATGCTTGAAGTAAAGTGTTACCATATATACTTTTTTCTTCTGTAAAGGATGTTTTTGGAATGCATGCAATGACTCAGGCTAAGGACATCCACAGACTGAGATCACTCATGGCGTTTGTTTTCAAACTTGTATTGCTGAATAAATATCAGGTAGCACAACATCATCTAATTTACACTGAAAACACCAAGCAATCACTGGACACGAAATGTTTTTACAAAACAACTCACTTTTTAAATCCAACCCTTTTTTTTAACTTATTTACTAAGTCTTGTAGTTGCCAACTTTCAATGTTTGAGTTCAAATGAACAAAGATTGAACCACCTCTCCAGTACTCGTTCGTGTGCTGGTGTGAGTGTGTGTGTGTGTGTCAGCTCACCCTGGTGGAATCGTTGACCTCCATCTGTGCCAGCAGTTTCCCATTTATGCTGAAGTTGCAGAAGCGGCCTCTCTCGTAGTAGATGATGCAGTGGCCTTCGCTGGACACCGAGATGAGCCTCGGACACTGATAGTGTTCTGGCCCCTCCAGAGCCCGCAGCAGATCCCCTGTGATTGTGTGGACTAGACATGGACCCTCTTTGGCACCGCACATGCCAAGAGAAACACATATGTAACTGTGAGCAGATAGCTTATGTAAAAAAATCTGTTCTGCATCTTTAAAATCAGTTTGGACAGCACTACCGTGCATGCTCAGAGACAGATCCCTGGCCCACCATTATCTATGAGGCACTGGCATGTTTAACTTTAGTGTGCTGTTAACGGAAACTATTATCTGTATATGAAGATTGGATAGATTCCAGCTCGAAGCAGGGGTTCCTGACTATTTCTGTCTGATGACAATGACATGAAAGAAAACTTGGGAAATGCACACTGACCTTTGGCTCCACTGATGACCAATCCCAGCTCTGCACAGACTGACACGCACACAACTTCCTGGTCATGACCTGTCAGCGCTGCTCGTGGTGCAGGGAAGTCACCTACAGATGACAGATACACAAAGTCACAGAACAAATTAATTAAGTTAACTGATTGCACACATCGTCGGACTCCGGAAGTATCGCCAACGTTAAAAAAAAGGAAACTAAATACCTGTACGGACTGGTTATATTTACACTGATCTGAAATCTAAACTCACCGATCAGTGTGCTGCACTCGTGAATTTGCTTTCTGTGCAACCACAACAACAACATCAGGCAGTAAAATCATACAAACACAAGCACAGTGAATTTGACACACATCTGCTGGCAGAGAGGTCCCTTTGAATTGTCATGTAAATGCAGGGATGCCCACTGATGGCAGCCGAGCCACTTGATTTCATCCCATGTGTCACATGATTGATGATGGCCAGGGGAGAGGTTAGTGAGGGGAGGTTCACGGCAACCGGAGCCGACCTCAAATACTGCCAGACTGGTGTTTGAAAAGAAAATTCACTGATCCTCAGTGATGACAAACTTCTAAATCATGTCCCTAAATACTAATAGTTCTTACAGAGATGAAAGCCTATTTGATACATTACTTAATTATTACAATTAGTAGATGTTTATTTGAAAACAAACCAGGAAATGCGGCTAAATGCAGCCAGTCAAAAGCAAAAACAAGGAAGAAAAAAAAGATTCTGTGATTTATGCAACAGCATTTTTATCATATTTTTTTTGATAAATTATTTTAGCAGTTTTTAATTTTTATTCATACTTAATATTCAATAAATGCTGTGATTTGTGTAGGCCCTTATGAACCACCTTAAGCTCAATACTGATGGCAAACACAAAATAATACACTTGGATATACAGTATAGTTCAGCCAGTTCACTCAAAGTTTCTCTCTCCACCTCCATGACAGTTAAGTCCCGATAGAAGATGTGGACGTGTGTCAGACCCCTCTCCCCCCTCTCCTCCCCCATCGTCATCTCCTCCTCCAGCTCGGCATATCGCCTCTGCAGCTGCAGTGGCCCAGTCAGAGAGCAGGACTGTGATCGATGCAGCACAGTCCCTTGGAGACCAGGACCTGAGCAGCGCTGTCAGTCCCAGCACCCACTGCTGAGGGGGGGCTGAATAGGACAAGTGTCAGAAAAAGCCTCCAGGGGGAAAAGGGACCCAGCTCACCTACCTGACAAAAGATTCAATCAGTCTGCACTGCACTCCCCCCAAACCCCTTCTAGCCCTTGGGACGAGCTAAAGTCAGCCACCACAATTACCCGCTGCAAATATCTCCTTGCACCGCTGTGATGGGCCGAGTGTGAAAGGTAGGGCCATGATTGAACTGGAAGTTATTTTAATTATTACACGTTTAACACACATGCAGCCTTTTGGGGTGCGGTGAAAACCAATTTCTTGGGCACGCCACATCTGCATGATGAGGGAGGCGGCGATTCGGGGGGCTGCCGCTACATATTCACACAGCCTTCACCCAGCATTACAGGAATATAACAGGCATGAAATCACACAGAATACATACAACCACATACAAAGAAGGGACCAATGAGTAATAGAATAAAGATGGCGTCAAGTGTGAAGATATGAGAGGAGGGGCAGTGGTTTAACCCGGAGGGTCCTTGCAAATGCCTGCCATTTGTATCTGAATATATGTGATTTGATGAGTTACAGTGGCATCCTGTGGAGTGAGGGAAGTTTTTAGCTTATCTGAATCATTTCGCTCCGCCCTGCCCGTATTCTCCAGGGCCCCTAATCACAAAACATTTTAACTTACCACTGGGACGACTCCTGTCATTTAAAGTTCCTCACTAAGAGTTTACTCTTAAAACCAATTTGCAAAGATACTGAGAGCAACTTTACTAAGGAACTGGGATAAAATCTTAAGCTAACAGAAAGGGTGGGGTTGACCCTGTTGCTATGGATGATGTCATATTTCATGAAGCTGTGATTTATCTGCCTTGGGTCTCTGTCAGTGAATTTAACATAGAAATGCAGTGGGAGGTATGTTGCCAAATAATCCAAATGAAGATTAAATTTAAAAAAAAAAAAAAAAGCAGGATAATTTAACATGAAACAGAGAATAATCTGGTCTACTTATATTTACTTTATTCACCTATTTTCAGCATTTTATAGTTTTATTGTTGTGATTTTTAATTATTGTTATTGTTTTCACCTTGCAAATTATTTATTCATTGTTTATTTTGCATTTGTTCTTTTTGATTTTTTTAAATTATTTCATTTTTGTCATGTTGTTTCAACTGCTTTGGTCTGCTTGTTTGTATGAAAGATGACGTATGAATAAAATTGAGTCAAGAATGCAGCTAACTGTCAGCCTCTTACATGCAGCTTGTTGATAATCAGCATGTATCCATTTTCAGAAGCCTCAGTGGTCAGACTGCAATAACCACAGTTGTTTCTGTTTGTTGATGAAGTGATTAAATCCTTGACTAGCTCCACTATCATCATAATAGCTTCACGATTAAGGCGGTAACTTTTTAAAAGCTCAGTATCATTAAATCTTTCTGAAATGTTGACCCAGTTACGAGGCAAACTGATGGCAGCAGCCATCTTAGGATCCTTTGTGATTTGCTCCTAGTAACTTAGGAGTCCTTTTGAGGAATTCTAACTTTTTACAGGTTTAGGGGCTGCTTTCAGTGCTGAAATGCTTTGTGAAATACTCATAGACCAAAAATTAAGGAGTCTTAAAAATTAGGAGTGACATCCATTTTCTTTAAGAGTTGCTCCTAAATCAGCAGGTTAGAAGCTACTTTTAGCCTTAAGATGTTCTGTGATATGGGCCCAGGTTCTGACACCTCTCGTGCTCTGCAGTCTTGAACCAAGTTAAATTATCTGTTGCCTCCAAAGTGTCTCTGACACCACGATCTATTGATGGGATGCTGAAGAGACATTAGAAATGATTTGAGTGACTGAGAGCACGTCCTGTTTTTGTTTTGCGAGACAGGCTACGCAGCTTCCTTCCCTATTGTCCATTGAAGATGCACTGTAAGCACTAGTCACATGAATACCAGGGGAATACTGCTTTCCTGCCGCAGAAACACAAGTGCTATTGCCCCTTGCTAATTGGAGGCAACCAAGCTGAAATTCTTAATTAACTGTCGGAGCCTCAGTGAAGTTAATTAGAGAACACTCGCAACTAATCTAGAGAAACTAGAATCTGTGACAAATGGAAACACGAGGATCACACACACACACACACACACACACACACACACACACACACACATTGCATTGTCTCCAGCAAATAAAATAAAAACAAACTCTCCTCCTCATGTTCAGTGTCTCAGGTCCTCACAGTACAGCGACGCGTGCTTCCCCCACCCTGATGGATAGTTTTGAACACGGACAATCAGTGAGACCGAGCCACTAAATGAACTGAGCAGCAGAAATCACACACTGGGGTCGAGCATTTTGAATGCCAAGACATCTGGAGTCTTCTACTTGAAAGTAGCACAGCTCAATGCAGTGGATCACACTAATGTATCACAGCTACAGTGCAGATAAATTATCCTTCCCCTGTCTCTCCACAGTACTTGATTTCTGGGCTAGAATCAATGTCTTGCTTCCGTTGTTAATCAAAGACACTTGCTTTGATGCTTGCTTACTTTTTAAGATTACAATGTATGCACCTTGACAGGCTTTCACTCGACAACAAAGCAGTACATCACTGATGACATACTAAAAAGTGTAAAAAGTTTGCTGTTACTTTGTCCAGAGGCTAAAGCATCTGTACCCTCTTACTTACTGTTATTGGGGTTGTCGCCGATAATATGGTGCCGTCCACTCCAATACCACAGCAGGAGTGTTGCATCTCTGGACCCGGAGACGATGTAGCAGTCTCCTCCGATGTAAGACTCTGATCTCGCCAAACATGTCACCACGTCCCAGTGGCCAAAAACTATCTGGGTCAGCTTGCCTAAGGAAAAGACGTACAAACATGTTTTCGGTGTCTGCAAAAATTGCTAGTGAGAAGTTCCTGAAATGCAACCCGGTCAAATTAATGCCAGTTGTGTTTTCAAAGCCCCACTGACTGTAGTTAAAGGAGTGTGAAACAGCGCAAAATTAAAACAATGTCTGCTTGTCACTGCTCATCACATTTGGCCTTAGAATGGAGAGGGCTGAGCAGTTCAACCCACAGGAGAGTTTTTCTCTCTTGGTTTGTTATATTTGAAAGATTCTTGAGTCATGAGGTGAAAGAATCAAGTATTTAATAAGAAAATTTAAAAAAAAAACACAACAGATTTTTTTTTTTTTTTGCATATTTTCAGTGTTTGTACGAGCCCTTGTATTGACCTTAGATTCCCTTGGAATGATTCTGAACCCCAATTTGGAACAATTTACTTAAATGGCGCTTTGACGACCTGCAGTTATTATCATCTATATAATTTAACAACAACATTATTATCTTGCTCCCACTCAATTATTTAAAATGGAAAGTGAAAGAGCAAAAACACATTATTTTGATTTATCCGTGTGTTCCTGTTTGCATTACAGTATAGTTATCCATATTTCCACAAGGCCTGTCAGGAGTCAGCAGCGACAGTACTGTATTATTCCCATCATTGTGCTCAGTTCTCCACACATCAGTGCACACCTCTATAGGAAATAGAGTTTACACTGCAACCTACCTGTCTCAGAGGAATACACACGAAAGCTCTTGTCCCAGAAGCCACACACCAGTATGTAGCGGTTGTCAGCTGTCACCACGAAACACTGTGTCGTGATTTGGATGCTCTGGTCCACTAGGTCTGTGATCTGACGCTTGTTGCTTCCGGTGTTATTGGCTGGGGAGACAAAACAAAAAGAAAAATAGGACATGTGTCAATAATACCTGAGGTGTTACAAGCTCTTTAAGTTATTTATTAAGACCTTCACAGCTAAAAGACATAAAACATGTAGTTTGCTTTGATACTGCATTTCCAGTCAAATAATGACGCTTACTCACCAACCAGGGAATCCATCTCTATAGGTAAGTGATGGGCCTGCTCCAGAGAATAGCCTGGAGCTCCTCGGAGACCTGGATTCAGGCAAGGTTACATGTGGAAATGAGTCATTCAGGCTATTTTTAACTGCTACATGTGCATTCTTGTGCACACACACACACACACACCTGTTCCTTTTTCAGGGCCAAAGTTAATTCAGGAGATGGAAGTGTTGGAAGTCCATCAGAAAGATTTCCATCTGTCTTACGGGCGTTTTGTTTTTTCAGAGTGTCAAACTGAATGGAGACATTTTATCAGTGCAATCTGTATCTGGAGCCAGTTTCAAAATAGCAACATGCCTACAAAAATATGGAGGCATTATAATCATCATTATTCTGAAGAGCCAAACCACATTTCCCCTTTCTCCGAGACGACTGCGAGGGCGCTGCAGCTGTGTTCATTAGCGTGGGAGCAGCTACACGGTGCAGACTCTTTGGTCCTGAGCTCCGTGTGTTTCTGCTGTGACAGATGGGGACGTGTGAGGAGAATGTGGTGCAGTTGCGGCCTAATTTTCTAGTAACCAATGCTCTGGCCCTCTGACCCTGAGGTGAGGCTGATTCTCAGGTAGTGGCTCTGTGGGTAATGTTGTTCACACATGTCTGAAAAGGAACATGTGGAAACACTCATGGTCAGCTTACCTAGGAGGTGCTAGCCTCGCACATAGCCAGCTGGCTACAGCTCTATTATGAGCGCTGGGCAGGTTTGTGTGTGACTGTGATGAAGTGATTTTTTCGGGGCCACTGCTGTGGTAGGTATCACATGTGGCGTTGCTCTATTTTTTCGACAAGTATGTTTGAAAATATCACCTGCCAGGTGTGCCGAGCTCCACTCACCAACGGTGTTGTGCCATCGGTTGACGGCAAATAAGCGGCTGCAGGTGACAGTGACCACAGCAGGTATGGTGAGGTGGGGCAGGGTGTTGGCGGCTACATGTGTTACCGGCGAATTGGACGGAAACTTCAACACCATGATGACATCCTGCTGCATCTGGTCCTTGAACATGAGAGGACTCTGTGGAAGGAAACACTATTGAGTAGAAAAGAGAAAAAGACAGAGTGTGGGGAAGGATGGAGGGATGTGATGATGGGAGAGGTAGGGGAAGGAGCAGGAAGGCAGAGGATGGAGAAATAAAAAGGAGAAAGTATTGATAGATGGGAGAAAAAGAATGGAAAGAGGCAGTTAGTGTGGAGGTTGGAGGAAGAACTAGGTTCAGACACAGAGGAGAGATTAATGCACTGCACCCTCCGGACAGTGCAGTCACACGAGGGGACTGGTCAGACAGGGGTAAGACATGGACAACTGGAATGAAGTTGGCTGTACACATGGGATGGTGCAAACATGACACACGTGTATCAGAAAGATTGATTGTGGTGAACAGAGAAGAAACTTCAAAAGTAGTGTTGTAGTCAAGACCACCCTAACCGAGGGTGAGACCAAGACCAAAGTGTGCCGAGACCAAGACAAGACCAAGAGGAAACTGTTATTACATACAACAACAAACAACCACATTGCATGTCTTCATGTCGTCTCCGTGAAAAAGCCTCCACTTGCATGAAGGGGGGGCGGGGAAGGTTTGCTGCCATCATCAGTGCCAAAAAAATCAAACTACAAAAATGACTTTGGAGGTTTTTTCATCCAAACGCAGTAATTACATTTACAAATAAATCTGTTGTGGTCTTGGCTGGTCTGGATCAAAAATCCTGAGTCCGCTATGTCCGAGACCGAGATAAGATCAAGTCACAATGTGTTCCATTCCAAAAGAGAGTACATGAGTTTTTTGAGATGTGCTTATTTTACCACTGCACAAATTCAGTTTAACTTTAACTTTCACAACCCTGGGTTAAGCTTCACGTGTAGCAGAAGTAAAAGTAGAAGAGGAGACAGAGATCCTGATAATATTCTGAGTTTGGAATCAGTCTTTGCTCTCATGCCTAATTTCAGAGACTTTTGACAGAAGTGGACAAAACTGGGTGAAACCATTCACATCTGTTGCAAAAGTAGAAAACTCAACTGAAGGGTCTCAAAGGGATCTGCCTTACATCTCTTGTAGAGAGAAAAAAAAACAGAAAGAGCCATGTGGGGATAATGAGAGCAAGGCTGGCTATTACATGGATTAGACGGGGAAGAGCAGCTTAGAGCAGAAAGAATGGAGTCACTAGGCCAGTAGGGAGCACTCTTCCCTTTGCAGCACCCTGCTAGTCGGCAGTAACAGCAGAAAACAGTGCAGGAAACTAGTGCTGAAAATATGTTGTTATATTGCGGGTCTGTGACCTACATGATGTAAGCCTCCTGAAATATTTATCCTGTCTTATAAAAGAGAGAATTGAAGGAAAAAGTAAAGATGTAAAAACCAGGAAACATCTATCTTAACCTTGCATCTACCTACAAACACACACCATCCAGGCCAGCACAGGTCCACAAAACCTCTCCCTCACACACCATCACCACCACCACCAGAGGTGAGGGAAATTTTCCCAGCATGCTCACTGCTCTCACCAGGTGCATGGCGGAGCTGCGTGGAGGATGTGGCTCAATAAGCAACTGAGATGGCGTCTGTCCAAGGCTCTGGATCTGCGCTTCTGTGGCCTGCGGGAGAGAGAGAGGGGAGAAGGAGTGAGAAAGAGCGGCTGTCACAATCAATATGCATCAAAGTGATGGGTCAATGCGTTACTTGACAATGCAAGCAAATCCTAACTCAGCCGTGCCTCTGAGGGAGGGGGGGAGGTAAAGGAAAAGGGGAGCACTCCCAATCCGCCTGGGTGCTCCCCCTTCCCCCCTCGGCCTGCAGAGTCATCCAAGTGTTAGTGTGGAAGAGACAAGCCTTTTCCTATTAACATGCTTCAGTTAACCATTCCCATTTCCAGGCGCAGGGGCCCCCACTGCATAAACGTTAACCTGGAGTGACATCCAGCTAGGACTGCAGCAGGCCGGCCCGCTTTTAGATGTTATTGTGCTTGAAACAAAGGGGAAAAGCATGTCCGTGCACACAAATATACGTATGAAACGGGGACACAAAATCACACGAGCAGACCGGGTGATTTCACTTAATGAAGGATGAATTATGGAACACGATCTGTGAGGCTGGATACTCGTGACTAAGGAAAAAAACTAAAAACAGCATCCCGAGTGAAGGAAAAAATAACAACACAGAGGACACCAGAGGACTATTTCTCTATTAATAGAAAATAACTTCCATTTAAATTGACAAAAGCTCTCTTTTGCCTCCAGTAAGTGAGAAAAAAAAATCTGTAAAAGCTGCTGAGCTTGACTGAAAGTGGGGCACTACACAGCGGGAGTGATTGATGTGACTGGAGCCACTTCCACCATCAGAGGGGAGCTTGTAGACGTCCGTCAATGCCACTGTGCACAATGGAACATACATCGCTCAGCCTCTCACCCGCCCTGCTGACTGCCTGGGTGACTAGCCCTCATTTTCCTCCTCCTGTACACACCACTCACTATCAAAAGGACCTATTGGGTAACACATGCCACAGAGGGAGATGTGGCACGGGAAGTTTGGAGGTGATTCTGAATAAGGACAGGCCACCTGCAAGCCAAACAGTCGCCCCCAACACCCCCTGGTCACTTCCTATCTTCCACAGCACCAAAAAAGGCGCTGTCCACACGGCTGAGCGCTGTCGCACAGCAGTGAAAGTCTCATGTGAGCTGGCGAGCACATTTGGCAACCATTAAGTGTTAGTCGGAGTTTCTTTACAGCGCACTCCGTCAAGTAATAAGCAACTGACATTATGGCTATTTAAGGTTAGGTTTGAGGTGAGGGTCACGATGTCGGCTCAAGTAGAGAAATTTGATACAAGGATCAGAAAGGCTGAGAGGGCCATGTGGAAAACATCACCATATTTCTTGTGATGATTCTATTACTTGGGAAACTTGGCTGCGTCTTGTCCCGTTTTGGTAGTCTCAGACAACCTTGAAGCCTGAAATTATTCCCAGAGTGCAACGGGGTGCATCTGCCTGTGTTTGTTTTTGTGTGTGTTTGTCGGGGGAAGGGCGTCCGACTTGTTGAAGGTTAACTCAAAAACACGTTCCTCCACCGTATGATCAAAACATGTCAATATCTCTCAGGTGCTCCAATGCTAATCCTCTGTGAGGTGTGTCAGAAACTTATCTCTATCTCAGTCTGAGACAGAGAGCACTTAACAGGCAGTTCATTAGTTTAAGTCACTTCAGGCTCTGCTTTTTGGCTGATAAGTGACACTTACGCCAAAGCCATCTGGATGATCTCCCCTCCCAGCAATAATCGCCTTGCTTGGGCGAGCACCTAACATCCGTCATAACACTCTGTATCTGCATGTCTGTCTGTCTGACTTTGTTCGTGTCTGATTTTGGCGTGAGCTGAAGGCTTCAGAGGTGAGCGTCTGCAGTTGTCTGTCCGCTGCCTGGTCTCCAAGCTGGTGACAGAGAGACTCGGTGGAGGATGATCCCCTCCAACAGCATCCTCCAGTGCACTCATGCAATGCAGCAACACAACAGCTCTGTCAGACAGAACGCAAACACGGCCTCGCGGTGACCCGCTAAGCACCGTGGGATCATGCTGAGTCACGACACCTGAGATCAGCGGTGGCAACTACAAATACGAAGCTGCTACACCTTTCACCTTTGGACAGATCTGGCTTAGACTACAGGAGCAAATTGCTTTCACTGAGCATTTCTGGCTTTTAAATAGTATAAGTGCAGTATGATAACAGATCAAAACATGTCATGTCATATACAGGCACATTCAAAAAACAAACAAACCATTACTGCAATTGTTCTGTAACTGTGCTACTGTCTCATGTGACGCCACCGTAGTCCATTCTTTGCATGCCATTGTAAATTTCTTTAAGGCAAGCTTATCTGGACTTATTTTAATCCTTAAGTGCTAACAAAGAGTTACCCTGGGGGGGTTTCTTGACTGACAGTTTAGGAGTTGACATGTGCACTACTGTATGTGAGAGCAGGTATGTCTTAAACAATGTTCTCTAATCACTGACTGCATTTCCATGGACTTGAGTATCCCAGTTACAATCGTTTTTTTTAAGTAGCTCGTTTTTGTGTTTGTGCATGTAAACATCGTATCCCGATTTCAGTCACTTATCCCAGTTTTGAGGAACCAGATTTTGTGACCCGGAGTACTCCGAAAGAAAACAGGATACTGGGGCATGTATACGCCTTATCCCGGTTTCTGCCAGCTGCTGCCGACCTGCGCAGCTCACGTGTGGCCTCAGCCAAGTAACCTACCACAAAAACAAACATGGTGGCGGCAGCAACCAGAGTGTTTCACTTTTGAAGTGTAAAGAAAATGAGTTTTGTCTTTCAGTAATGAAAAAATGAAATATGCTAAGCATATAGGCCACAGTGGTCTCATTTTTCTCAAATTTTGAAATTGCCATGGTTTGTATTGTAAACAATAAAGCCTCACTGGCACCTGTGCAAACAAAATGCAGTATTTAGAAAACGGGATACTAGTATTTTTCATGTATACAGGGACATGAATAACCTGGTTTCTCTGCGTGCATGTAAACACCGTATCCTGAATAAGATCAAAACCAGTTTCTGACTCATTACCGGGATATTCAAGTCCATGAAGGAAGTTTCTCATCATTAAGGTCAAGCACTTAAACACACATTATGAGAATATCAAGGTGAAATCAACTTAAAGTGTGTCAGCTGCTTCAAAGCCCGTCAGTGGCCAGCCACGGCACACTTTGTTGTCTTTGTCGATTCAGAGGGGGAGGGAGGGGCGGTGGCAGCCGAGGAGGAAAAGAGTCCCACTGATGAATAATTTGTCTGTTTACTTCTGAGTGACATGGCGGGGTCTGAATCAAGGGGTTGCTGTCATGTTTTTCCATAAGAGAAGGCTGTCAGGAGGAGAAGGACTGCTGTTTCGGCAGTGTGCCCAGTGGAGCTGTCACCGTGCCCTCAACCAGAGGCCCAGCGGCATGTCAGAGGGTGTCATCATTTCCATCTGACACGCGGAGGAAATTATCTCTCATGACCTCTAATTTCTTGACATTTCAAATGCCTTAATTGTTGTGACTAATGCCAGATCTGCAGTTTCACCTGTCAAGCCCAGAATGAATCAATACCCCCGAGTCAATCGTCACATTTCAGCAGGTCTTAGCCAGACATTCACTGGGCACTTTTCCATGCTCCACCTCACTGACTCAGCCAGGCAGCTCACAGACCTGCCTGTGCGGGAGAGCACAGGCAGATCGTAGGAGAAATCCTGCCAGAAGTCACCTAGAAAATTATTATAATGGTCATAGAGATTATTCAACATAAATGATGTCACAGCAGAGCATCACAGTGAAATAAAACTTTTATCAGATCAGCCTGGGGAAATACTTGGGAAACTACAATAATGAACATTTTTATTTTACTTTTTCATTTTCTAGACAGTTTTTTTTTCAGAAATGTTGAAGGGAGGTTGTTGAAAAATTCAGCTGATCTTATATCATTTTTACAACTTGTCCAAGCAAGGAAACAAACTAACATTTCATCATCCTCATTTACAGGGGTGAGTAGTAACACGTTAGAAGGGACACACATGAATAAAAAAAAAAAAAACATTTTTAAGGAACAAGTTATCGGCTCCAGGGCAGGGCCCCGGTAACCCTCCGGGCAGGGTACATGGTTCCCTGTTTTTGCTCCTTATAAGTAAACAGACATATTTTGAAGGTTAGACCTTTCTGTTTTTGCGAGGGCTGCTCCCCTGCAAACGTGGACTTAGTTAACATCAAGTATCCATTTCACGTGAAACGTGTGGATTGTTCAAATATGTAGTTGTTGGTGACATTAGTTTTACAATAGTTTTCTTGTCAGTATATCATATGTTTATTGTATTCCCGCTCCCTGAGTTGAGTATTTCTTTAATGGGAGTAATTGTACTTTTACTTGAGTATAGATTTTCAGTACTGCAACCGCCACTGCTCATTTAATAGATCTGTTTATGGTGCATTTTCACAATACTGCTAGTTTTAAGAATATGGGGTTTAGATGTACACGGTTACACGTCATGTTACAGTGGGAGAAAGAATGCATGTGGAATGAGAAACATGCGTTGTGGTATGAAGGCTTGTCTTAATTAGTGCTCATCATACCCACATTGCATCAGTTGCAATTAGCTGAGCCGATTTCTGTCTCTGGCAAAAATACATTCACATGTCACAATAGCCAATAGCTTCTACTGGGCACAATTAGGCAGTCTGAGTAGCGGGCTCCCTAACGTGTAACTGACTACCAGTACTGTCATCTCTCAGGGTAACAGTAGGGTGTAAGACAGCTGAAAACATCTCAGCCTGATGCGAATAAAAAAGCTATTGCCTAAACCTCCCTCGAAATGATGAAAACCCAGCACAATATGGTTTGGTAATTAGATCGGCCAAATCTTCTGCAGGTGATTTGCATAGTGGTCACTTGATAAATAAAGGCGCCCCTGGAAGTGACAGTATATAAATGACTTGTTTTGCAGACAGCAGATGGTGGATATCACAGGGAGAGACAAGCTCGCACTGGAAAGTACCACAATGCACGCCAGCTGCTGCAGTCTCTGGTCCCCTTTCTCCTTCACGCAATTAAGCTATTCACGACTAGTGTGGATGAGCTAATAGAAATTCAATTAATTAGTCCAGAACAAGAGGATTCACTCCTTCATCTATTGACTGAATGACCTCTGCTGATTGATCAAGGAGCTCAGTCAGATTCATTGATCTGATTGAGGGGAGAAAAACACAGTAACAGTGCTCAGCGCCAGGAAGATGTTAAGATGGCTCTATGAACAATGTGGACAAATATTAAAAGATTACCGTTTATCTGAGGGAGGAGGAAATTAATAACACAGGTCATCACAAAGTGACACTAATCTCAAACAAACTGGATGAGTCAGCAGCTCTGTGATTCTCTCACGGGTTACATTTGCATGACACAATGCTTGATTGACAGACGCTCGATATGAACGCTCCCGGAGCTCCCGCACATGCCAGGACAAATAGAGACAGGAAGTTGTGCCTACGGTGAATGAGAGAGGAGGGGGAGGGGCTTTCGTCTCCATGGCAATGTGTGCGTGTGCCTTACCTCTCTGAGCGAAGGGTCAGTGATACTGTCCAGCTTGGCGGCGCCCTCGTAAGTCAGGTAGTGAAAGACGTTGAGGGCACGCACCGCCTCAGGGCCGCGCTGCTTGTAGCCGAAAATAAGGTCAATCCACTGATGCAGCTGACATGACACAAACTCGCTTTCCAGGGCCTGTCAGAGGAGCACAGGGCAAACAGAGGTGAGAGGCCTACCAGCAGTACACAGCACACGGGCCATACTTCACACACGGCACACAACCAAACACAGTCGACTTTACTGAACACAGAGACCTCACAATCAACAACACAAAACTACTTCAGAGAACTTTAAGGGAAAAATAACTTGCTGTGCATTTAAATAACACAAAAAAGAGACAGAAGCTGCATCCTTGCATTTTATTTTCACTGGCTAACTCAGGACAATGTGAAGCCAATATGTACATGTATGTATATGTACATGTATGTATACGTACATGGATGTTATGCCAGTCTGCTCTGCTCTGCGCCTTTTCATCACGTCTCTCTGTTTGTGCAGTGCATGCTTACATACACGTATGTGTTCATGCATTGCACCAGCCTGCTCAATTTTACATTTATTGTGTGTTTGTGATTATTGTATTGTTTGTATATGTGATTGTTATTGTATGCATGTGGGGAGCATGCATGTATCTACGTACCACATACTGTTAAAGTATTCTCTCCTTGTCTCAGGGGAACAGACTGAGTCAGCTAGATTACTTTTTGCATGCTGTAACTGAAATACTGCAAATATCTTTAAGTTTTGTCTATTATAAATCCTGTGGTACAAGATTCGTGTTTGCAACATTCACATGTGTGGTAAATTTACCACGCACATGATGAATATGTTTTTTTATTTTTTTTCATTTGCACAAACTGTCACCCTGAGACATGGGAGTCCTGGTAGGGAGTTTAAAAGCTATCTTAAGCAGGTGTTTTTACCAGCATGCAGCAGTATGAATGCAATATGTTACAGCATATATAAAATATTGATTGTTTGTATGATATTCCTGCTTTTAGACTTCAAATAAATACTTGAATTTGTTTGTATTTTTTTGACAAGATTTTTCGGATGTTTTTATGTCAGTGTTAGCTGGGCTCCTTTTACAAGCCCTTAGGGGTTACTTTATCCCAGCTGTGCCTTTTGAATGTACATGTCTTCTTCTATCTTATTTTTATTTATGTATTAATTAATCAATTAATCAATTTTTTATTTTTATTTTTTTTTGCAAAAAGTCATGTCAAGTCAATCTTGTTTATGTAGCATCAAATCACAACAAAGTTGTCTCAAGAGCTTTACATATAGAGCAGGTCTAGACCGCACTCTATAATTACCCTTTAAAATAAAGAACTAAAGAACTAAATAACAAACTATAAACTATGCATTTTATTCAGTAAAAGTTACATTTATCTCGTTATTGCATGTTTGTACATTGTAAATTATTGCTGTATTTCTCATTGTTTTGTTTATTATTGTAACCCGCCAGGGGACAACAGATAAAAATGTGCAGTTTTGCTAACTCTGGCTTTTTTAACATTTGTATCTAATACCTAAATAAATAAATAAAAACAAGCCTCTAATATCACATTTCTTGGTCCACTTAAAAAACAGACCGGCCATCTCTGCATGGAGACAAAGGCATCGGTTCAATACTAACAGGGATCCAATTTACTGTAAAACCGTCTGCAGGAGCAACATTCATAAATCACTGAGTGAAAACAGAGATCTGATTTCTTGTGGGAGTGTTAGTGCGAGATATGGGATAAGATTTAGGGCGGATAATTATTACAAATATACGTTTGGAAGCCATGCAGTGGGGGGCTTTAATGCATTGTTCCATAATGTGGTACGAAATAATTCCCATGCATGCGGGTGTAAGGCTTCGCTAGAGGAATTTACACTCCTCCCCTCGCGTCAGGAATAACAGCCATTACCAACAAAGCCTGCTCGAGCACACAGAGGCAGAGTTTGCCACAGGGCATATCACTACAATTGAAAGTGGCACATGCAAAGATGGGAAGTGGGAGGACGAGGGAGGGGAGGTAGAAAGAGAAGGAGGGAAGGAAAAAAGAGGAAGAGTGAGACAGAGGGGGAGGCAGGGAGAGAGATTCAGTGACAGGAATGAAATAATAGAGGAAGCTAGAGTGTGGGCTAGCTCAGGAGCAGAACAAAAGAAACACAAAAAAATGGAGGGGGAAGACTCTGATTCTCTGCGCATCTGAACACACTGGTCCGTGAATGGAACAATGCAAGGCAACATCACACATGCATCCTTCAACAGCGAGAAAATATCCACTGTAATCCTTTTGTCATCCTCTCCCCTTGTTTTGGAGATGCATACATGCCCCTAACAACTCCCAGCCTCTCCCCTCCTGCCTCCCCTCCTCCTCCCCACCTCTGCCGGCATACATGCCTGATAGAGCTCGACCAGGCAGCGTGGGGAGAGCACGGGGAAAGGTCACCTCCATAAGACCAGCCCGGCTCTGTCACTCCAGCTGAAAAGGTCAAGTGTGTTCCCACAGCCTCTTTCTACCTCTGGTCCAACAACACTGTGGCCTCTAACCTCAGGATACATAACATGTATGAGATGTTGTGTCTTCTGTGCAGTTATATTGAAGGTTCTCTGGTTTTATGGAGGAACCAGTCAGGGGTGCTTGCAGCATTGAAATCTTTGATGGTTGAGGACTTGTGGCATCTCATTTCAGCAACTATTTGAAAAACTCTGCAGCAGCAAACTAGTTTGTTTTTGCTTCACTGTGCTTTGACGCATTAACATGAAAGAGAGTTTACTACAAATGGATTGATGATGAATTACACTCTTTGTTGTTGTAGAATTGCATGCAAAACTGATGTTTAAAAACAGCTGTCACTTTTTTCATACATCAGCAGACTTATTTACCTAACTTTCATGGGTCCTCAGACTCCAGTGGAAATGCAGACAATATTGGGTTTAAGAACTTTTTTATTTCCTTGAAAAGTAGTTTTAGGGACAAAAAGTTCAGGGTACTTTGATTGGAAACACAGCTTTTCTAACATGTGATTACATTCTATGAATTGTATATTGATCAAAACATAAATGCAAATAAACCCAAACAAACTGAACTCCTTATCTCCTGTTAGTGTAGATAAGAGAAAAAACACAATCATGACCAGCAGCTTAAAATGTTACAGTCATCTCAGGCATCACATGTTATCATAAAGTTACAGACACATATCACACAAAAGTCTACAACAAACGGCTGAAGAGTCAAAGAAGGAGGAGGGGCTAAAGGGCAGCAGCGGAGCAACCAATGACCGATAAAAGTGTGTGGCGCATGTGTGTTTCTACAAAGTTTGACCATGTTACATGAATCTGTTTAGAAATTATGTGAATTTTTGTTACAGGCCACTCCCACTGCCACGCCCCTTTTTGCCAGTTGGCCCGAACGGTTTATCCACTAAGTCTTGTGCAAGTCTGTGAATCCATTTGGAAGTTCAGCACCTTTGTGAAATAAGCCGCTCCCACCGTCACGCCCCCCCAACCGACTGACCAACAAGTCAACCTGTGGAGTTGCTGGTCACAGCTAATAAACATGATGTTGTACAAATTATGGACATTGTGGTACAGGACTTTTGGGCACTGAGGTCACAGTCTCCAAAATAATGATCATTTGTCCAAATTCATAGTGACTGTTGCAATTTTTTTTTTTCCAGTTTGAACAATCTGACATTAGCCTTGTCAAACTTCTCAAAAAAAATATAACAACACTAGCACCGTTGTGAGCACATACAATGGCCATTTATCATGAACATATTACATGTTATTTTCTGTTGTCTTTCATTACTTTTCTACAGTAAGTGATACCAGTTTAAAGGTAATATTGTATTCATCTGAAGGCCAAAAACGGCTCAGATCTCCAGTTCTGTCTCAGTGCTGCTGCTGAAACCTGCTGGGGGTTGTGGACCACATGTTGATAGGCTGTCTGCATTGAATGTGCACACACAGCCATTCACACACGTGCAGAGGCAAATGGGTCCAGCTCACTGCCAAAGTGATGAGGCCCGGCATTAGAGGAGGTAACACTATAGGGCAAACTTGCCCTCAGTCCTGTCCTTCAGTGACATCACTGGGGTCAGGGGTACAATGTTAGTATCGAGCAGTGCACTTTATTAGACGCTTCATGAATAAGACAAGGAGACACAGCTGGGAAGGTCACAGGGATTTATATACTGCCGTGAGAAGGCGGCAGAAAAGCTGCATGTGTCAGATTTATTTGAAAAAGTGCATCTAAATTATATAATCCTGCCCTACAGTTGATTTTCATTATGGTGCATCAGTACAGAACATGACAAAATACAGTGTGTCGAACATGGTACTGCACAAGGATAGTCTGTACAGAACAGAACAATGTAAGCTTACAAAGTTAATTGTCCCTATAAATATTATGATATGTAAGGTAAAATATTGATATTTGAAAAATCACAAATGTTATAAAACAAAAACATGGTTTTTGTTTAGCTTAGTGTCACAGCTCAAATTTGATTGGAAAAGGTAAATAGAGTCGTGTTTAGTAGGTTGAAACTAGGGCTGCCGGCGTTAACACATTAATTGCGATTGATTAAAAAAACATGATTAACATGTTCATATTTTTTAAGTGCGTGCTGCTATTTTGTCCTTTTAACATAACCTTAGTCAAGCCACTGTAGGAGGTTCCTGCTTCCTACCCACAGAAGAAAGACAACAATATGCTTCTGAATGGCTCCTTTTTTCCTTTTGATATTTGTCTTCCTCTTGAGTTCAAGACAAGAAGACAGATACCATTCTTTTGACTGTGCGTGCAGTAACAAGGAAGAGACAGGCAAAGCTTGCCCACCGCTAATTAGCTTAGCTCAAACACTGTTAGTCAATGGGAAATGCTAGCCTGCCTCTGCCTAAAGTCATCAGAAAAACTTCCCAACGACTCTCAACGGTCCTGTGCTTGTTGTGACTTGTTTATTTACCATGTCATGCTATTTTTCAACTCGGATAGAACTAAATGTCATTTTAGAATCAAATACGTACCCAAAGTAAACCGCAGGGCACATGTGCAGAAAACACAGTGGGTGTGCTTGTAAGTAGGTCAACAAAACAAAACGTCTGCTTAAAACCTAGAACTACATGAAGTGCTAATGTAAGTTGAAAAATAATGTAACGTGGCAAATAAACAAGTCACAACAAGCACACAGGACCATTTATTGTTGTTGGAAAGTTTAATGGATGACTTTAGGCGGAGGCAGGCGAGCAGCTAATTAGCGGTGGGTGAGTGCTGCCTGTCTCTTTCTCGTTACTGCACCAGACTTACGCAAGAGATTTACTCCAGTTGGTCTTTGTTTCCCAATCAAGTAACACAGGTAAGAATTGCTTTACATTGTGAAAACCTTTTGTGAAATGCAAAATAATATTATAATTTTAAACATTCAATAAAAAAAATGCAATTGTCGCAATTAACTGTGGAAAATCTGCAAATAATTGTGATTTTTTTTTAAAAATGGTCTGGCATCCCTAGATGGCACAGAAACCAGAAAAATGGAATTTATGTTTTCATTTTGTCTGAAGATTTTGCAATATTTTCTGTAGCTAGTAAAGTAAGATATATAATATTGAACAATAAGTTTGGTTAAAGTGATCATCTCTCAGTTTACTTACCATCCTGTTAATCCTAACCAGGTCTTCAGGCTTCTTGGCCCAGGCTGGCAAGTCCACGTCACAGACCATCGTCCTGTCCTCCCTCATTCCGAGATGGTAGCCGTTGCTGTTGACAAACATCTCCGGGAGGTAGTAGAACTCAGGAATCAGTTCCTGCGTTTTAAAGGAAGAAAGACGTTCATGTTTTGCAGTCTGTCACGATCACGTCTAATTCCACAGTTTTTAATGACGCGACAATTCAGCGAAGTGCAAGAAATGACACATGTGAGGACAGAGCCACGAAAAACAGAGAAAAAAGGCTCTGTATCCCACTGAGATGAAGTGAGAATTCAAGGGGAAAGGTAACACAAACAAACCAAACAGCGGGCCATGAGAAGGCGCTGAGAGGTGCTAGTCCAGTTATTCCAGGCAGAGGTGTTAGGTGTGTTAAATGAAACTGGAACTGAGCTGGTTTTTCCCCCTGGTCTCTGGGCTCTTGTGATGAGGTCAGGACCTCGCAGTGGAGGGGAAGTCAGCACTGTGAAGGAGTCCACTACATAAAGCCTGCTGTGCTTCCATACATATGAGAAGAGAGCAAATATTTACCCACATTTTGGGACAAGACTATTCCTACGGGCATTCCTCTGTGTTGAAGGATCATACTTGTATTTTTTTACCTTTTTCTAACCCTTCAAGTTTCACACACTTGCATCAGAAAGGAACAATCTGACGCCTGACTGACTTCCAGTTATAAACAGAGACTTAAAACCTCTCTCTTATTTTTAGCGGTATTCCTGATTTTTTAAATAAAAAAAACACAGCTTGTGCAATGCCCTTTGAAAGCTAAAGGTCTTTTTACACCACCACGCAGCTATTCACTGCCCCCAGTCATTTCAGTGATGGAAGGACAGCAGACGGGAGGAGGTTTAAACTGCGGCGGTAGGACCAAGAAGCGACTGCCGCCCATGATTTGCATTATCGCTCAAAGTTCACTGTGTTGAACTTCTGGTGGTAGCTGCTAGGCGGCAGTCAAAAGCGTTGGGCAAAGCGGCTCTCCAGTCTTTAGTGAGTGGGGGTGCTAGCTAACCCTTAGCACCCTTCTGCTAGAGACAAAACTTTTCTTAAATTCGTTTTAACGTACTTTATTAACTGCGGCCATGTCCTCTTGTCTTTCTCATCGCTACAAAAGTGGCAGGATGTAAGTTTAATGCTGTTATTTTTTTTTTTACTGGATCTGTTTAAACATTGCTGGACGCAGCACTGCAGCACAGACCAGACAGCAAACATCGCGGATCTGAAAGCGAACATGGAGAAGCTCACAACAACTTTTCCTGAGCTGTACAACACAGCTCTACTGTCAAGAAAGAAAATCTGTAAATGGTACAACATTCTACCACACGAATAACAGTTAAATATCTCAAATATGTAGAAATAGTTGGTTACTTGTGCGTTCAACTGTCCCAACGCTAAGTCTTCCACCAAAGCATCTCCCTGTCATTGCCGCCTCTGACCACAGTGGCAGCAGCTGCCTTTAAAAACGCCGGCTGTCTGTTGGAATCCTCAAGCAGGGAGGAGGTTTTCAGAGTAGTTACCTTAACTCTAAAATCTATGTGCCATGCCATCCTTTAAAGCAGGAATTTTGGTACAGACATCACCTACTTTCAACTTAATCACCATATAACCAAAACTGAACTTTTACAGAACAGATACTACTGTATGTATGATTTCTGTGCTGTTGAAGTCCCCACTCTCATGTCTTATCCTCCTGAGCACACTGCTAAGAAAGGATGAGTGAGTAAAGCCTCTGCACAATGAGGCATGTGCACATGAGGAATGTAAGTCCTCTGCGCTGTCCTCATTAGAACACATACAACTTCATACAAGTTCAGTTAGGGTTTGTAGGTTAAAGTTGTGCGTCTCTTAGAGATTATAAAGGAGGTTGCAGGACAGTGTATCACTCTTGTTTTACGAATGCAGTGTTTGTCAGATTCAGTGGCACTATTGAGCTTTATATTGCCTTTGGGATACATAACATGCAGAGCCTTTAGGCCCCCATAAATCACTGGGTTTTGAGAGGGCGAGTTAGCATGACAAGGTACAGGCCAATAACACTGCTGGTCTGCTGTTGGTCACATTTCACCCTCCACACACGACAGGGAAGGGAGTAAAATAGCCTTCCTCTCCGTTTTCCTCAGTCTCTCTCTCTCTCTCTCTCTCTCTCTCTCACACACACATACACACACACACACACGCACAACTGCACTCTCCCTCCATTTTTTTGTCTGTAAACTTCCTGCCGTAACTC
>JAQLOL010000024.1:23513719-23530322 GCA_029783665.1 Naso thynnoides | reverse complement strand
TGCATTGTAGCGAGAGATAAATAGAGAATTTTTCGCTTTAAATAACATCACATTGTCACATTGTAACCGACAGGGCTCTGGCCTCTCTTGCTGCCCGAGAAGGAGGCTACAGGTCTGGCTGGAGCTAGCACCATCGATTAGCTCGGCTTACGTCATAAACTGTTCGCTAATTACATAAATGTTGTTATATTGTGTTGTGCTTGGGATACCGACACGCTATGCTTTGTAGAAAGAGACAAATAGACGATTTTCACTTTAAATAACATCACATTGTAACCGAAAGGGACAGCTGTGCTAATGCTAACCGCTAGCAGGGCTCTGGCCTCTCTTGCCGCCCAAGAAGGAGGCTACAGGTCTGGCTGGAGCTAGTGCCGACGATTACTTCTGCTAACATCATAAACTGCCAAATAATTACATACATGTTGTTATATTGTGTTGAGATTGAGATTCCAACTCGCTATGGTTTGTAAAAAGAGGCAATTAGACGTGTTTTTTTTTGCTTGAAATAACATTAAATTATCATCAAGAAGATGTGGTAGACAGCAGAGCTAACGCTAACCACTAGCGAACCTCTGAGAACGGAGGGTGGGGCAGGTGGAGTGCCAGGGGAGATGGGAGGTGTGGCTGACATGCAGGTTTGTTTTAGTGTAAAGCTGTTACAGAATTGCTACCACTAGTGGTGAATCAATTTTGCATATTGCTCCTTTAAGTTACCTCGGAACTCAAATCCTTTTCCATGACATATACATTATTTTGTCCCCCTGCTGTAAGTAGTAACTGAATTGTCTCTCAAGTTAATTATATCCAGCAAGTAATTTAACAAAAAAAGGACACAACAAACAATAAAAACAGACTTTTAAACATACTGAAACACTGACCCAACCACTCACACACACATAAACACACTTAGGCAGCACATCATCCAGATAAACAGCTTGAGGATGCCTTCACTAAGGAGCTTGAGAGAGGGGATGCAGTCATTTGGTACGGGGTCTTTTCAGCAAGCTTTTCCTAATGGGACTTTTCCAGGGACTTGTCAGCCTTAAGATGACTGAAATCCTTCTGGCCTGGGTACCAGCTTCCTCTGGCTGCCACTGAAAGTGCCAAGTTGATCGCTTTAAATCCAACTTTTCGTTTTCCTTTTTTTTTCTTTTTGTGTGTGTTGTGTAGGAGGGAAAGGGGCTCAGAGCGAGACCGAGAAGAAGAGAAAGAACTAGACAAGGATGGAGAGGCGGAGAGACAGAGGAGGAGAGGGACAGAAAGAGCAAGTGGTTAGACGAGAGGGCCTGATGAGCAATGAGCGCCTCACTCGTCCTCAATTAATCTTGTCTCTCCACCTTTGCTTTAGCCCTTCCCTCAGCACCAAGGTAATAACGACACCCTCATCCATTATCCTTTTATCCCTGTTATTCACTGGGAATTGCTTAATAATATGTTACAGATTTGTCCTCCTTCGTATAATTCTTTCTGTCATTCGCAGTATATCATCTGGAAAACACGCAGCCCCCTTTCTGCCGGACGCTCTTTGAGGATTATCGTGGGTGACACCTCCGGGATGCAGCCGGAATCTGGAGCATCATTTTTTCAGGCATAAAGTGGAATTACTCTGACTTATCTGTCATTGCCAAAAGCACAACAAGCCATTCACGGCCAAAGCAAAGGTGGAACAGGTTTTTATCAGCTCCTCTGAACGAGAGCTCTTGTAAATTTATGCTAATGAGGGCCTTTTGTCATCCTGGCTCACCCCTTGGGGCTGAACGGGGCTTGCAGGGGATGATAATCTGGCTGTTGAGTGCACTAGATAATTTGTACTTTATCCTCATGTAATTATATAGTTTAAATCTTTTTACCAATGCTAATCCTACGACACGAGGAAGTGTCTCAGCCGTGTCTGTGCTTCTTAGCGGCACTAGTTAGCGTGCATCTGACTCTCTCATAAAATCACGTAGGAGGAGTGCCGAGCAGCGCTGATATAATTGCTCTGACTTTCTGTAGCCCGTGCTATGAATCCTCATTCCACTTTTGATCCACGTTAGCGGCAGACAGGAAGCCAAGCCAGCAGCCTGGGGGCTTGGGAGAAAACTCAGAAAAAAGGTGAAAACATTGTGGCATGGCTAAAACACCCTCCCATTTTTTGTCAAGAAAGATGGAGAAGACAAGGAAAGTGTACTCAAAGGACTAAAAGTAAGTTAGCAGAGCATCTTTACAAAGGTCTTTGTTAAGGTCTCTCTGTTGTCCAGTGGGACACCCGGCCATCTTGTGTGCCTGCCAAAGCCGACAGCCCTTGACAAGCAGCTTGGCATGCTGTAATTTGACTAATTACATTGGATTAGACCATATTAATGCAAGCTGTTTTCTCCAGGGTCACTGACCCCCCCTGCGTGTCCCTTTTTAGTTTCCCCCCTATTTGGTGTAAACAAAACATACACAAGAGAGGAAGAAGACTCTTTGCTTCTTAAAACCTTGAAACAGCAAACATGGATCTACATCCCTTAAATTACATTTAGAGAAGAGTCCACAGCCGAGAAAAATGTATGGTCCTGAGGCACATCATCACAGACGTCTTTGATAACAAACCAAATCCTTTGCTTGCTTCATCTCTCTGCAGGAAAACAAAATGAGGCCGTTTATGAATCCCACAAAGTTCACAAAACTGTTTTTTTACACATGGAGATGGAGTAGAGGGAGTCAAGAGGGTCTCCACATGCTGACAGCAACAGTGCGAAATTTCATTTTAATTTGACTTTTATCTTAGCAAAATATCAGGATGAAATCTGAGTAATGAGGTTCTGTTTTTCTGTGTGGTTTGGTCACACAGTTGTTTATCTGAGGAAATGTGTGCTGAGAGCCATGATTTATATAAATAATAAAGGACACGCCATTTGATCTGCTTTAAAATGAGTAAATATACTCAGACTAGTTGAAATAATACTTATTTGTAAAAAGGAGGGAAACTAACCCTCATTTGCATTTGCAAAACTCCAAAATGAAAGGGAGGAAATGAGCCATAGAATATGTGTGTTTTAATACAAGTGCTCTCCCAATTGTACCAAATCAATTTAAGTTTCACACAATGGAGAGGCAGCTTCAGTGTTTGTATGTGCTGCTCTGCCTTGAACATGGTGTAATAATAGCCTTAAACCAGGCATTATAAAGGCAGAATACCAAAGAGGCTTACAGCCTTGGTTTCATGAAACATTTAGGCAAAAGTTCCAAGGGCTGAGGATGATGAAAGAAGGTAAGCTTGAAAATGGGCTTCTGGGATCCACAGCCCTTATTGTACAGAAGTCACATCAAATTAATACTGAGGGCCATTTGCAGCCTTTCTTCTCCTGAGCTTTTCAGAACGGATTAAGCTATGCAAACTCAGAAATTACTAAAGCACCTATTAGGCATTATGCTCAGCCTTTCTCTTCTTTTCCTTTGAAAGTCATTGAATGTGCTTCACTCGCAATTCACAAGTTGTTTGCATACTTGAAAGATGAGCAGTTTTATAACGTGTCAGGTAAAATGCACATCTCGATGAGCACTATAGAGAAAAAGATATTATTAAGATTATTTACTCAGATAAGGATTTTGTACAATTTGCCATTTTATAACCAAATCATTTTGCGGGTAAAACTATATTTTAGTTTAGTTTGAAGATGCAGGCCACAATATTCAGGCAGAAAGCCTCTGACAGAGTTTCCACACTGATGAAGAGTAAATGTTGCCAAGGCTCTGTAAGGCTCTCCACAGCCCTCTTTGCTCTCTGAATGCCTCTTCAAAGAAGCGCAGGGAGTGCATGAATTGTAATTATGGCTCCTAACAGGATTCAAGAGCGCCCAAACGATGGCACTTGAGAACCAGGTCGTGTGGAGTTAAACGGCTGTCAGACACTCAAAGCTCCCCAGCATGTGAACAAACCCACAAAGGCTGGACGTGTCCATTTCTAGGGCCCTCCTACCCACTTTCCCTCTCATAGGGGAGATTAAAGTTCAGCTAAGGCCCCTTTAAAGAACCATATTCTGCATTTTTACTCGCATTCCAATTTTTAGGGTAGAAGGTAAGAAATTTAAGGAAAGCTATTATGCTTTTCCATCTTTTCTGACCTATGAATGTTGTTACAATGTCGGATACTCATGTGAAACGATGCCAAAGTGTCACATAATGAGGCACATGCATTTGGAAGATGCACACTGCACACTGCGTTTTTCAGTGTTTTTTACACAGTGGTTTTTCCAGTGATGTTGATGCGTGCTGGAATTCCTTATATGGGCACGCCATCTCCGTGCACACAGTGCTGTGCCTGCCCCCTCACCCACTCTGCTCAGGCACAGCTGCACTCGGCTCTCTGCTTCATGGATTACTGTCAACATTTTGTTCAGGATAGCTCCAAGAAAGTGTTTTTTTCAGGTGAATGAAGGACTGTCAACTTTGTTCGACTTTCCTAAAGAGGCAAGCACCAGACGGAAGTTGAGAGCGTTACTGTTTCTTATGGATTTATTCTGCTGTTGTTGTTTTTTTACCTTCTGAATGTGCACATGAGCTGGATTAACAGCTAAACTGCTGATAAAGGACCGTGCATTGCTTTGTCCTGTTGAGGAGTGAGAAGCACAAGCTGTAAGTAACATTTTATCAGTGTCCTAGCTGTGTTTATTTTGTGTCAGCAAACGGGTGTGAGTACGGCCGAGTGCGGAGGCGCGTATGAGGGAAGGAGGAGGAGTTACCGACACAGACCATTTGGGGAAGAATGCAGAAAATAGGGCGCAAGTCACAGTTTTCTGAAGATCTACAGACTTCACTGTTGGTCAGTTGTGTTTAGCTGCACTCTAGGCGTCCAAAATCAAAATGAAAGAGCAAAAAATGAGAGTAACAGTTGTCATTTAAACCTTAAAATATGGATTTAAAAAAAAAAAACAACAACACACAGTTAAGAGCTGCACAATGACGGCACAAATCAAGTATTTGATCAGTAGAAATATGTTTTTTATAAAGTAAAAAATCCTTTGCAAAATTCAAGGCAAATGAGACAATAACAGAGGGGCATGTGTGTTTGAGACGGATCAGGTAATTGGTAGCACCTGAGAAACCAATCTAACCACAGTGTCAGATTATCTCCCGACCTCGCCTTCGAAATAACGGAAAAGATCATCTGTGCTCCCCAGACAGCTTCAATGACTCACCAGGGTACAAGACCCCTCACATCACATTAAAGAGAGCAGCCTTCAGTCAGGCCTAACCCAACCTCAGCCGCAAAGGCACCCAAAAGAAACCAACCTGCAGCGTGAAGTCCCTATGCATGACCCTTATTAAACTCCTAATTGGATTGAGATCCACAAAGAAAAAAAAATTCAACATAGCTCATTCAGCTGCGATTTTCTTTAGCATTCCTTCCAGTAGTTTGCCTCCTCAACAATAACATTCAAAATCAAGTCACTAAAAACTTTCTTTTTCCTTTTCAAAACACAACCAGATTCTCCAAAAATGGGAGTATAGGGAAAACCTTTTTCACCTTTTCTTTTAAGGCAAAGCACTGTTTGATTTTCACAGGGTGCAAGTGACAGCCTGAAACAAAGCCCAGCGCTGGCTATTGTGTAGCCTTTCGCTGTTGTAATGGTCTTAAAATGGCTACAAGCAGGGATCTATTCAGTGGTGACTGGGCTGCTCAGCTCTCTTCTCCATTTCCAAGACAAACTCTGAGTAGTGAGCAGGAACTCTGAGGTCAGCTGATGACTGAATGAGCAACTAAGTTCACTCAAAACCAAAGTCCCAGAATATCAATGTCTGTGGAAATACTCGGCATATTTATAGTAATTATCGAGAATAAATAGTGCCATAACAACAACATCAATCAAGTTCATTATGGAAAATAGCGTAATGATGATAATTACAATAATATCTCATTAAGAAAAAGAATGAGAGACAGGGGAGAATTAATAGCAGACAGGTGTACAACACGCCGCAATTATGGAACCTGAAATTAGTTCATTGCCTCGAGGCAAACAGAAGAGAAAGGGAAGGCTGTAAGTGAGGCAGTGTGTGTGCGCGTGTGTGTGTGTGTGTGTGTGTGTGGTGGGTGATGGGGGCTGGTTTCAGGGCTGGGAGTAGGACTGATAGAGAGAGGCTCACTGACAAAAAAAGGAATTGCAAATAAGCAAACAAAAAAATCTTAAATGTGTAAATTAGGGAGAAAAATAAGAGGGAAAAGCAGCTTTTCCCTGCAGACTGGAGCCTTAGATGAGAAGGGAGCAGCGAAACGTGATCAAGGGGAGCCGTGGAGCGGTGCGGCAGGCGTCAAGATGAGCACTCAGCCAGCGAGTGGCAGCTTCTCCTTTTCCAGTCAATCATTCATTACAGAGCCAAGTGCTGTGGAGGAGTGCCTCCTCTTTTTGACCTATCATATTACTGCCTCTGTAAACTCCTAATCCTCCCTTCGTTAGATGGTGTCAACAGTCGACATACTCTCACCCCGCTGCGCACTCCCTGCTCAGACACCTCCAAAGCCCTGCCAAGACCACAGAAGTGATACTCTTATAAAATCGTTTGAAATTTAACAAGGTAGAATGGCACAACTTTATTCATCTTTTGAGGTGCTTTCATCCACTCATTTGACTTGTTAGTTTTTCATCATTGGAGAGAAATTTAAAAAAAAAAAAATTAATTGGCTAACTTTTCTTTTTGTTTTTCCACCAGTCTCAAGGCCCCATGCAGTGCACCAGAAGCAACACTAACAAAGTCTGACTTCAGCTCCTCTGTCTTTCACTGCTGGTCGGAGTGGCCTGGTTCTTTTTGCCTTGGGGCTCTTCCTGAGCAGGTGAAAGCCTGGAGGCAGGAACCAGCACATCAGCAGACTTCTTCATCCGTCATGACTCTTTCATGGGCAGCCCGTCTCCTGAGCTTCTCAACTAGTGCCGAGTGAGACGACTACCATAATGAGTCCAACAGATGAAGGCCCAGCAGGACAAATCAACACTCAGATACATCTCACACACACATAAACACACGCACACGCTGGAACTAGCACCTATCAGGGACGTGCTGTGTGAACGTATTCTTTAAAGTAAACAAAAGAACCAGAAGCATCAATGTTATGGCAGAACTCCATAAAGCTGTTCTGGGTGATTATTAGATGCTACTAACAAACAACAGTAGTCTCACAATCAAATTCATCGCAAAAATATCACACACCCACTGTCCTTCACTCACATGCATTAGTAAACACACACACACACACACACACACACACACACACACACACACACACTCGAGCACACAGATCCATACAGTGTGTGAACGGGTTTTAGGTAGGGTCCCAATTTAAGCTGACAGATACCAGATAGTAGATAGTCAAAGACATGACAGCTCTGATTTAGGATGGTCCTGAGCTGAGCCGAATGTGACACTGTCACAACAAAACCGTTCCAGTGAAACTCTGAGCGAAGGCCAGCAAAGTTCATTCATGTCTTAACGACATATGGCACAAAATCCTTTGTAGTCTGTTAGGATCTTTAAATATCTTTCCATACTGGGAACACATATGTAAATGTTGTGGGATAAACTTTTTCATGGTTGGGACACACCTACCACATAACATGGTTTGAGGGATGTTAATTACCATGTAAAATAAGCAATTGGCTTCCTGCCCCATATGTCCCACTTTTTCTGTGAGGAAGATGGAAATGAGGTGGGCTAGATTTGATTGTGACATGCTCTCCGTCTGTGCTCCACAATGTGTGGCTTTGCCAGTAACAGGCTAATATTCAGCACAGCTCACCGCCACCAGAACTAATGAAAGAAGACAAAATGTCTCTGCTGCCATCTTTGTCTAGCATCCGCTCAGGGTGAGCCTCCCTCTTTCCCTCCTTTCCTTTTCACCTCCCCTCTTTCCCCTCGCTCTTGAAGGGAGGCTGACAGCGGCATAAAATGGTGGTGAGCAAATGTGCCTTCCATGTGGCAGCAGTGGTGGGGTGACAGGGCAGGCTGAGGCCAGCGCTATCGGCAGTGTGTGGCTGAGGCTTTTAACAACCTGGACGGTCGCCACAGAGGATCAGGGGCGAACTGATGAGACACCAGCAGCTCTAAACAAAAGCAGCTCGATTCCAAATCAAGAAACAGGCCACCCACCCCCAACAGAAAACAGTTCTTTGATAAATGTGAACAACTGCAGATAACACAGTTATCTCACATGGGCAGATTTAATGTTTTAATGTGCATTATTACATTTAAAAGTCATTATACATAACAATGATTCCTTCCACAATGCTATTAAGTATCAGATATAATAAAAATAGGGAATATATTAAACTGAAAAAAAAACAACTGAGCTACTTTGGGCTATATATATAAATTCACTTCATTCTTTTTAAAATCTAAGATAGAAAAAGCTTAAAAATCCACCCATGCATACAGCTACTAAACAAAGCAAACTCCCTTCCTCCAGCAAATTGTGCTTGAGTCATTCAGGGGGCTGTTAGTTCACCCTGAGCACAGAGGATGATGAAGCAAAGGCATAAATCACAGAGTGAAACAAGGCGACTCCTCCGATTCATTAATGGAAATGATCTGTCAATATGCTGGAGTCAATTCACACGTGTCAGCTGGGCTCAACACACAATAGGCCAAGCAACTTATGAACTCCCAGCACCACTCCACCGAGTCCATAAAACAACTGGCATCGCCGCTGGGGAGCACCCCGAGACACCACCCTCTTGCACAGACCACCAGATGACACAGATGGGGCGAAACCAAACAAAGACGAGACTCCCTTTGTACAGAGAGGGACCCCTTTCAAAAGCCATTCATGCAACAAATTGGGGAAATCTGGCCATGCAACACTCTGGGTTTGCTCTTTTATTAGCGTGAGCCTTACGTCACAGTAAGTGAAATCAGATTTATGGCTCTCTGCTACAGAAGGTAGTTAAAATCAGGCACACTTTTAAAGGCACAAAAACTTTTTAAAGACATGTTAACCAGCAGAAGTTTAGCTATGTTAACCAGAAACAGTCTTTTAATTTAAACACGAGCCACAGAGTAAGAGGCCATTTCTTTTTTTGACAATACTTCTGCATTTTGCACAATTAAGAGCAACGCATCAACTCTAGAAAAGCTGAGAAAACACAACTTTTTAACTTTGACAATTTATGGATTTTAGTCATCTTAAACTTTTTTTTAAAAAATGTCTGAATAATAATGTGTCCCCACTGTTTTCTGAATTAGCCATCAGGCGTCAGAGCTCTCATAGAGCAAATACACGAGCCACCATCAATGGCAATTGTCTTGTCCCAATGTGCAAGACCTCTTTTGGTCAGTCTGCTTTCTCCTCAAAGGGGGCAAAACTCTGGAATTCTCTACTCACTAATTTAAAACTAGAGACCAACAGTGCTACATTTGACTGAGGCCTAAAACAATGACCAAAATCAAAACAGTATCAAACTGTATGAGTTAAACTGTATGAGTTATAGCAGTACACACTCACATAGATTAATGACCACTAGTATGAGTCACATGTACTGTAGGAGACTCCTCCATTTCATTGCAGCTTTAAACAGCATCAAGCTTGATCACTTACGAAGCAGCCCATCAGTTAGTTGGGTTTGTTTCCATGTAGGTCATTAAATATATGCACACAAGCTTTCTCTTATTAGACTCTTTGCATTTCTCTTTTCTTGTTCTTTCTCAGCTGCACAGCCGTGCTGCTGCAGCAATCTGCATAGAGAGACATTTGTCATCATTAGCCTTGCTCTGACAGTTGGCACCCGGCACCTCAGATCTGTAGGACTGGCAATTATGAACCCTTCATCCCTTATTTAGGCAACACCGCCTAATTTCATCACAGGCCTCACCAGCAGCATTTGATTACCAACAGCACCAAACCTACAATATGCCACCAACTCCTCTGTTCCCTTTGTTTTGTGTGATGCACTCCTACTCTCAGATCGCAGGAGCCATGAGAGAGAGCTGCGTTCAGTTAAACTGAGACTTGAAATTACTTATAAGACACAAGGGCTGCAGGGAGGACTGCAGATGAGCATCATGGGGTCAGTGGGCAGATGATTACAGCGCCCGCCTTTAGATGGTCGACATCTCACAGACATTAAGATTAATCACACTGCTGCTGAATGGCTGCCTTTTGCAACAGACAAGTTGAAAATCTGGCATAGAGGTTCCTTTGATACATAAAATAAAGTGGAAAAGAACAGTAAGCATCTCAATACAAAAGTCAGTTCTTGGGAAACGATCAAGTCCAACTAATTTGCAGAAAACAACAGGAAACAACATGCTAACTAAAATAATATTAAAAGATCGACAACCCGGCCACAGTCTCTGTGAACACAGTGTAAGGCTGTATTTTTTTTATAATTTTTTTTTTTTTTCCCGAAGAAAAAATTGGACATTTTCTGGATTTGTATTTTGGCAAACAAAACTAAATCATACTCCTGCTAAATTCATGCAAATACATGCATGTAATTTATCAAGAGGGCTGACAAGCGTACCATATTGCAGAGGGGAGGGGTGAAGGGCCAAACGGAGCTGGGACAATCAATTAGGTGTCATTATCGACACCTTTTCTCCATCTCTCTGGTTAAAATTTTCATCCTGCTGAGAAGTTTGGTGTTTTCTGTGTGTTGATGCTATAAATGTAGTTCATAGTAAACAGAGCCTTTTGAGTCGATCACTAGAGGGTCTCTGAGAGCCTCTGGCTACGTGGTCCGACTTCCTGACTTCTCCAAAAGAGGCTGCTAATACATGGCAGAGCAGAAAAACAAATGAATTGACACAATCCAAATGGGGTCCTCAGTGCAGCACCATGCCCAAAAATTAACTGACCTCCTACAGAGACACCATATTGCTCTGGAATAATAATGCTCCATTATTAAAAATCCCAATGACAATTTCATTTTGTGACAAATAAAATTATACTCACATGTCAATGTGAGTGGCTGTCCCATGAGATTAAAGTATATTATTTGTCACAGTTTGAGAGTCAGTGTTGATATCACTGCTCTGAAGTGTCGCTGCTTTTAATCTGATTTAGACAGAAATATGTCATCCCATTAAGCCCACATCCACTAATCTGCATATTAGGTCGGGAGCTAGCCGGTAAACTCGCTTTAGATGGGGTACGGCTTGAGATCCTCTTTTTCAAAACTAAATGACCCCAGAAAATTAATGAACACATACGCCGCAGATCTTATTTGTTCTTGTGTAAAAGGATTATTTAAATTATAAAATGTCATCCATAATTGTCAGAAAACCGCTGGCCACAAAGGTCTTGATCCGGCTTAAAATCAGCTAAATGCTATACTTATTACAATATCGTGTTAATCACTATGAGAAAATAGATAAATAGCATGCATGAATATTATTGCAAAACCTTTTCTCTCTAAAATATATTGTACCTAAAGCCGAAAGCCCCAGAGGATTTTTTGTTGGAAAAATTAACCAATAAAATCACATTTTTATGATTGCCCCGAGGGAACTCAATTTTTGAAAATATAATTTTTTATGAAATGCTTGAATGCTTGCCTCTCTGATACACCGAAATAAATGAATAAATAGTCACGCCTTTGGAAAGATTGTGCTCATTTATACTAGTTAATTTAAAATGTATTTATTGCTCATATATTTGTGTGAATACGGCACCAAGCCTTGAGGATAAAACATAAAACAGAGCAACATAAATTTAAAGATTTGGCTACAACAGAAGAGGATCTTTTCGAATGACTCCAAGCACGAGTGGTGTCATCAAAGGGCAGTTTCCGCCATCAGACAAGCACCATTGACCTTCTGCCCGGCCATGTTAACAGGACGACCAGTCTTACTAGAAGAAAGGGAAAAGAAAAGTGGAGGAGAAAAAAAAATGA
Organism: Naso thynnoides; assembly: GCA_029783665.1. Lineage (NCBI taxonomy): Eukaryota > Metazoa > Chordata > Actinopteri > Acanthuriformes > Acanthuridae > Naso > Naso thynnoides. The sequence goes on along the minus strand of JAQLOL010000024.1, from coordinate 23,518,476 downwards.
AAAAGTGTAGAGGCATGCTCTGAAAACAAAGAGGCCTTCAAAACAGAGTCACATGCTTGTGCAAATTTAGGGGAAGTAGAAGCCATTGTATTGATTTACACAATCCTGCATGCATTTTGCTGGGTCAGAAATAGGCCTGTGCAGGAATCACAGCCTCATATATCACACTGGAGGGCCTCCAATAGCCCATAGCGGGATGGCGAATGAAGCAACAAAGCTTGCAATGTTGTAATGGTAAAGATACGGGTAAGCAGATTGGATTGTCTTAGGCCAGACCTGACAACTGCTGGAGTCTTGGGACTGCAGAGCAGGTTGAGTTACTGTGAGATCTGTGCAGCCACATGCTTTAGATTAAGAGGTGATAATCTGAATGAAAATCCACCCTTCTATCACGCATACGGACGACCAAAGGCTGGAGCACACACTCAAGAGGTGCAACTGGATTCTGAGGTATCTGACTTGGAGCAAGGAAGCCTGGAAAGCGATGCTAGTCTGGTTTCAATAAAAGGCAAGTACCTGCTGGGCTGCAGACAGTGGGAGAGAGTGGGAGAAAAGACTATCAAAGCTTGAGAGGGGATGAGGCTTTTAGCTACCTCTCACCACATGAAAACTCCCATAATGTCCTCCATATCCTCCAGAAACATGTTAGAGAAAATATCAATTTTTGCTTGAGAAATGTGCTCAGATCTAAATGTGAATGTAGATCTCACTGTATTATTTTAAATTCAGAATTAGCCTCTAACATGGCCCACAATGTGATTCATGAAATTAAAGATACCACTCAATAGCAGTAATTTCTGCCTGGTAACAGTGGTAAATTATCGTTGGGGCTTGCCAAGAAGCCAGTAGCAGTGTGTCCATGACAGGCTGTGATGATAATGGGAGTCACCTATCTATCAGGGGTTTTTTTTCCAAACACACCACCTCCCGCTCAGCCGCATCCATCTGAGAGTCAGTGCTGACGCGTGGCGGTTTGCCCTCATAATGTCTGGTCTTATGCAGTTCTGACGAGAGCAGAGATGGGTGTAAATGCCTCTGTGTTCCTTATCTGATCCGCACAGAATTATCTTTTTGAAGTGCTCTTCAAAGGATGCACTGTACCTTGTGAGATGGAGTGCCAGTGCAATGAGGAGAGCCAGAGAGGGTTTAGTGTGGATACAAGATCTCTTTATTGTGAAACACTGTCTGGATCTGACCACAAAAAAAAAACAAAAAACAGCACATTAATACTGAAAATTTAAAAAGGCCAAAAAAAAAAAAAAAAAAAAAAAGGGCAAAGCAGAATTGTTAGAATTATAAGCTAGCAATTTTTTATTTTACTTGTTAAAATATTCAAACTATGGATTTTGGTACAATTGGTTTGTTTTTGCTGTTACTATTTTATAGTTGAATAAAAACATTATGTTTTTCTAATTACAAGTTATAGGTTACATATTTTTACTTCAATTTGAAAACGAAGTTGGATTGGATTAATAAAAAACAAAACAATAACTTATTTTGCAATAACATCATGTCTAAAATAAAATAATAATTAATAATAGTTAGCCTATCAAAGCACAGACCGACAGAGTAACTTTTTTTAATTTCTTATTTAGTTTGGCAAACTAAATATTATATATATATGTGTGTGTGTGTGTGTGTGTGTGTGTGTGTGTGTGTGTGTGTGTGTTAAAAAAAAGAAATGTAGGCCTATGGTACGCTAAAAAAAAAGTGTGTTTTTTCTTTTTTTATTACAAAATATGCTGGATGAATAAAATGGCTGAAAAGAACCGGCAAATGAAATATCTGCCCAAAACACGTCACAAGAACCGAACAAACATTTCCCCTTAAAAAACACGGTGACACTCAAACTCGAGACTGAAACTCTCTAATGATCACAGCCACGATAGTTAATGTGTGATATACGGTGGCAATGCTAAATACAAAGAGCACGACGAATATTTCATCTTTCAAAAAATAAGCCTGAGACCTCACCGGACTGTTCGGTGAATTTATCAGCTGTGGAAAGATCTAATTAATAGACTAATTTTGATTATTTAGTTTGTTGACTGAAGGGGAAAAATGCCCCAAACCCGATTCATAGAACAAAATTAGGTTTTGCGCAACAAAAACTCTTATTCTAAATTCTGTTTCTTTGTTGTCTCTTATTTAAAAAAAAAGATCCGGTCCACGGGAGAAAAGAAAGGATTTAAATAATGTGGCATATTTAAAAATATATATATTATCCAAAGACATAAACAGGCTTCCCTTTAATAAACCCGAATCCACCTTTATCTGGTTCACTACAGCGGAAAAACAGCAGACGGAGTCCGAGAAGAAGCGACGTAAAGCGGCGAAAACGTGAAAATATTTTTCTTCTCTCCAAATGCGTAGGTGTACTTCCGCTCCTCGATATACTGGCCGACAACTACCTGCACTTTTTACTTGTGTATAACACCCAGGGATGAATTTGTTGTCGATAAACTGGGAAGCGGTGACGCATCAGACGGCGATTGGGCATCTTGGTTTCAACTCCTCCCTTATAATAAAGAGTGTGTGTGTGTGTCTCCCTGTTGTAAAACACAGCAACACCGGGCGTCTGCGTCAGGAGGGCGCACTCCAGCCTGTGCACTTACGCGGACTCCAAACCGGCACAGTGACCAGAGAGAAACCAAAAGGCTATTTTGCAGCTACTGAACCTCACAGGGTTGAGATGGACTTTTAATTAGGCCATCCTGATCAATTCGGGGACTTGCTCGGAGGAATTCAATGCAGTTTACGGCACAGCAGCTGTGAATGTTATGATATGATTATTACGCATGTGCTCTGAGCACAGTTTTGAGTAGTTGTCTTATAAATAGACATCTTTTTTTTTCTTTTTAAATAGCTCTCTTTCTTCTCTAAAATTGGCTCCCGTACAAACAGCCGCGTTGGATCCCTCGGCTTACTGCGAGACTCCGGTGTATAACCCGGATCTCTGCCCTAATATGATAGCCGCCCAGGCAAAACTGGTGTATCACCTCAACAAATACTACAACGAGAAATGTCAGTCTCGAAAAGCCGCCATCTCCAAGACCATCCGGGAGGTGTGCAAGGTGGTATCGGATGTCCTGAAGGAGGTCGAGGTGCAGGAACCCCGCTTCATCAGCTCTCTCAGCGAGATGGATAATCGTTTCGAGGGACTGGAGGTCATTTCACCCACCGAGTTCGAGGTTGTGCTCTATCTGAATCAGATGGGAGTGTTCAACTTTGTGGATGACGGATCTCTCCCGGGCTGCGCCGTGCTCAAGCTCAGCGACGGCCGCAAGAGAAGCATGTCTCTCTGGGTAGAATTCATCACAGCCTCCGGTTACCTCTCGGCGCGCAAGATCCGGTCGAGATTTCAGACACTGGTGGCGCAGGCAGTGGATAAATGCAGCTACAGAGATGTTGTCAAAATGGTCGCTGACACGAGTGAAGTGAAACTGCGCATTAGAGACAGATATGTGGTGCAAATCACGCCTGCGTTTAAGTGCACTGGGATCTGGCCACGAAGCGCTGCGCACTGGCCTCTCCCTCACATCCCCTGGCCGGGACCTAACCGAGTGGCAGAAGTCAAGGCGGAAGGTTTCAATCTTTTATCCAAAGAGTGCTACTCCCTGAACGGCAAGCAAAGCTCCGCGGAGAGCGACGCTTGGGTCTTGCAGTTCGCCGAGGCCGAGAATCGGCTCCTCCTGGGTGGGTGCAGGAAGAAGTGCTTGTCAGTGCTCAAAGCCTTACGCGACCGTCACCTCGAGCTGCCCGGACAACCTCTGAACAACTACCACATGAAAACTTTGGTTTCCTACGAGTGTGAGAAGCATCCCAGGGAGTCGGACTGGGACGAGAACTGCCTCGGAGACCGTCTGAACGGGATTCTATTGCAGCTTATTTCATGTTTGCAGTGCAGAAGGTGCCCGCATTATTTCCTCCCCAATTTAGATCTGTTTCAAGGAAAACCTCACTCTGCTCTAGAGAACGCAGCCAAACAGACTTGGCGACTGGCAAGAGAAATACTGACCAACCCCAAAAGCTTGGAGAAGCTCTGAGGTAAAACATGTTAGTTCACCTCGTCTTAAAATTTGTGGTAAAGAGGCCTAACGAGCTCGTAAACGGACAGGAAAAAAAAAAAAATTGTTGCCAACCAATTTTGCAGAGTCTTGTGAGATGTGACTGTCCTCTGTTGTTGAATATGTTTTGGCCCAGCCCGATTCGAGATGATTTTTTTTTTTTTTATGACAGACACTTTGTTCGCCATTATCCCCACGCACCTTTTAGGCGGTGTCAATATTTAGGAGCAAATTAAATTATTGGCTCATAAATCCAGGAGTCCTCCTCAAGGGTGGCTTCCTTTCACTCCGTGCCACACGGCCGCCCAAATTATATATTTTCTTAAATGCTCTCAAATAAAGCTCCGAGACAAAGTTTGGACGCAATCAAAACACACATCTGTACATTTTATACTGTAAATACATTCATAGGTTGTGATTCAAGTGGTCTGAAATTGTGAATGTTGTTCTGTGACACGTAAATAGGACCCACCAGTTTAAATCTACTTCTGAACTTTTTCTTTATCTGGTAGAAAGGTTATTAATTTATATTTGCATCCGTGGTAGTCTGACTCATCTGTTTCAATGGGCATTGTCTAATTTTTTGAAAGTTTACATTTGATGGTAGGCGTGCGACATTTGTTACATTGAAAACATTCCATCAATTTACTTGAATTATTATTTAAAGTACTCGAACATTTTTTTGGGGGG
>JAQLOL010000024.1:23491005-23513714 GCA_029783665.1 Naso thynnoides | reverse complement strand
TTCCTCTACCATGCCTAGGCCTACATGATAAAAAATGAAAATGATATCATATATAGTATATATATATTACAGTTTAATTAAAAAAAATGCACTTGAAATACACTGGATTATAACATCTGTGATCTGTTTTTTTTTTTTATTTCTGTCTCTGATCTAATTTAAAGAGCTAATAAAACGAGCTGTTTTATATTTGTGTCCCAGAATGCTTTTATTAAATGGGGTTTTGATGGTAGTGAAGTAGGCCCAGTATTACGCAATAATAACTAAATTAAATCTTTGATTAAATCTTTACTTTCAGGATCTCTGGCTCTTGCAGTTAGACACCTTAAATAGAAGAAGATGAAAATAGGAAAGAAAATATTTTCAAACGCGACAAGTTTCAACAGATGTGTGACCCCGCCGAACAGCTTGATTTTTTTTTAAAAAACCACAAGTGCCTTTGCAACAAGTTTGCGTGTAATGTCTTCTGCCATTTGGCGGATAATCAGTAAACTCGTCCTAATTTGGTGAATAATTTGTCATCACTGAGCCTGCACGGCGAGTAGGACCCAATAATAACCACAGGAGGGTTGTTTTTTTCTTGTAACAATTGCAGGGAAAAAAAACAAACACACAAAATCTAAATAAATAGATAAATGGCCGTGATTTACAACGAAGGTCTGGGCAGAAAACAGCCTTTAATAATAACAACGACAGAACGCACCGCAGAGCAGCGCGCATCTCTGAAAGCGTCATCCGTGCAAACCCGCGCATTTATTTCTATGGAGCAAAAATGTGTAGGCCTTTTCAAAATAAAGGAATAATGAACGTCCGCCAGCTGTAGTAAAAAATTAAATAATAATAATAAAAAAAAGCTGAAGTCAAGCCGCCCGCATTAAACTTGGGCCGCATGCTTGCGTGCAGGTTACTTACCTTTGAGTCGACCCTTTTGAAGGCAGGGTCATCCTCGTCCACCTCAAAGTAGATTTCAGTGGTGGTGATGGACAAAGTCCCGCGGGCCACCAGGACGGGGGCGACCAGCTGGGCCGGGCTGCTCAGGACCACCGGGCCTGCAGAGGGGAGAGGGGGGCGACCACCTTCTGAATCAGTGACAGGACCAAAAAAATAAATAAATAAAAAATCTATTTGCGTCAAATCAAGCCAAGCTGGGTTTCGTTCTGCGAAACTGATCGATGCGATGACAGCGGACAACATCGTGCCGGCGGCCTGCGTCAAAACTCTGCATGCGCAGGCTGCACAGCCCGCGCTTGCGGGCCGATCATCCAAGTTTTCTGAAATTAATTACAGTTTATCCCGCCACAAAACAAATGCGTCTGAACCCCTTTCGTCTTGGAATTGCACATTTTGCGCATAATGCTCAGGGTTTTATCGGGCCTATGAAGACGCAGATGTACCCTCACAGAACAGCAGGCTACCTGCTCTACCTGTTTGTAAACCAGGGATGCACTGATAAGAAAAAGGGGGTTTATGATCGGATCGGATCGGATCATATCGCCACCGCCATCACTATCAGGAAAATAAAAGGCTTTTCATACAGAAAACTAGGCTGTATAAAACCACAAGCCTGCTCTCAAACAGCAGAATGCTGAGATGGGTTTGTGACCCTGCCAGCTGATAGAGATCACGTCTTTATTTCCGTCTCCTCCCTCCCTCTCTTCCTCTGCCTCATCCTCCATGTTCTCACATCCGTGTCGCTGTGGAGCACCGTTCCGGTGATTTGTCTGCTCTCAAACGAATGCTCTCGAAATCAGGATATTTATCGATTCCTTAAACTCCAAAGAGCCACTTTAATGTCTCATCAATCTTAATCTGCGTTCGTTCAGCCAATTATGGCCGATAGTGTTACAGGAATACAAGTGGATTTCGGGTCTCAACTCCCAGAGCGCCCCTTCATCGCTCTTGCAGGCTGCACAGTCGAGCCGCCCTCCCCGCATTTTTTTTTTTTCCTCCGCGTTGCTCGGGTCCATTAACGGTGATCCTATCTGCTGATGCTATCAGCCCGGCCGCTGCACGCTGCTTACAAGCTGCACGAGAAGAGCAAATAGCCCGCTTGCAGCCTGTTTTATTGTGTTTAAAATAACGTTTAGGGATGCAGGAAGGAAGATAACATTCAAAAGTAAAAAATATTCAATTGCACGCCGGGAAGCGAAAGAATTTGAAGTGCTTTATGTCTTTTTTATTATTCCTCTAAGTAATACAATAATAATAACAGCCTACTACTACTAATAATAATAACAATAATAATAATAATATGACCATTTGTTGCAGAAATTGTCTGAGTCATTTCACTGAAGTCTAAAAACACTTTTAGGGCTGATGCTTTGTGTTGCGGCCCAGAGAGCTACACACACACACACACACACACACACACACACAGAGAGAAAGACACAATGCCTGAAGCATTAAGCCACAGCATCCATTGCTCAAGGGGAGGAAGAGGATTAGGTATAATCCCCTCAGGGATCCTTCCATAATTAGGCAATATGGCATTAAAATGTTTACAGGAGAATAATGAAATTAAGGTCAAGTTACACAGGATGAGTGTGTGTGGAAGCTAAAGCTCGACACATCCCGCTGTCGGCTCTTTCTCTGAATGAAAATGTGAATATTTGTCAATTGGCGGGCCAATTTAAGGAAGCGATGTAAAGTCCCATTTCGTCGTGGTGGGAGTTTGGGAGAGGTGTTGAGAAGATGGGTGAATTATTACCCACAATCCATCGGCGGCACTGCAGTGTTTGATAAGGCCGATTCCTTTTTTTTTTTTGAATACTACATTATGAGAGAAATAAAGTGGAATCGGGTTACACGCACACCTGAGCACAATCACTCACTTGCAAACATGCACATGTTGACTTAAAGGACACAGAGCAGCATCCATTGTAACCTACTGTACGCTGAGTGCCTCGTTCATTTGAGTCACTGGAGCAATGACCTTTTTTTTTCCCTCCAAATGTTTTCTAAGGCTGCATTTATCTTTCATCTTATAACATTTGAATGCACAAGCCAAGAACCCATATAACGCAAAATACTATTTTAGAATATTTAATTTAAAACATGAGGGGAAATACTTATATATTTAATATAAATAATTCCATTTGTCAGTGTTGTTTTGTATATTTTCTCTAAGATGTTACCCACATTCTGTTGCTGTTAGGAAATGACTTGTAGGTCTTCGAATTAAATATCAAAACAAGAAACTTGGAGAACTTAATTTAGCAAAAAATATAATAACACCCCACTCTTCTCTCACTTTTCCTGAGATAATATTTAAATATTGCAGGGTGGGGGGGGGTTGTTTGTTTTTTAAAAATATATAAAGATGTCACTACTCCTGGCGTCAGTACTACGAACAGGGACTAAAATGAACGCAGAAAGGCTAAATTAAGGCAGAACTAAATGGTTGCGGCTGCTTAACCGCACCTAAGGGTGTACTAACACAGTCCAGTTATAACAGCTGAACAGTCAAATCTATGGCGACCCCCCCGCTCGACACGAGAAATGCCTCACACTCCTCGGTCCTTCCTCTCACGTGCTCATCATCAGTGTCTAGTTTCCCAGATTTTGATCACAATATGTGCACGCAAAAAGGCTTATTTAGTGCCAGCACGGGCAGGGACAGTGTTTCCCATGTTTGTGGGGGAGCAAGACTAATCATAGGTTCAGTAACCACAACTGCCTGGGCCCTTGAGAGCAGGCGCCTCCCCTCTGGCAGCAGCAGCAGCAGGCACTGACCCAACGGCTGGCAGGAGGAGCACTGCTGTTGACAAGGACCTCGTCCCAGATCTCTCATTGAGGCTATTCATGCTTGAGATTAGATACAGGCCAAACCCAGACAGTGCATCTTGTTAAAAACTTTACCCGAAGGGTGCGAGTGAGGGAGCTCCCCTACCGGCAAAAACATGAACTCTTGAGACAAACATTTCCAAAAAATGAAACCCCAGCGCTTATGCTTACAAAGTTACTGTCCCTGTTTAAAGGGTTCTAATTTCAATCAAGCTCACACACCATATATGTATCAAAAATACTCAATCTCAGCATTTCTGTTTTGTATAAAGTCATTATTAGTTCTCTGGGGAGAATTCTCCCTCTCACTGTGTTTCAGCCGTCGCCTCGCTCTTTTGATTGGGCAGTGCAGGGTTCATCTGACAGACATGGAGTGTTCGGCTGCCTGCTGGCGCTGGGACAAACAGGAGGGGTTTTCCTCCTCCTTTGAGATTCATCTGTGGGATCTTAGAGAGGATTTCACTACTCAGCAGTGCCCTGGTTCAGCCTGAGCCGCGTATACTGAGCCAGGATAACGAGATAATGCACACGGGGCTGTGAACCCGACTGCATTATTTAAGTATCTGGGAATCTGGATGCATTCATATTGTTATTGCACAGATTTGGTAAAAAATTACATATGTGAACAGGAGGGATTATGCCCTCACACCAGAGACACTTTGGTTAAAACACATTTTAAAGCATCAGGTTGCTCAACACGTAGAACAAAATCCATTAACATTAGATTATTATATCATTTTCATTATTAAAATAGGAACACCCTTTGATTTTTTTGTTCAAATTTGACACTTTTTGAGGACAATGAATTTTTTTTTTAAATAAGTTCAAAGAAAATAGGAGCATCTCTAAGATTAGACAATTACTGATATAATATAATATTAGTAAAACAATAAAATAAGCAATAATCCAAAGTAAAACAACATTCAGCAACAACAGTTTGTGATATTTTTCCAAAATTCGCACTATTAGATGAAAATCTGTTACTTCTTTACTGTGTTATTGTCCCTTTCGCTTGAATATAATGATGTTTTTTAAAATGTTTTAGTATTGGTGATGGCTATACCAAAAATGCCATACCATTTAGGCATCGAATCAGAAACACACTCTAATTTAAACCAACTACTATTTGCAACAGGTGCTAAGTGAAGATTTGGATTTATAGTTATAGTGCAGAATTCTTGATCTGCACTCAGAGGTCAAGCAAACTCTGGATAACTTACCTTTAAAGCCGTGGTAGCACCTTGGCAATACAATATGCCGCACTATGGACTGAATTGTGCCACACAAAGTATTACAGCTAGGTAAAGATATTGATTGAAACAGCAAATACCAATCACACAGGTAAAGTAAACCAAAGAACAATAAAGATTTGATAATGATTTTTTTTTTTCCCTCGGCTGTTAAGGGGCCAATTAATCTCTTAATGATCGTTCACTGTGAAGAGAAGAGTTGGTCTGACTGAAGGATAATTAAGTTGTTTTATGCTCTCCCTTAAAATCCAAATGCTCACATCCACTCGTAAAATACACATTACATGTAGCTGGGTTGGCAAGTTTAAAATATAACACGTTTTAATTCCACTGAAATGACAAGAGATAATTATTATAATTCAGATTTCCAGTAGAAAAGATTTTATTTATTAGAACAATAGACAGAGTGACTAAACAGTTTGTTTCTTTGAATTTAGTTTATTTTGTATTACTTTCAGTAGCTTTTTCCTTTTTTTGATCAGGTGTGTGATTCAGACTGAAGCATGCTGCTGATCTTTTCTACCCGATTTTCAGATTCTCTACAGTTTTTACAAATGTTTAGACAGGATCATGGAGAGACTGTGTGAAAGGGAGACAGTTATTATGTATCTCAGCTCAGATTTGATTATGAAATGTGAGACTTTACTGTGACCTTATTAAAATCTAATGACTGATATACCAGCAAAATTACATAATATTCTGTAATTTTAAAGGAGAAGCTCTTTTTTTTTTTTTTTGCACATTAAGCCTTATAATAAGGATATTCATGATCACATACGATGTTCTACAGCATTTTTACGACGAACGGTGCAGTCCTGAGAGCTGGAGCTCACTGCTGACGTCACAGCTAGCTGAAAACAACGGAGGGAAAGGGGCGCTGTGGAAATCTGTCGAAAAGCACCGTAAACGCTCGTTCTAAAAGATGAGAAATTCACCAGATGTTAAGTGGTGTCCTCTCATGTACCGACACTAAAACACGAAGTTAAACAACAGCATATTACCTGGAAACTGTTCTTTCAGCTGCTTCAGGAACAAACAAAGAGCTGTTTCTGGGCTGTTTAACTTTGTGTTTTACAGTCGGAACATCAGCACACATGACTGACCATTCAGTGAGTTTCTCGTCATTTTAAACAAGCACTTGTGTTTTTCAGTGGATTGCTGAAGCACTTTCAATGGCCCTGCATCTCCGTTGTTTGCATCAGGGTGCAAAAAAACAAACTTCTCCTTTGAGTAAGTGTGAATTTGATATAATTCTCAGTTAATATGTCTCACCCAGCCTTTGAGAGTGCATTATTAGGTCAGATGATGGGTTAAATACGGCCACTGTAAAGTTAAGCATTACCAAGCTCTGGTTTATATCAACTTTAATCACTGATTGCTCGAGCAATCCTAAATATGAGTTGTGACATATCTGGAAAGATCATCTTTCCGGTGTTAGTTGAACTTTAGAAGACTTGCCTCTGGAGATAAACACTCGAGGACGGAACCGTGCTGACAAGATCCAAAACAAAACAGAGAAGGACACTCATCAGACAAAAACAAAAAGAAGCTGTCAAACAAAAGCAAAGAGACAAAGTCTGTGACTGCAGGACTACACTGAATGTGAACAGCAGGAATCAACCTGTAAACTCAAAGAAATTAGATAAAGAGGAAAATAAATACCACTAAAGGCAAATATCCCAAAGCTTCCCCTTTCAGTTGTTGCCAGTGCATTATAATGAGCATTAAAAGCTAATACAGTGATGTGAACACTTGATCTGATTCACTAATGTTAATCATGAGGACTGCAACAATGCTATCTATTAGGAAGACGACAGATATGAGACGAGCGCTGGTGCTCCAGCAGAGGTGATGTTGACTCGGGGTTAATGGAGGGGCGGTCGTGCTGACTTACCACCCAGGTTGTCCATCTCTTTCTCCTGCAGCAGGCTGACGGCATCATCGTCTCCCTCCAGCAATAACTCCGTCTCACTGTTCTGGCTGGCCACAGTTTGGCCGCGGAAGACTTTCTTGGACTTGACCACCTCGTCGTCCTCCGTGCCTGTCAAAAGAAACATGGAGAAGAAAAAAAATCACTAAATATTGCACTCTGAGCTCTAAAGTTCAGATCGGTACACAACACAGTGTTTAAACAGACACAAAAACCTGGCTTTGGCCTCAGACTTTGAGCAAAATCTCTGTCTTGCTCTGAAAATAAGACGAGCCGGGTTAAATTTAATTTACTGTTGGCTGTTTTAGTTTCTTTATTGTCCAATCAGGGTCACTTGAGATCATTGATAGGGGTGTTGTGTGTGTGTGTGTGTGTGTAGGGGGAGTTATGTCACAGTTCACCAGTGAAATGCCAGATTGGACGACTTGGTGTCAAAGAACAATGTAACTCCTTTTAGTTGGGGTGTCGGGGGGTTTTACCCAGATGCCAAAGATGAGCTGATGAATCTTATACAAGTGCAGGACCTTTTTAAAAGTCTGCATGTGTGCTTGGTGCCTCAGTTTCACAGCATCTTTTTACATTGAATATCATCTCATCCTTACCATCACAATCCCGCTTATGTATGTCCACAACGCAAACAACTGTTATTATAGCAGAGCAAAGGTTCGGTGTGCTGGTGCAGTGGCTCTCAAAGTGGGGCGAGATGCCTTCTAAAAAAACAAATAAATATTTAAAATGATTTAAATTGCATATTTAACCCATTGTTGTGTAAATTTTGGTTATATTCTTTTTTTATATATATATTATCCTTCTAATATTATGGCTGACGGCAAACTAATCAAAAAATCACTCATCCCTCATCTGATAAACGGAGCTCAGCTGGTGCAATTACACGAAAACGCAGCAGCATCATTAAAAGAAAATAATAATCACAAAAAACAAACACAAAACCATCAAGAGAAACTGATGACTGCTGCTTCCATCCAACAGACACAAACATCAAACACTCATAAAAAAAAATGATACGTGTGAGAAGATATAATACCTTTGAAAATTAGGAAAAATGAATTACTACTCATCAAAACCAAAAGCAGCGCAGTAGCACATACATTTATTGCAGAAACTTCAAAATAACAGACCAACCCCGCGTCATAACCACATTTCTATTGACCAGAGTTTAGAGTTTAGAGAAAATAATCTGTTTTTAGGTGATTAACATGAGCAACACCTGGCAAGACATATAAAAAGAAACAAACCATGGGGAATGTCTGCAGGAAAAAAACGGTATGTGCAGGACGAACCTGACATGAGATGCTCGCTAATGTACTTGCCACAGCATATGAAAGAACGTCAGGGTACACGTGTGTTCACTGAATACATTTTGCATGGCTGAACATCAGAGGTGTTTCAGCTTTTATTTTTAGACAAGGTCAACAATGAAACACTATCTGTATCTTAAAAGACCAACAACTGAGTCGGGGGATACATCTCGGGTTCGTAGTCGATTAGAGATATCATTTGCCGCTTTTAGAGACTTGACAAGATGAGACTGAACAGACAGCACAATTAGGAGTCTGCTTACACCAGGATTTCATCATATGGCTATAGCGGATCACGCTCATTGAACAAGATGTGTTCATACATCCTGCAAAACAAAGGGGTCTCGCATCACATTTATCAGCTTAAATCAGCCCATCTCCAACATGTGCCTGCCACACGGCTGCTTGGAACGCTTATGTGAATTTGTCTTTCTGAAGTCCAATGTAGGAAATAACTAGAGGAAAAACTCGCGTGTGCGAAAGGAAGAACACATATCACGAAATGGGATGCGGCTGACACCCGTCTGACACGTTTCCTTTCAGCACGGTGCTTAATTCGCCTCTCCATCCCCTGAGGAACATGTACCTTGTCTTGAAGAGGTCACATTTGACTTTTGTCAACAGTGCTACTGAGGAAAAAAGCCTGCTTCCTGCTCTGTCTCATATCTGGTGTGCTTTCATCAGAGGGAGGGAAGAAGTCTGCGCTTTTCGGAAATGATTTCTGTGTAATGTTAAAGGCAAAAGCCAGCCAGCGGTCAGAGATCAAAGTGGAATGTGAAACTTAAAACTGTAATTCTGTAAACCATCATTATGCTCTGAGTAAATGAGGGAACGCTCAGCAGACGGGCTGATGTTCTGATTGGCAAGCCCGCGCAGGGTTGAGCAGACCAAATAAACTGTGCTGATTTCTACACGCAAATGACCAACATCAACTGTCGTGAGGGGAACCAGCACATGGCACACAATCAGCTTCAACCACTGCACACTTTTGCTCTTCCAGAGGTAGTAAAATGGCAATAAATAACGTAAAATGAAGAGCTATGACATGAAGGAGAAAATGTGCTGACATGAAAAGTGATCTTCTCATGAGTAATAGCCCGTTGACTCGGACACATTCTTATATTAAAAGTGCAGCTGTGAAAAGAGCCACCATTTGTCTCTATTAAAGGATCTGCTGCGCAGTGGTGTGGAGGACGCCTCGTTAGAAACATTTTCATGTGTTCACCTCTGACCACTAAATGGTAAAACAAAGAGAATGACCCTTTGGATGTCTGATATCACTCACATGAATGACCTAAAATGGAAAAGGCCAGGAGACAAGTGCAGAGTGGGATAGATATAGTGTAAGAGGGATGATTGATAAATTTTTGGCCTGAGATGGAAGGAGATGAGTCACACAGCTCTCATCACACACGGGCAGTTCAACTCTTCGAATGATTTTTCAGACAGTTTGAAGTTTATACCTTTTGTGGTATTTCTGTTTCGGTTAACTGAAAATTGAAAGTCAGCACCGTCTAAAAATATAGACCAATTCTGCCTTCATGCAGTCATCCAGAATTGCGATTTGAACTCATCCTCGGATTGCTATGAGCCGTTTTTTGGAGGCCCAGGATGCCGACTTCAACAAGTCGGCGGTCAAATCAGTAATCGCTGGATGAAAGGAACATACCAGCATATTTTTGACTTTTATCCATTAGCAGAGATTGCCGCTTTCTTCTACAAATGTTGTTAAAATTCAACCATGTGCATACTTTAGTAGATCTAAGACTGCATTTTAAACCCCATTCACTGCCATTCATGTTGAAACAGGGTATAGAAACACTATATGACACGTGAAAGTTGCTAGTTACAGGTAATTCAACCTTCTAAAGAGAACGTCTACGGTTTATTTGGTCAAAAATCACTGAGCGAGAGAGGGCGAGGGGAGCCGGAGCCGTTGAGACAACATTTATTACGCTTGGAAAAATAGTTCCTTATACGTACTGCCTTCGTACTGCAAAAATTAGCAGGAAGAAGGATTTTGACAAAGACGTTCTTTTTAGCTAACATTGTCACACATTTTCAGCTACGTTTTGTAACGTTTATTGAATATGGAAAAAAGTAAACAAACACGATATCTAATAAATAAAGCTATTTTGGGGGGGGAAATGGGCGGGGTTTATGTAAATTATGTAGCGGATGTTGAAGAAGGACAATGACATGCAGGAACACTGATATGGTCCTTTAATGGGCTAATATCTCCAAAGTTTAGTTCTTCATAAGCTATGAACCAATTCATCAACTAAAGGATTTAAACATTTGTTGTACAGTTGAATTTATGGTGCGAGAAGCTGAAGTTCTTCTACATTATATTTTTCATCCTTGAATACAACTGTTAGTTACATGATCAATAGGATATTAAACTGAACTGATCCTAAAAACAACAACTACAGTCGCAGATGTGTCCTTTAGGTTTGAGAAGCTGTAAGTTGAGTCGAATGGCAAAGAAAGGGGATGGATGTTGCAAATGCCATGACACTATATAATAACGCCACACCAGCTGACCTCTTTTTAATTAACCTTACATATTGAGCAACCCTTCAAAAGCCACTTTCACTGACTTCTCGTCGACTCTGAAGGAACAGCAGTTTCATTTCATGTCTGCTCTCAAGCCCTTCAGGACGAGTGCCAGGAGAAGCCACCGATCACCAGTCTCACGGGCCCTCTTGTTCAATCACTGAGTTGAAACTGCTTCAGAGTGCACTAATTACACTCAGTAAAGTGCATTGCAGAGCTTTTGTGAACCCATTGGAGGCTGATGAAGCCCTGCCAGCTGTGACCAATGGAAGAAGCCCCTGAGCTCTCATCACTGGGGTTCAACAAGGATCTGTGCTCGTGGGTTTATTCTAACGTATCTGCTAATATCTACCAAACTGGCCTTTGTGGCACAATGTTGATTCTTTTTTTTCTGCAATATTTTTATCGGTTTTCTGATATATTACATATACAAGTAGACATTAAATAAGATCGCAACAATGAATGAGTTAGACAGTAAAATAATGTACAGACATGATTTCACAGTTAGAAAAAAATATATAACATTAATGTACTTGATATATATAACAAATAAAATAAAAACATCAAATAGACAAAAATAGACAGACAATCAGAAAGAAAGAAAGAGAAAAGAAATGTTCAGTGGTATCAGAAGCATTTTCACATGAGCTCTTTCCTTCTTTAATGTGATATGATTCCTGTTTTAAAAGGAATTGGTGCCAGAATATAAAATAATGGGAGAAAACCAATGTATTGAAATTTATTCTTAGGGTTAGTAATGTAAAAAACACACACAAACAGCAATATTTTGTGTTTCAGACAAGAAAAAAAGTTCTTCAGAGTGACAGAGTGATGAAATCAAGTAAAAGTGTTCTTTTGTGAACAAGTTAAAGCTTGATTCAAATAAACTTTACAATCCTAGATACTGGCTCCCACTTTGGGAAGTATTTCAGTGGCCAGCAGTGTTACTGTTGAGCATGAATAGATAAGACTTGAAAGGCCTTTAAGAGACTGTAAAATTAACTACAATGCTTCGGCCAAGGCTCAGTGTATATGAAACACTGATGCTGGAGAGTTTTGTGGCACTCGCCTTTCATTTTTACAGCCTCATAGAGCCGACGAGCGTGAGTTTCCCCAACTCTTCTACGTATTATACACCCTGCTTCAAACACTTCACAGCCACTCCTTAAAAAAGAAATCCACAACATCATGTTTCACTTTAGGTTTTACGAACATATATGGGTTTTTCTCCTTAGGAGAAAAGAAAAAAACGCTGATTTCATAAATACTTTCTGTAATTTAATATACACGGCCATAAATAAAACACAAACTACCTCACGTTGCGTCTTTTTTTTCAGATGTTTTCATGAAGTGGTTTGATCGGCAAAGCACGATCTGGAAAATGCTGGAAAAGGACAAACACTGGGCTTTTGTAGAAATCACTGAATGTTTTGGACATGGCTACAGACAAACAACTATCTCAACCTCTTTCTAAACAAAGACCATGAAAGAGAGCTTAAACTTCAGAGCGTGAGCAGAAATTACTCTGCTTCATGTCTCATTCTGTCAGATCTCTGTAGATAACACGCATTAGTTTAAGCCTCGGTTCCGCAGAGCATTTACTACGCTATCTTATAATGGACGTCTGCGTTTAGAGTATTCATTCCAATATCCATATAACGTGAGCTCTATAGAATGTTTTAAATATATCTCTTCCGTTTCCCAGACTCTATCTGTTTCAGTTCCTCCCCTCCCACGCAGCCTCTCCACGGGCTGCACATTCCACACACAGAGAAAAAGTCCAGTCCATGGGATTGCATTACCGCTACGTCGATGCAATTCTGCCCTCTGTCTCTTCACTTTTATTTACTCTGCACTGAGAGATGAAATGAGGGGGAACAAATGACAGCTTCATACTTCCTGTGATGCAAGCCATCCGTCCTGCAGAGAATGTGTTTCGAGACTGTAAGAGTAAACATTATAACTTTGATGTAGGGGAGTTTATACGGTGCAGACGCTTCCTCTTCGGGTGATCTTTATTCAATATCCTGGGATGTGCAGTGCGTGTCTACTGTGCTGCCAGAGCTTGGAAACAAACTTCATCCTCACTCGATCAAAACATTAACAGCAGAGTCAAATAATCTCTACATCTGGACCTGAACGTTAGGTACGCATACAACCGTTTCTGTTTCTGGTCTTATGTATTTACTGAAAGGCTGTCTTCAAACGTCCGGATCTCCATGATAGTAAAAGCCCTCCTGTCACTTGTCACAGTTTAATATCTTTGATCATGAAGCTGGAGAAGGTTAATATCACATCACGAGGCTGCAGTAAAGAGCTATAAAGACCTCCACCCGCTGCAGTCAGCTCAGAGAGAAGCTGCTCACCTGAAATGAGACAGCAAGGACACCCGGAGGTAAAACACCCCGTTAAACACTTGGATCAATATTAACGTGACTTCCATTTCATGCTTGCCCAATTCCAATCACCTAACAATATACTCTGATACTGGGCCGCGGCTGGCTGTAACAGGGCAGGTTATTACAGGCCGAGGGCAGAGACAGAATGTGCTGGCTAAGCTGTCAACGCTGCTAACAGACAACGAGTCAGAGTTTAAGGCAGAGTTTAACCTCCCATCACACACACTCATGGATGTAGACACTCGCACACACACAGACGCACACATTTCTACAAAAGTGATTAAAAAGGTTACACTGATGCACAAGTTCTGCAAGAATCAAGGCCTGACCGATTCAGGATTTTGGGGGCTGATGCTGATACAGATACGATTCAAATCATTACCTGAGGTCCACAGGTAATAGTTAGTCCTGGGCTTCAGCTGCACATTCACAGGCGCAGATGCGCTGTTTAATCTTAAGAAGAAAGGATGCAATTACCAATTTCTGCGGAATGTAATGCAAAGTAATATAAGGTGTGAAAAGACAAAGTTATTATTACCAGTGTCGGACCCATTACTCAAAATAAAGTAACTACTCATTACTCTTTATTCTTTTCAAAAGTCATATAATAACTTAAACCTTTTTCCCCATGCCGAAAGTAATTTGTTACATCACACGTTATATCACTTTCCGTTACATTCCACAAAGTAAATGACTGTGTCTTTTCTCCCCAAAATTTAGACCTCACATGTATGGCTGTGAATGCGCCGCTAAAGCCCTCTTCGCATGGGATAAGTATTACCTGTGGACCTCTGGTAATAAGTTCAGAGGACGTCTGTGATCGTAATCCCCTGGGAATCGGCCACATCCGTCATTTGTAAAGAAAAAATTCCACTGACTATTACTGACCGTATTTAGCCAAATACAGAGGTCCTGTGATAATGTTAGCCCCGTGCAAACCGACATTTTTGTGACTTGGGGTTGCATTTCTTTTTTAACATCTGTTTCTGTCTACATACAACTGAACAAAGATGAAATTTGATTGTGGCTCAGAACAGGCTGAACAGCAGCCAACAGCTGCACTGTCAGATTGGCTATATTAAAGATGAGAGAGAAGGTAATGAGCAACTTTTTAGGTTAAGTCGGTTGTGAGGCGAGTGTACAGTGACTGTTTAAAAAGCGCAACAGCAGAAAAACCTCAATAACTTCACCCTTATGCGGTGCGGTGTCACTAAATCCACTCCAAGTTCACTCGCGGATGTGGGGAGTGTTTTTGTGAGACTACACTACATGAGGCTGAAATCATTTAATATTCATTCTGTTTGGTGTTGCACATTGTGGACGGTCCCTGCACACGCGCCTGACTGCCAACACATGAGTTCAGCTCGTTTGGAGGATAAAAAAAATTGTAGCGTGTTGTCTGTCTTGAAGGAAAGAAGACAACGCATCGCTTAAGTAATGTTGTAACGAGTTACTTTATTTTTTAAGTAACTGTAATACTTTTTCTGAAATTCCATCAGTAATTATCTACATTACACCTTACTGAAAAAAGTAATATTACAAAAGTAACACGTTACTGCCCAGCACTGTATATAATATCAGCTGGATGTGGTTATCAAATATTTGTGACAAATATATAAAATGGAGGCAGGATATCTTACATTTTAACAACCTTTATTCAAAACATCAGTGCACTGAACAGTAAATATTTCACTTATTAGTTATTAAATGATGGAATGCCCTCTGCTGGACAAACTATGTAATTATACCAATTTAAACCACTAGTCCCAGCATTTTTTATTTTTTTTTTACCTTAAGAAACGGTTTCAGTTTGGGTGCATGGTGAATAACATATGCACTGATACTGATACATCTGTAAGAAGCTAAAATCAACCAATAATATCAGAAAACCGATATATCAGCCAGGCCCTAGCTTTGAGCAATTTTTGTTTTTGTCAGTAGAGGTTCTTAAGTCTGGTTCAACTTGACACGTGATATTTATGGAAAAAATGTTGAACAAAGTCTTTCCCAAAAACAGGTCGAATTTTAACGTGTTTAAAAAAAACGTCCAAAATAAGTGGTCAAAAGTAATCTTTCATCGACACAACAAATGAAAGAATTAATCCAGCTTCTAAAATAGTAAAGAAGATTTTTCTTCTTTCCGAATCTAAGGGAAAACGAAGATAGCGAGACACTCACATGCTGTCAAAACTGACACGGGCCACTCACTCACAGAAATATTCTTGTGAAAAATAAACTCTGCCGCACACTTTCATTTTCCCCAAGTGAGCCAGAAAGACTGACATTTACTGTGAGCACAACAGTGTAAGTCTGCCCTCTTCAAACTCAAGATGGTGGCTGAGCGTACGTTGTCATATCTGGCTGTCAAACCAGAAACTGTGTATTTAATTTGGACAACCTACTTGTTCTGCGATAGTTCTGGATTTTAAAGCTTTAGTAATGACTCTCGAGGGCCAACTCAAACAAGCTTTTTTTGTTTTTCTACTCGGGTGCCTATGCAGCCGACAACCCACTGAATAGTTCTGTAGAGTCCTTGTCAAATCTTGGAAACAAAGTCTGGTGTTATGACTAATGGGTATCCAACATCTGAGCCTCTGCACCCAGGTTATTTGCTAAAGACAGATCCTATCTCTGAAAACATGCTAATTAAAAGTGAATATTCATAATAATAACTGTCACAGTTTATTTAAAACAAAAACTGCCAACTGCCACTGCCAAGGAAACCTATTGAAGCTCGACAAAAGAAGCTTCTCATTTTTAACTCATAACAAAACCTGGCCTCTGCTGTGCAGCCACATCAAAGCCTGCTGGAAAAAGCCTGAAAGTGCAGCTCACCTCTCAAGGAGAACAAGAAGGCCATCCGACCGCAGGCGATCCCTTTCACTTGACAAGTTTATACATTATTCGACTCATTAAAAGCACCACATGCCAGCAGGACTTCAACAACGCTTCAGTCAACAACATGGAGGCATTAATGTCAAACGGAGGAAACTGAACAGATAGCTCAAAAGCTTTTTCTACTGATCTGATGGACTAAATATCATGATATACATTTGTGGTTTTGTCTTGCCAACATTTGTCAACTAAGTCACTAAAGGAGACAGTGCACTAATTTACCCATTTGAGCAACTGCACAGTGGATAGGGAGGCGGATGAGCGACGCAGATGAATGAAAATGATTTTTTATTCGCCCATAATTTTTTTTCCTGCTTTCATGCAGGCAGTAAAGCCATTTTCACAGGGGAAAAAATATCAACAGAAATGTAATTTGTTTTTTTATGTTTATGTACAATAATAAAAACTCATTTTAGTGGAATCCCACAGCCAGTTAGCTTTTTTTATATCGCTTAAATGTCAAGCTTCAATAAAAGTCTTTTGAGTATCTATATTTATAGTCTGCAGGCTTGACAGGAAGCTCTGGAAACTTCATAGCTTGCTCCTTCCCAGAGAGTGTGAAGAACAAAACTATTAAACATCTTAAAGTGAGATTGGCTCTTTTTTTTTTTAGCTCAATTTTGTTATTATTATGTATAACCTGATTAACCAGTGTAATAGTGGTTGAAAAATGATGTCATTCGCTGTTAAACTGGTCTCCATTAAGCCCTGTTTTTACTATGAGATTTTTTTTGCCACCAGGACGAGGGTTTCATGGAAAAAATTAAATTAAAAAATTAAAAAATCAGTGACACTCTCTGTACTCTCTGTCCTAATTCGCTGGTCTACGCTGCGCTTCTTATAGACAGGTAATGTCGGTGCGAGCTGATTAGCTAGCCATGCTCTGACTCGGCTCTGCAAGCCACACTGTCTGTCCGCCCGCGCTCGAGCTGAGACGGACCAGTTTACTCCACTGCAACTTTCCACGCAACTGTTTCATTTCATTTTAAACTGGACTTAAAAGAGAGAGACCAACAGCAAACGAAATAAAGTGCAAGCCAGTGCAAGTGGGCTGCAGCGGATTCGCTTCCCAACAGGTCTCATGCTACAGCTAACGTTAGCTTGCTACCTCGTTTGCAGAAGTTATCTACTGCAACTTTAAAGAGCAACAAAATAATATGTATAATATCCAAAACATGGAATGGTGCAACAGTGGCTGAAGCAAGAGCTCATTATGCTTTTATCAAGGTGAGGATTGTTTGCACCACACTGAAGGTATGGAGGATTATGCTGCAGGACTATTTTGACGGTTTTTTGATGAAGTTTAGAGATGTTTTAGAGATGTTGTTTATTTATATCAGCATGAGTTTGCTGTGTGTTTGAGACCAATCTCACTGATGATCCATGTTTTGTTTTGTTTTTTTGCTTTTAATTTCTATGTATTCTAAATAAATAAGAAGTTTGGCGGTATTTACAGGTGGGCACTGTTGACGTTAATTTCTTCAGTTCCAGATTTAACATTAAACATGTGTTTCCTTGAGTCCTCTCGACCCATCAACACATCATGAAAACTGCCTTGAATTAGTTTATGGCTAAAAATAATGGAGCCACAACAAAAAGTCTATAGCAGACGGTGCAATAATTGCATGTCTGTTTCATATATGGACCACCTGCAGCCGAGGCAGCAGCTGGCATGTGTTTATCCGCTCCGACTCCGCCATGATCTTCATACAGCAGCAATGGCAGAGTCGGAGCTGAGAGCAGCCAGATGACATCGCGAACCCAGCCAGCAGACGGCTGCAGTAGCTCAACAGTGAGACAGCCAGAGGTCAGTGAACGTTGCGATCATAATGGCCGTGCTGCTGTAAAGCTGCCCTGACCATAATGCATTGCCTGTTTTCCACTTTCTATAAAGTAAATGCGGCCTTTACTCCATTAATTTCAGAATCAATACATTCAACCTCGTACTGTTAATACATTTGCTCCGCCATTCAATTACAGGCAGGAGAGAGGGGCCGAGGGAGTTTAATAGAACTGAGCTGTTTTCCTTTAAAAGTTGCTGTTGCATGACATAAGGCAAAATTGACACAAGGTGCCGGGCAACACTACAAGGCTGCATGGGTCAATAAGAAAAAAGTTTCAGGCAAAGAGAAGGAACAATAAAGGGAGCAACCCACGATCCAATTTGTTCCTAAGTATATGTTGTGATGGAAATAAAAAAGTGCAATAAAATGGATGTGTCATGTTCAGTTCACATGACTCATAAATATGTTGCCTATAAAACTGACACGTAACTTCTCCTAAGAAATATGCTAAACTTTACAGACAGGCCCGGGTTAACTAAAGTGGGTTTTTTATGTCTTTTCTAGAATGCTTATATGGCAACATAGATATTTATATTTAATGCGGGTAATGATGTCCTTAAATTTTTTGTTCCCACATTCTGATTGGTTTAACGCTGAAACTGCCAAGGGGTCATTTTTACCCCCCTGACGTTTAAAAATATGTGTAACTCTGCTAAAATGAAACACCTACATCTCTCAGCTCATGAGTTTTCCTAAAATGGGTTTATTAATTATCTAGTGAATTTGAAGTTCTGTGGGTAAAAAATAAAAGATATCTATAAATTTTAAAAATATGTAATCATTCATGTCTCAAACTGCCGAGGGGTCTCTTTCACCCATTTATAGAAACATTTGTGTTGTGCTGATCATTCATGCCACTGTCCGGTTGCTTAGCAACGGCTATGTTTAGACGTTATTTGACGCATAGGCTGTCATATTGGGGACTAAAGCTATTGATAGATGGAGAGAGAGGGAGAGAGAGAGAGAGAGAGAGAGAGCCCTCCAGTTCTTTATCTCCAGTCAGCAATGCGTTAATCATTTTAAAATTTGTTTTCTTCTTCTGCAGCAATTATATTAACCTATTTCCGTCTTTGCCATTTTATTGTTGTTGTTGCTGTGTTTGTTTGTGTTAGCCTACAGTCTGATGACTTTTTGACCTTAAAATAAAACAATTCTAAATAGCAAGCGATCCGTTAAATTACATTAATGTGTTAATTATTTTGTTGTTTGTCGTAGCCTGCAGTTTACTGATGAATTTTGAAACCTGGTTGACCTACCTGATCCGTAATGAATTAGCCTAAAGCAACTGCAAATAAATGAATCCTGTAAGTTTAAATTTTAGTAGTTATTTTGTCAAATATTGCTTGTTATTATTATTATTATTTTTTAAATATGAAAACGAACAACTTCACTGCTATGACAAAATAAATTTTTGCGATTGCCGACACTGTGGACGAGGGGTAACAATGGCCCCTCTTAGCGGTTCTAGGGGCTTTTGGAATGTTGGCGGCTCTAGTGTAAAAACGTACTCTGATTCCACAAAGAAATGAAAAAACTCACCATACTCCTGCAGTGACTTGCACGTGACATCTAAGTGGGTGGAGCCAAATGGGTTTCTGACAAACCTCCGTCTTCGCCGCAGGTCATCTTCCCAGTAGTCCAGACGCCAGAAGTCGTGCAGCTGACTAGAGAGACACGAGAAAACAAGAGGGGGTGGGGGGTGGGGGGTTAGATAGAGCACACACCCCTCAGTGAGGCTCTGACTGCAGCGGCCACTTCCTTATCAGGGGAAAACACTGAGGAAAAAAATCAGGCCACAGATAGCAGATTTATTAGGCTGACTAGTGGCATGCTCTGCAGAGGCCCAGTAATGTTAGCTCTGCTCGAGCCTATAGCATCAGAACAGCAGGCAGCAGCAGCCGCCACTGCACACATAAATCACAGGCACTCCCATTAACAAATACAGCATCGAATTACAAGTATAAATGGCACAGCTTGCCTCCTTTTTTACAATGTTTTTTAACAAGTCTTGTAAATCAAAGGTAGGAACCTCAACGCAGACAGCGTGGGGTTTAATGATCGGGGTCTTGGGGCGGTTGAGGCATGAGCCTATAAAACAAGCCCCCTCCCTGCATATGTGCAGCCATGATTAAAATAATGTGCTGAAATATTCATTGAAATGATTCCCAGAGCCCTGGAGCAACCCAACAGAAAATTGCATTTTTATTCATTATTAATAACAGTGAATTAGGGTCGGGGAAAAAAAGAAAAAAAAGAAGAAAACAGTTCCAGCATGTGGTAACCATCTTTGTAAATGATTATTCCAACATTAGTGAGGACCTGGGATAATTTTATTGCTCGCAGCTAATGCAAACCATTAAGCACCAGGGATAGCATTTGGTTACTAAGTGCTGCTTATTCCAACTGTGCACTAGCTGGAGCTATTTCAAAGCCCTCATGTTTCCTTTAGAGGGAAACGCGGAGAAAAATCTTGCTTTAATTTAATCTTAACGGGAAAGAGTTATTCAGAAAAAAAAAAGTGATGACTCAAACAATTAATGTGCAGTTGACAGTAAGGTGAGAGGTGATTACATCAGCCTGGCAAGAGGTTCGTTCTAATTTCATTTTCAGTCACATGTGAAGAAATATGGCATCACTGTTTATTTTTTTGCACTTAAACAGCTACATATGTTTGGTTAGGAGAGAAAATTCCATCAGTGCACAGTTTAATTCAAATAGACAGTTTTATTGCTATTTATTACACAAACATGAAGGACATGCTGCAGTAGAACCGAACTCTTTACGCTCTTGTTGTCTCTTCTACCATATTAGAATACAGTAAAATACCAGAAACAGCCACCCAAAGCTCTAACTAAAACCTTGGATCTTGCACTTGGATTAGAGCACAGATTTTTCAATGCATAAGGAATACAGTAAAACCTTGGCAGGCAGTCGTCTACTGCATTGTATGGTTTCTGCCCCCTTCCCTGCCACAGTACTGAAGCAGTCTAAACAGATTAAAGTGTTACAGGGGATCACATCACAAAATACACTCTGCATGCTCCGTGAATATAATATCTACAAATGTCAGAAAATCAAGGGGCTCAGGAGACTTAGCCAGGCTCTGACAGCAACAAGAGCTCAGTTTCAGTTACGTATCAATCAAAATTGAGTAAGTGTGCGTTTGCGTGCGCTCATTGTCTGCACAAAGTATCGTGAGCTGCTGTATGCAAAGCAAGACCCAACGCCTTGAGCTTGTCCCCTGTCAGTCTCCTTCAAAGCTTAACTGAGGGAAAGAGAGATGTCAGTGGGTTGAAAGGAGAGACCCACGTAAATGATATTGTAAATGCAAGATTACACAGTGTGAAAAAATGTAAATCCACTGTAGGCAACTGGGCGATTACTGTGGAAGATTATGTCCCCTAATTCTCAGTGCAAATAGACAGCAGATGCCGGTGGGGGAGAAATCCGCCACTTTGAAGATTCCCTTATAACAGCATTAACTGCATTTGATGCATTTATTCGATCTGCTGAAAGAGGCTCGTTCAAGTACAACTTTAAGAAAGATTTGTTAACCTAAAATATCTTTATTTGTCTTAAACAGCAATCAAAAGCCGACAAACCAAACCCTGAGGTTATAACGACTGATTAATGAGGTGGACGCTGAAGTTTTGATGCATCTTCTTCTGGTTCCATCCTGTGCAGATGTTTTCAGTTTGAATGTGGTACTCTGCTGTTTAAATAGGACCTGTGGTCAGCGTTACACCAGATTTGGACTGTGTCAAAGTGCTGTGCTGAAGGAACCTCCTCTCTGAGGGTGGTCTAGAAAGACCTCAGGAGGACGGAACTCCTGATGGAGCTAATGAGCTCTTACACGAGGGATTTCTGAGGTTGCAGGGAGCCACCAAGCAGCACAGCTATGTCTCAAAAACATGGTGGGAAATGAGGAATAACAAAAAAATTATGCTTCGTTTATCATGCCATTCTCGCTTATATAGGACTATCACAACTGTAGAAAATTGTACTTTAAGGGGAAGTTTGTTTTTTTGCACATTAAGCCTTATAATAAAGATATTTATGATCATATACGATGTTTTACAGCATCATTATGACAATGGTACAGTCATGAGAGCTGGAGTTCATTGCTGAGGCCACTGCTAGCTAGGAATGGCTGAAAAAAACAAGGGTGAAGGGGCATGTCAAGTGTTTCAACATTTCGTCGAAAGACGCTGGTTTTAGAGTAGAAACAATCGTAGAATGTTTAGTGGTGTCTTTTCATGTGACGACACTAAAACACTGCTCTAAATCTAGCAGCCTTTAATTTTTAAAAAATGAAAAAAATAAGAAGTCAGAATATACAACTAATTTTTAGGTGTTTCAAGCTCGACATACATGCAGGAGTAATTCTACAGTCCGTATTCAGGCTGCATAAGGCATCCTGCCAGGCAGTGCTCAGGGTTCATTGCACTCATGAATTATCGAGGTGAGGGGAGGGCCTCTCTGAATCATTCATGGCTTCACAAGTGCACAAAGGAATGCAGAATTTTTTGTTTTATACAGAATGTAGATGGAGCAAGCCGTTTGTTTTTGGCAGATTTGAAATTAAGACATGAGAAATAAAGCAAATTTGATGAAAAGTCACAGTATTAGGTTAGATTTATGCTCAGATTTCGGTAGGTGAGAGACAGGTGAGACATTTAATGACCGTCAGAAACTTGAAAATCTGATGATTTAAACAGTTTTTAAAGTTACTG
>JAQLOL010000024.1:23456118-23477033 GCA_029783665.1 Naso thynnoides | reverse complement strand
AATATTGTAAACGCAGAGTTGAATATGATTCAGGAGGTCTATAAACTATGTCACAAAATAACTTGTGTGCGCAGCACTCTTATAGCCACAGCTACAGAGCGATCTCTGTCTGTTGGATGATCTGGCAGAGGGAGACAGCAAGCAACGCACTTTACAGTTAATTTAAGCTTGTCTCAACAGAAATGCTCTGTGCTTATAAAGACACAAGTAAGATAGGAATCGTTTTCAGCCCAATATCCACTAGTGTTAACTCCTGTAATAGTAAAGTCCATCAAAAATTGGAATCCTGTGCTGTGCCTGAGTGACACGGTGCACCAGATAAAGAAAAAAAAAAAAAAGAAAAAAGAAAGGCACCAGGAAAAAATGCCAGAAATTTGCGTGTGCACCCAGATCTTACATTTACATTGAAAGCCGAGCCAAGCCGAGGTGAGGTAAGAAAAGCCTGCATCTTCTGCAGGGGTCAGTTGACCCGGGTGTAAATGGTTAGTATTCCCATTGCACACAAAAACCCGATCTTAGCGGGTTAACACGGGTTTTTTGACCAGTGGAAAAGGGGTGAAATGCTGCTGACTCCATCTTTAAAGAAATAATGTGAAAGCATTTAATTTTTATGAGCTAATGTCTGCTGTGATGACATTCTCATGGACAGAGCAGGGTTAAGGAAAATAAAGCTCGTCATGATCGTGCAACGCTCTGATGGTTGGAAGAGAAGACTAGAAAAAAACAGCATCATTTGTCTGCATTATGTTGCAAGGCTGCAGGTCAGTGACAGATCCCTCTGTAGCATTAAGGAGGGAATGGAGGGTCATTAGAGCATCGGAGCCTGTCTGGCATGCTCCTGATTGACTGAGCATCCCTTCCCGCTGACCAGAACATCAGCCCAGTGTCTGTATTGCTGACAAGTCTGGCCGTGAACAACTTCTCACATGGCTGACTCTGGGGGCTCTGTGGTCTCCACCCGCATTCACATTTAAATCCCAGTATCTTTAATAATTGAAAACACCCTGGCCATTGTGTGTGAATTACATGCCATTTTACACACCATTAGGTTAACTTTGTTTTAATTAAAGCATCCCCTGTTCCTCTCCAGTGCTTGATACAGATTGTAATTTCCCTTCTGTCCCAAGGAGAGGCAGAAATCCCGTGGCTGCGTTCATCATCTGCCGTTGCCTCTTTAACTGTTGACAGGCACTCATTAATAGACACACGTTCGCCGTTCAAAGACAGAAGCTGACAACGCCAAGCTTTGTTTTGAAACCAAGAATAGATGAGAGAGCGTTTGGATGTGTGTGTTTGGAGATGGAGAAAAGATATGTACGCTGTCTAACATACTTTTGCACATATTTCACAGAAAAATAACACTAATCAATATGACTACTGATTGTATACATGCTGTAAATAAAAAACAACACATAAGCTTTGTGGAGAAAGGGCCTCAACAATAACATCCATCAAAACTAGCAGGGGTGTGACTACATATTAAACAACA
This sequence comes from Naso thynnoides, assembly GCA_029783665.1. Lineage (NCBI taxonomy): Eukaryota > Metazoa > Chordata > Actinopteri > Acanthuriformes > Acanthuridae > Naso > Naso thynnoides. The sequence goes on along the minus strand of JAQLOL010000024.1, from coordinate 23,475,544 downwards.
ATTAGTTGCATATTGCAATACATGGTTGGTGATACGATACAAGAACGATATGGGCTCATTAATGGTGATATGATATGATACAATTCAGTAATTAGAAATAAATACAGTAATTTTTTCTTGCCAATAATAGAGGGAAAAAATGCTCATTTCTATGCAGTGTTGGAGGAGGTAAAACACTGAAAAAGTAAAAACCACTGAACTACACAAACATTCAGTTCAAAGCCTCTATTCAATCTGTGTGGACCGCAAACGTTGACTGAAAATCTCTCATTCTCCTGGTGCTTCCCTGCCACGATCCACCATTATCTGAAGCGACGATGCTGACGCCATACGCATGCCCAGAAAGTTTGAGAAATGTTTACAACTATCTACCATCATAAGTGCAAAAAACACACCGACATAATGTTTGACGCTCTAAATACAAGGCACAAATTCTTAGTATCGATACAACCAATTTTTGCTTTGAAAAACGATTTTAGATCGACACAAGTCACACTAGAAGGAAAGTATGCTGTTTACCTATCGATGTTAGCTTGTCGGAATATAAATCATTGCATAAATGCAATGGATGTACGTTACACCCCTAAAATTTAGGCTTTGGGAGTCTGACCAAAAGAAAAAAAAAAAAAAAAAAGCATACACTTTGTTTACCTGCACAGAACTTTGGGTCTGCAAGTATTTAAATGTAGTGTATCAGCATGTAACACGAAACCTGAAGCAGTTCTCTCACAGGGCATTTTTCCATCATAGTAGCTTTGCTGCTTGAACCAGTTCCCTTCAAAATTTTTGGAAGCTTTGTGCTGCAAACCAGCCCATATCTACCAGTTTTGAGACAAGGCTATTGTAATCAAGGATACGTCATCACAGAGTACGTTGAAAATTACACAACAACCAGTAGACCTTAGGTCAAAACCTGCGGTTGTTTTGGTTCCAGGTGTGAACAAACGTTTCTGGATCCAAATCATTTTATTTTGGTCAAAATGTTCCTAATGGTTTAAAATAAGATGCCTGAACCGGAACGGAACTGATTGCTTGTTGGTGGGAATATCTCAGCACGGATGGAGGCTTGCAGCTACAGTCAGTGTAGAGAGCAGCCGTGGTAACGATTAGGAAAAGGGATCAGTTTGATAATTGCTGTACAACGGCTTTGCAGTCTGACAGCTGCATCATGAACCAAAGGAACAGCACACAACTACCTGCTCCATGTTTTGTTGCACTTACAGCAGACACTTTGTCAGCCACGCCTTGTAAGACAAACAGAATTAGCAGACTCGAGCTGCCTCTAGATCTGCCTAGTTAAGCAGAGCAGGTGCGCAGAGACTTGAGTAAGTCTGGGAAATTATGTATGTGTCAGCAGCACCCTGGACAGCGCCGTGTGGCCCTACAGACTGAAGCTCTTTGTTCCAGGGCCAGCAGGAAATTCGGAGAAGCCTGGCTGTGGCTGTGGGCCGGGCACAGGGAAGGCCTGGCCAGATGGGTCAGCAGATGGACAAAGAGGCTGAGCCGCCCCTGATCTGCTCTACGAAAAAACCCTGAGTCTGGCCACACCCAGAGAGCAGAGGAAGAGGGAGGCAGAGAGACAAACACACACACTGTGCTGTACAGAAAAAAGGCACACACACAGATATAGGCAGGCAGGAAATAAGAAAGTATAGTGTTTATGGTCTTACCACAGTTAACATAATCTTATTTAGCATTACCCCCGACCGCGCAGCCAACAAGAGGTTTTAAGCTCATTTATGCCTCGCTATTTGCGGCAATATTTTTAAATCAGCCAGAAAGAAGAAACCTTTTTTTTTTTTTTAAAGCACATAACCATGACAGAAAGACGAACAAATTACTGCTTGGCAGAAGGATCCGGCCCAACGTTATTGCAGAGGAAAAATATATTACCTTCCTTCGTTGATTAGCTCAATGAAGGCCAGGCCAGCATTCTTCTGAATGGAGTTCTGCCATTCCTGAAAATGAAAGAATTGGTGCTTAGTTATGTACAAAAGCTTTACTTATTTTGGGGCATTTTTCTATGTAAATGGTTTCGTACAAATTCGGAAGAAAAACACAATGTAATTACACCATTATGACTGACAATACATGAGCGTTTAGGAAAAATATGTCAGTTAAGCCAGTTTTCCCCCCCAAAAAAATTTGAGTCAGTGAAGCTACAATCTTACACGGGAGTGAGAAACTTTCTCAAACAGCCTCGTAATGCGCACCAAAGTTAAAATAGCAGAGGAGGCGAATCAAAACATCCTTTTCTTAAATGTGTGACTCACACACACACACACAAGAATCACATTTCATCCAAATTGCATATTTCAACTGTAATTTGGATTACGTTTCATAGCTTGTAATTCAAGTAGGTAACGAAAGCATTTCGTTCATCTATCATTTGAGGAACAGTGATGTCTATAAAAAGCTGAAGTCCTGCACAGCATGTGTGACCATCCTTTCTTCCTCTGTGAAAAGATCTGTAAACACAGGAGAGATGTAATTGTGGGATGAAACTGTATCCTCTCACTTAAATGCAGCCATTTCCTCCGTCCCTTACAGTGACAGATTACTGAGCAGGCTCACTGAGCCCTGCAGTATATGCCTGGACGAGATCCGAGCCCTGGGCCGGAGTGCCAGCACTTGCTGTCTCACAACATGCTCTGGAAATGATTAAAAAGCAGTTTGAGAGCGCGCCTTTCACTGTGGGAAATTCGGCTCTCCTGTGCACTCACCAAGGTGCAAATGGAGGAGAAAACAGAGAAGGCCGCAGTTCAAAAGAGGAGGAAAAACAGAGGAAAGTGAAATGAATACGGTTTCCATTCCTGAGGGCTGCTAATGTGTATGCAAATCAAGCCTATTCAACTATATCAGGAGCCTTTGAATGTTACCTTCCCTTTAAAGTTCATCTCCAGGCACGTTTTAAAGTGATTGATAATTATTTTTGGTTGAACATGATTTTCTACATAAATAGTTAAAAAGAAAAACACTCCAAAGGGGCTGAACAGGCATCTACATTTTCTCCCTCATTGAGAAAATCTGGACCTGTCAATCACAGGCCTCATGTCCCGCCTACTGCCCAACTGCTGCTGGTGCTGGGTTGAGCAGCGACAGAGCAGCTAGCATCAAGTTGGTCAACAGTTAACATGAGAAGAATCATCAGAAATTCAGCCAAAATATTTTGAGCATCAATCCGACCGAGACTTACATAAGGGGTTGTTGTTTGTTAAAATGGGTACCCAGAACACACTTCAGAAGAGTAACAGCAGCATCTAATATTTGTTTATGTTATGTTTTTTAGCTTGTTAGTGTGTACTTTGCAGTTGCTGATACAGCGCTACTTGTTGTGCATCATGGCATCAGATCTAGCTTGCCTGGGGAACATTCGAACATTTTTGGGAACTGTGCCGGCATCTCCCCCTTCAGTGGAGGAATGTGAAAAAAACCTCTGTAATGACAAACTTTGTACAGACACAAGTCAAGCTCAGATGTATAAAAACACATTATTATGCAGAGGAGATCTCTAAAATTTGCAGTAAATTGATATTATTTTCAACAGAGAGAATATATGAAGATATACACGTAACCTGTAGTTGTACTTCCAGTTCCAAAATAGTGCTATACAATATACTGCTCATTCTGAGTCAATGTCTGGACAAGGCAAGCAGCATTTGTTGTGTATAGTATTAGAATAACTGACTTTGACATTATTATGTATGGGCATGTGTTTTTGTACACAGTTGTCGTGCCTGACACATACCGGTTCATGCAAGAGTACACAGTCTGACCCTACGATGCGTTAAATCAGGGAGATGGTGCTGACAAACTGCTGAGCATCTGGTCTCCAAATGTTCCCCATGACCCCCTTCCTCTGCAACAGTATCTGCCTGGAATAAGCTGTTCTTGATTTGGACAGGGATCGTGTACAGCCAGTCTTCTGAGGCTCCACTTGCACCACGCTCACGTGACAAAAATAAATACGGAAATCAAGGCAGATGTGACACTCGGGCATTGCCAGGAAAATGGCAGCGGGTCGGTGGAGGTGTAGCATGAACTCCTCAAATTTGCTATCTTGTCTGAGGTATGCTTGTTGACAGCTCAGATAGCACTTCAGAGGCTCTCTTTTTTTCTTGCTTTTTTTTTTTACTGGAGAACTGAACTCCCAGAGGAGGCTGCCTTTGATTGCAGAGATTTTAAAAAGTCCTCTGCTGCCCGTTTGAAGGAAATTATGCCTGACGCGCAGCTGCTTAAAAAAAAGAGATGTGATCTCCCATGTAAATGCAGACCATGATCAGAGTGCAGCACCACGGGCCAGTATGTTTAGTTGTTGGAATATGAAAAGCTGCATTAATTAAGTTTTTGCCGTTTGCTTGCGCACAGCTTCATACAGAACATACAGAAAAAACACCATTAACGTATTTTCAGTCTGTTTTGTTTTTGTGGCAATTTTTTTTATCATATTAGTGAAATTGGCATACCCAACAGGCATAGCCAAAGCTAATACTATGCTTGTCATGTTTCTACAAAAATCTGAGACAAACACTTACTACAAAAACGTGGCTTGAAATAGTAAGAATGCACATATTACATCAAAGTTGAGGGTCTCTTTATGTATCTACCAAAGTCTGGGTGAAAATAAATGTTTCCAACTATTAGAAAAGCTAGCTCAAAAAGAGTCCTTTTTGGGGGGGACACCATTTCTCAAGGCTGCGTGGACGTGGCAGATCACATTTTGATGGACACCTCCTTGGATCCCAGCAGTCTCTCTTCTCCACAACAGCTATGGAGTAAAACAGGGAACAGCCTTTTTGTTGTAAAACTGATAATATTTTACTTCCGGAAAATTTAAATGTATTTATTTATTTATAGATTTTTAGGCAAGAATATTAGCATGTAGTACCGCAATATATAGTCAGTTCATCCAAATAAGACTTATTTATAAATCTGTCATAAAGTTTTTAGATTTGCGAGACGCTGCAGCCTGCCGGGTGAGACCTGCCGGTCTGCTCGCTGCTGTCACCCCCTCACTGAAAAGTTAACCGATGATCAGTGCAGAGATTAAACGCTGTCCGTGAAGTTTCTGCAGCGTTTTATAACATGATACAAAAACAAAACGATGCTTTGCTGCCTTCTCTTGTTGATTAGTTAAGCATAACTTGTGAAAACAAATCATTTCATTTACTGAGCCACTCGAATACATCTTTTAACGCACGAGTTATGCCATCAGTTATTCAGTTTACCTTAAATGTCAATATGACAACATGATACATGATACATATACACCTACAGCAGTAAAATGTCTGAACATCAAACATAATTAAATTGTTTTGCTATTCTTGCCTACATATGCTTTAGTAATGATTGTATAGCTAGCTTGTTTAAGTGTAACAGGCTCAAGTTGGCTCAGACTGGAAGAGGCTGATTGAACTGGAGCAGAGTGATTTTGTATCAACAGACACCAGACTTTGAATTTTTGATTGGCCGGATCCATATTGTGTAATATGGATTGGGGACAAACACGCCCAAATCAACCCAACTGTCAAAACTGAAAATGACAGTATGCCAAGTTCGGATTAGGGTTAACGTATGAAAGTTTTGATACTTTTTATTAAGCATTTAAGACTCTAAATTACATAGTAATAAAGTTTTTGATGATTTGGGTTCCCAGAGGCTTTAACAAGCTGCTTGTTAAAACTGTGCTTGAAGTATGCAGGTTGTAAACAATTTGTTACCAGAGCTTTTTTGCTGGAAACAGCTGCTCGTTGCTGCAGGCAACAATGTTAGAGACAGCAATGAAACTGAAGAGTATAGTAAATTTTTGTGTAAACCAAGTAATTTGCTAAAAGCAGTGAACAAATTCTGCAATGAGTTGTTTGACTTTTTAAAATCAGAATGCAACAGAGAAAATGTTGGACAGTCATTGATGATGCTGTTGGAGCAATGGTGCCATTTTATCATCTATCTCACAAAAACCATGCCGTTTTGTGGATCTAAAATCCCACAACTCCCAGTTCAGAGAACTGCTTGCTGGATTGTCTCTCCTCCCACTTTCATCTCCCTGAAATTCAGCAGGGCACTAAGTATTTGTGGTGTTTCAATCCGACCTGTCAGTGTGCGAGAGCCTTTGCTTTTATCTGCTCTGCTTTACTCTGCTCTACTCTCCACATCTGGAGGCCTTCCATCACTAAATCTCTGTGGCTCCACTCGAGATCCCGCCTGTATGTTTAAGCTGTTACAAGAAACAGAGCTGCTTGACCTTTTCATTCAGCTGCCCAGGCTGAGGAGAGACACACAGTGTCTGCAGCCATGGCCAGCCGTACGATGATTGCTGAGATTAGTATGCATAAATAAGAAAAGGCAGATCATTAGCACTAATTCATTCAATAAACTGACAGGTCACAAAACAGAGGGGGGCTAAAGGTCAGCTAAGTGCTGTCCTCGCTGTCTTGAAACATTAATGCAGAGATATGTGAAGGTTATGTTGAAGTTGGCACATTACAGTGATGTCCAGAACGAAAGACTTGGGAGTACACTGCAATATTATTCGAAGTCACAAATAAATATGATATTTGCTCATAATAAAACAGCTCTGCATGTATCAGTTTTGCCATCTGACAGAAGAAACAGACAGTGATTATTAATTATCTCCTACTTACAGTATGATTTATACATTACATTAGTGGGCAGCATAACTGGATTCATAACTGATGTGGCTGTATCAGGATACAAAGCAGTGGCTCATCTCTGTCTGAAAGGTTGCAGAAGGACACAAAGCTATACGGTCCAGTTTCAAGGCCTTTGCTGTCTGATCGATATCTCAGCCTGGGTTTCATCCCCAGAGCCCCTAATGGCAGGAACCTCTGGAGCCGCAGTAATGCTATCTGCGCAAAGGGGGGATGGACTCAGACCCTTAACAGCATGCTGACGCTCTCATCTGCAATAAATCGCAGAGCTGGAAAAAGCAACTTCCCACAGATACTCTACAGACAGAAAAGCAGCGCAAAAAGGAGCCCGTCGAAAGCCTTCAAAAGAGCAACAATAACTCAAAGCTGGCTGCCCCGTTTATGTACATTTTTTTTGGGAGAAAAGCCCCTGAATGATGGCCGCCATATAACAGAGCGCGCGCTCCCTGCAGAAGAGGGCTTTGGACTGCGGATACCACAGAGCACACATAGTGGGCAATGCACCTCCTCATGGCTCTGGCCCTGATGTCTGGATTCACAAAGAGGCACCAAGTAATGGCTTCCTTATGGGCTCCCGACGCAAGACTGATGGGCTGACAGAAGGTATGTTAAATATCTCCTGTTCTAACTGCTACATCGGGGCTTTGACCTTCTCTAAAACAAGGGCTTAACAAGAGATTCAGAGGGTCAGCTCGGAGGTGATCAGTCACTAGCAGTGTTGCATGAGGTGGGGCTCATTCTCAAAAGAAGGGCTCGGGATTAAGCCTCTGGGGCGCAGTGAGAAAATCACTGGATTCTCAGAGAGCTGAAAGTGTCTGTATGTCGGTATTGGTTGAGACAATTCACGTATAGAGCATTTAACAAACAAACAAAGCTTCAGTGAAGGACAAATAATTTGTTCTCTGATAAGACGATACCCTTAGCATTTAAACAAGCATCAACAAGAAATATGTACATTTATAAAATGTCTGCTTTATTACTAGATAGAGACCAAATCCTTGTAGTTTAAAACATTTATCTTTGAGGAGTTACAGATGTGAGTGAAACAGACTATTGCACTGACCATGTGCAATGTGCCGGGTTTTTTTTTTCAATGAGAGGTGAAACCAGCTGCTAACAGACTCCGCATACTGTGAAAATATGTCATCAAGAGAAACACAGCAGAGAAAAGCAGAATACACAGGAAAGAGAAGGTTGGAAAAGAGAGAAAAAGATAAAGAGAGGCTGGAAAAAACAAAACAAAAAGCTCACCTGAGAACAAAGCAGCATGACGAGCTCCACCACTGAGGTGCTTGACTTCATACACACAAGACCTGGAGAGACAGACCACCAGAAATAAATTTGATATTAACTGTAAAGTTTGCTATACAAGTTGTCAACACAGGATATCTGATCTGAAAATTAGCAGTAACTGTCATATTAGTGTCAGAACCAGATAATATTTGAAAAATATTCTGAACTATGACTAAATTATTTTTGCCATAAGGAACAATTGAGCTTTTTGTAAGCCCTCGACATTGTGCTTCCAATCTACCGGTGATAAAACTGTAGAAAAACTGCATCTGTACCGAGCAGATGTGCACAAAACAGATGCACACGTGTACATGAGAGCACCCCCTCAACACCCACATCTACCTTCACACGTGCACACACGCAGACGTGAACAGAGACATTCACAGTTTCTTCCCTCATCTCCTTTCCGCAGACGTTGAGCCGCAGAAGCCGACAACTCTCTAATGAAACAAGGGCAGGTGTGAAAAGCTCATTTGCAGAAACAATGGCTGAGACTGGTCTCGTATTCTGCACCTCCAGCTCCTTCTGTTGCACTTGGCGAGAACCATTAAAGGTGCAGTCATTAGTGAAGGAAGAAATGCAGCTCATTGTGGACAGGCAGGAGAGGGACTGTGTGCCACAGGGCGGTCGTTGTTTTGCGGATTGCGGGGTGTTAACTAGAGAAGAGATCCAAGTATTTTTGTTGCAGAAATTGTGCATTGTGTAGTACAACAACTGCAATAGGAAATGTCAGTATGCACCATGGGCTGTTATCCAAAACTACTAAAATTGTCAATCAGAAAATAGCTCGCTTTGCGGGACACTCAAAGGTTGACCTAGTGAAAATCTCAGGAAGTGACAAGACAGCAGGAGAAATCTGAACATCTTTCTGACAGGAAAACTCCACACTGTGTCCTTCCAGACATGTGCAACAGTATCTGCACTTTGCTGTAAAGGCACTATGACTAAAATGTAGGCTTGGGCAATACAGCTAAAAAACCATGGCACAAAAGTGAAGTTTCATATCGATCGATATCAATAATTATTAATCATGTAGGCTGTGACGGACGACTCGTTGTGCACCCTAAGGGGTGGAAGCAGCGAAGGTGATAAAATGAATAAAAATCACAATATTTTTGTCCAAATATCTCAATACTGAGACACCATTGTATGGATGACTATTGGTGATTTCACAAAATATTAACCCAGTGACATTTTTTGATAAATAATCATCAGTAATGAGGATGAGTGGGTAAGGGTAATTAAAAAACAACAAGAACAATCTGGTAAGGTTAGAAAATCACATCATTTTACTGTGGTGAAGCCTTTTCAACCAGGAAAAGGCAACACTTACACCGTATCATGACATAACAATACTCAAAATCTGTAACGATATCTTGTATCATATCATGATATGACACATCATCCATATGTTGCACAGCTCTGGGAAAATGTCAAATTTGCTAAATAGACATTTTTTTAATATACATTTTTATTTACGTCAAAATGTTATGTTCATGTTTATGACTGTTAAACTTAACAGCAAGACAACATAGTTAAAATGTGACACGGAAAAATAAGAAAAGTACTCCGTACTCTTGAGGGACGGATGTTTTGGTCACTAATTCTACATTCATCTCCATTCATGAGCGGATTCTGTCTGAGGGAGCGTATTGTAAATACTCTGAGAGGATGTGACCCTCCTCTTGTACACAGAGTGCCACGGCTGACCTCTTGTTATAGCTGTGACACGCTGAGCCATAAGTCAGTCCAGGCTGACACAGGAGTCAGGTGGCCAACTGACCCTGGCCTTGTGCTGGTAGACAAACTAAATGCAGTCTATTTAAACACGGCCTGCCAGTCCTTTCCTGTAAACAGGGCAGGGTTAAGGCACGGGTGAATGTGGCACTGTGGGGCAACACAGCAGCAGACTGGGCCACTCAGGGGACAGCAAGAAGCAGGCGGCAGGCATCACAACAGCGGCAGTGTTCACACACAGACCTTACCCACCAACTCCAAGTGTAAAGCTCAGGGTGCACTCAACATAATTGCCGCAATGACCACATGCCTTCAGTGGGGGTGAAGGAACAGGGTGAGGCGAAGGGGCACGGGGGCACAGAGGGGCTCGACCCTGGGCAATCTAGGGAGTGATGGATGGCTGGTAATTACTGGTAAATGGAGCTCCTTTGCACTGCAGCACAGTATTTCAACTGTGAGCCTGGGAAGGAGCAGGAAGAAAGCGAGAAAGAGAGGAAGGAACAGCCGAATCACACACACACACGCTGCCATCAGGACGGACCTGAGGGGCTTAACAAAGTGAGACTTAAAGATTTAAAGTACATGTGCTAAACCTGTGTGTTTGTTTTGTCTGATAAAGCCGCTCTAATCCATGTCACGGTGCACTTTTCACAGACCCAGACAGGGTTAAACATGTCTGGTGAAGAGCACTGAGGCCCGAGCTGTCTATCTACGACCTTGTTTGTGGGGTTACACTCTCAGCTCAGCTCTGGTTTGTCAGCTTGGTCAGTCTGCTGACAGACTTTGAGTGAAAGGGTAACAGACATATTCACACTTGTCAAGGCTTTGCTACCTGATTCTTCATTCCTTTCCCCTGAGCAGGAGTCAGCAGCCTTATACACTCATGCATCGCATACACACATGCTATTAACATATGTGCATACAGTATTTATGGCATATGCATGTGAATGGAGGAAACAAGGCTTGAATAACTTCACTGGCTGCACTGAACACTGTTTTAAACAGCAGTAATACTTTAATGTCCTGATGAAGATTGTAGACAGAAGAAGAAGAATTTATTATGTCACAATTCTCCTCAATTTTACAGGATTGATTTATAATGAGTAAATTTTTAAAAATGACAAATGAGTAAGCCTGACATGTTTGATTACTTTTGAAGCTTACATTAAATATTAGTAACAAATCATTTTAAACAAATTAAAATATCTTCAAATTTAAGAACGCTAGCTGCGTGAAAACAAAAACATTCAAGCAAATTGATACATGATTGTAGATTTTTTTTTATTATGTAACACTATACGATTGGCAGCAATTAAATAATTTAAAGGTAGCTGGCTATCCAAACAAACTACCCATATGAAAAAAGGACACGTCAGACAACTTTGTTCAGGAAACGGCTTTAATAAAGTCACAGGAGTGCATTCTTTCAGCCAGCTGTCTTTTTCTGCAAAGACTTCTGAAACTAATATCGCCTGAGCTTACAGCTAAAAGAAAAGCCTTTGGCAGCGAGCAAAGACTGAGATATCATTTCACTTTGTGCAACTGCAAGTCTAGAGACCGTAGGCCACACACATATTCCACCCTGCACACACGCACTCAGACATACGTCTCCAGACACTCACGGTCACACGCACTAGTGTGTGCTGGCTGTGGTGGCAGCGTGTTCTGGTGATAGAAGCCAAAACAAGCGTCGGGAATCGAGTGGCAGCGCACGCACATGCAGGCAGACGGTCCCTGAGGTTAGGCACGAGCAGCACTATGAGAGCCTGCCAACCTGGAGCCTGAGGAAGGCACTGGAAGTCTTCACACAGCCACCAGGAAATCAGACGAGAGCCCCGAGAGGAGCGCAGCAGAGCGATCGCACACTCCTTCAAACACTGTGCACAGCCGAGACAGTCAGACCAGCTCGATAAATACATGTAATGTGAAACATCCATGATTTTGGGTTTTACTTGAAGTGCTATACCACTTTAACATAAACATACTATTACTATATTATCTCTGAGACATTACTAATAGTTTGGATCTCCGTGGGCATCTGTGCTTCATTTTACTTTCCATGCTATCTGATAGGGATTTGACTCTTTATATGCAAAAACAGCTGTGGCTCTCAGATTTTCTTACATCAGAATGCCCGAGAAAAAAACATCATTCGGAAATTAAAAAGACAAAAACAGAATTTCACCAAAACCAAAAAAATTCCCCTTTGATACCAAGCAATGGGGTAAAATGTCATCCTGGTTTTGAGGGCTAAAAATATCACTGTCATGAGTCAAAGGCTACCAATTATTTCTACATTCATTTCAACCTGACATTTGTTGTGACTTCGACACGCTGATGTTTAAAAATACTACATCTAGAAATAATCTTCAATATGTGGAGTGAATCGTGAAACAAACAAAAACACACAGGCGTCACAAGATGAATGAAAGGGAAGGCAGATTTAATCAGACTGTGTCAGACCCCCAGCTTGTGTGCAAAATAGTGACTCTCCTGTCAGCACCTACTACTGCGTACGCATCTATCAATGAGGCAGCTAGGAGAGTATATACAAGGGTGAAGTGGTGGGGACAGGACTCCAAACACAGCTGGCGGTATACAACATCTGTACCTTCTATGAGCAGCTCCTGTCCGTGGCTGCCCAGCAGGGTGCGCGACAGGAAGGGCGCAAAGTCCACAAAGGTCTCTCTCAGCAGGGGTGCCACCTTCTCCAAGGCCCTCTCCAGCTTTGTAGTAATGCTATCAAAGAAAACACGTCAAGATAGAAGTCACAAAAGGAAATTAGACACCTGCATCAGAGCAAAAATGTAAGGGAGGTAGCGTTGTGCTCTTTCATCAAGATTAAGGCAGAAAAAGAGCAGGGAGAACCAGCCCATCTAACAGCAGTTAGCGTGTAGCCAGACTGACAGTTCTGGTGGATGCAAAGGGTAACTGACACATTTCAGAGGATACAAACCGAGACAGATATCTATGACAGTATGGCTGCTGTTGCTCAACATGTAAAGATTTTAAAGAGGAGTAGATTTCAAGTCGTTAAAAGTCACGTTAACGCATTTTTTTTGCACTTAAAGACGATTTCTCACCGCTTCCTTACAATCCTTGTTGTGACATGTTACCAGACTGGCACATGTGATCTCAGTCGTTAAACACTGCGCGGGGAAGTTCCTTATCTTCTACACACTCACTACATGCTGCTGCTGCTGCCTGACATTATCTGAGCGCCTCAGAGAAACTGTGAGCTGGAGTCAAGCAGCCACACAGCTCAGACTGCGTACAAGCAGAGATACGATTTTCGAGCTGCAAAATATCTCTGCGCTCCGATGTGTACACACAACAGATAGTACTGTAGGAAACGGGGGGGAGGCTTGTTTTCCCTGTTAAGATGGGCAGAAAGCAGCAGGATAGAAAGAGGCAGAGATAAGAGAAGAGGAAAGGTCTGATTCAGGATTTTATGACTCGTGTGCTCCTTGAATTGAATGTGTGTAGGATAATCTGCTCTCCAGCCCACTGAGAAAACACAGCAGAGGGATGACAGACCAGCATAAAAAGCAGAATGTAAGGGGTCTAGGTGGCTAACATTAAAGTTCTTGCCTATGACACTCGCCTACACCTCTGGAGGCTGTCTGTAATCCTGTCAGAGAGCTAAAGGATTTGAGCTCAGGAGGTGTCAGTCCCTCATGATGTGGACTCTGGTTCACAAAAGACACGGAAATACAGAGAAAAGGGAAAAACAATGCCACAGGCAGCTTCATGGGTTTTTTTTCCATTTGGAGGCTAATTTAAATAAAATTATACTTGCAAAATTTAAATTCCTTATCATATGTATTTATTCTTTTTTGTAGATCACAGCAAGATATCTTATCGCATCTGAATAATAATTTTGGCACCAGCAGGCTCTGCAGCGAGGTACTACCATCATTGACTTCACAGTTAAACTAAGTGATGTCGGTTACCGCTGCCATGGCAACTGAATCTCTATTCCTCTAGCAGAATACACTGAAGCAAAGAGAAAGAGAGAGAGACAATGGAGAAAGACCTGGGCTCGCAGCAGTCAGTGGCAGAGCAGGACTAAGGACCTCTGTCACAAACTATTAGAGCAAGCGAGGAAGACGAGTCAAGGTCACAGGAAGACACACACACGCACAGAAATACACAAATGTACAAGAAGGATTAGGCCAAACTTTGCCGCAGTGTTTGCAAAAAAAAAAACAAAAACACCTTTGTTTTAATTGTGGTATTGTATTCGGTCTAATTCTGACAGAGAAGATTAATTAAATCAATAAACAACTGTTAATTACAGGCGAGCATGGAGACATCGTAGTCATCACTTAAATTATGTCAAGTAAAAGAAATCGATCAGTTTAGAGAAAAGACAAAAACAAAACAAAATGGACAAAAATATAAAAAACAGACATAAAACATTTTGAGGAAAAAAAGTGTAATAGATCCGTTTCACATGTAACTTTGTGTGTGAGTAGATTCTAAAGACAAATCACACAATTTCAAGTAAAGTGAGTGGACTAACATGAACAGGAAACACAAGCATGGCAGAACAGAGAGAACTCTGTGGTACCTCATGTTTTCTGCTGTGTCTTCAGGCATGGGGGCAACCGTCTGCACGGCCGGCAGATTCTTACTCGTGGCTCCGTTGACAAAATTGGAGGAGGAGTTGGTAGACGGGGCTGCATCACTGGCTCCTGCAGGGACGACCAACACGAGCATGCAACATGTGTAGTATGTACGTATGTATGTATATCAATCACATTAAATTTAAATTAAAATGTAACTGTAATAATAATTAGACAGAGGGGTGAAGAGTGACTTTAGATAACAAAAACACATTTAGAGTAAAATGAATGTTAAGGATTTTTAATACAACTGCGATTACTCGGTCTGTATTAAATCTAGTTCTTATTCTAAAAAAGCGTTGCATATTTTGACCAGAGGTGTGATACATCAGTACTCATAATAAACATGACATTAGTTTTGAGGACTGGAATTTATTAAATATTAAATAAATATTCATTGAAAATAATACAGCACCTCTAAAATCCTTTTTGTTTCTTTCTGTTCTCATTTTGTCATGGCAGGTGGTGATAATTCATCTTTGCACTGATTGCTTCAAGAAAAGAAAAATCTTTAAGTGTAATTGGTTATTCTGGACTGTTAGTGTTACAGACTCTCTCTCCACTTTTCCACACTTGCATTGTGAGTGTAAAAAATTAAGAAACCACATGATAAATTCAGTTTAAGGACCATACCAGTGTTCCTACATGTAATTGTCCTTCGTCAACATCGGCTACACAGGTTAAAAAAAAAAAAAAAAACACCCATTTTTTCCAAAATAGCTTTATCCATGAGATATGGTGTTTGTTTAAATTTTCTCCACGTTCATAAACATTGCAGAAAGTACCTGAAGATGTGTGATGTTAGTTAAAAAGAATGCCTGTTTCAAAATCTGTCTTAAGGCTTATATTCGAGGTAGGAAGGCAGCACTTATAAGGAACTATTTTTCCAGGCGTAATAGCTTTTGTCTCCACGCTCCTGGCTCCCCTCTCTCTCTCTCGCTCTGCGATTTTTGACCATATAAACACAGATGTTCTCTTTAAAAGAGAAAGTTACCTATACCTATCAACTTTCACGTGTCCTGCAGTGTTTCTATCCCCTGTTTCAACATGAATAGCAGTGAACAGGCTTTAAAAATGAGTCTGAGTCTAAAACATTACACTCAATCTTTGCTAATGGTGGGAAGTCAAAAACAGATTCTATGGTCCTTTAAAGACAAATTCAACTATTTTTCTTTTTTTTTTTTTAAATTTTCTGTGAAAATATCGCAATGATGTACTAACTGCAAATCTTTCAGGGCATGATAACTGTGTGTGAAAATCCTAAAATCATATTTTAGTGTCACGCCCTGTTGCTATAAATGATATAACGACACAAAGACTTACATAATTGAAAGAAGACTGAAAATAAGTGAAAAGTTATTGAATCAGACTCTTCTGACAGTGGACATTTGAAAACATGTTAAAAGTGTCAATTCCAGCACAACATCTTTAACTAAATCCAAGTGCACATTCAACCTGGAGCCAGCAGCAACATAAGGAGCTATTTTGTGTACTAGAACGACAAAGCTGAAGAACCAACAGACATATCAAAACAGCATCTGCTCCGCATTTCTACATATTACCCTTAGTTCAGGTATAAAAGCGCAAATTATTGGTATCGTGATAACTGTCATTTAATGATGAGCCTGTGTTACATCTTCCTGACAGCAAGTATAAGTATAAAATCGTCCTAAGTGTCCTTGTGAGAGGTCAAAACCAGAGTGATTGAGATTGTGGGGTTTGGTCAAGAGCCTGTGGCTTTAGCTGAAAGCTCACTTTGACTTGGATACATTTCTTACATTCCTGCAGCAGGGCTTAGAGAGGAGAGGGAGAGGATTTTTGTTGTTGTTGTTGTTTTTTGAGCACATTAAAAAGGTGTTGCAGCTCCTAATGGTTCTTGGTGTTAAGTGGGTCCTTTCAGAGACTCAGACTACAGGATCCCTGAGGTGGAACTGGCTCAATGCAGCAGAGCACAAGAAGCAACGTGACAGCAGGGGGGGGGGGATAATCAGCCAGGAACACACTGTACACACAGGAAACACATCTGTACAAACTCTTTCAACTTCTCCTAAGGCGTTTGTTTAATTGTATAATAGAGGGAGATTTAAATGTTCTGCTTTATTTGGTTGTATCAGGAGGAATCCTAGTGCTTGAAAGAGGCAGTTCTCTGACAGACACTGATAGTAAGGCAAGAGCGCCATCTAGTGGTGAGAGTGGGCCCCTGCAAGGAGATACAGATCACACAATCTGGCCGAGGAAAAAAGCTTTGTTTCTCTTCAGAATGGAGAAAATTGGGAAAAACTGGATTTTTAATGATGAACAGCAATTTAAGCAAGTGGTATTATTATGAAATTCAGCATATTATCAGTTCTGAATGCAGTATTCTAACCGTAGAAGTATACACCGGTAACCTTGTGCATGACCTACCTGTGGTATTGATCATGCTTTTTGGGGTCGCAGAGGCGGCAGCAAAGATGCTGGGGGTGCTGCCAGCTGTCAGCCCAGCAGAGGTGCTGCTGCTGCTTCCCACTGTGTTGACTGCCAGGCTGCCAGGGGAGGTTTTCTTCACAGGCACCACAACACTCCTGCAGGAAACACACCACAGGCTTCATGCACATATGCACACATGAGGCTTAATACATAAAAATATTTGAAATATTTGAAATGTATGTTGACTCAAGTTCACATTGTAGGACTACGCTGCTGCAGACTAAACAAAAATGGAATCCAAACGAGGAGCTGGGAGGGAAAATGAGGAGAAAAAGCAAGAGGCTGTGGATTTATGCTCCGTCTTTGGCAAAGTGCACTTAACGAAGAAATCAACACCTTTCAACTACAACACAGAGCTGTAGTAACTGCAGGTGTGAAATGTAGATTCAAATTGTGATAATTCACTGAATTATTCATATACCGACTTAGGGCCCCAATGCTATAATAAAAAAAGACTCCTGGGCTAGGTGAAAAACACTTTTTTTTAGGTTTATCAGAAAGGTTACAGTTGAGCCCAATGACTGTGAGTTTCAGCTTCAGTAAAGCCAGCAGAGCCAATTTATTCCAGGTCTTGGAACATTAAAAAAAAAAAAAAAAAAAAAAAAATCAAGGATTTCCTTGACTTTTGTTTCAACTGTTGCCTTTTAAATCCCCATTTCTGAAATATCCCAGACCATAGTAGATAAAATAAATCCATCCACGTGTTTTAGTATATAGAAGCACCATAATGATCTTTACTGTCTCTTGTTCTCAGGTCCTGCCAGCGTGAGCATGCCCAGACGTTCATCAGAACATTCAGAAAGGTAAACATCCTGACCTGTAACTCCATCTTTCAGCGCAAACGCATGCAACGCAAACAGTCACTCACATGAACACAAGAGGCTAAAATAAATAAGCCGGAGGGCAAGAGGCCAGCCAGTCAGCTACTATAGTTTTTTTTTTTTTTACATCTGCTTCCCTCTGCTTTGCTCGGAAGTGCTGAAATCATCCCAGACATTAATGAGAGGCTCTACAGGAGCAATCTGGCAGTTGTTACTGACATGCATTTGCATAGCTTTTGCCAGCGTTTGAACTGACAGAACTACGACTCATTGAACATTAGATTCAAGACTTTCATGTTTGGCATTTGCTCTGAGCAGACGCACCGAGCAGAATCAGCCTTTGGTGGAAAGTGCATGTAAACCGTTAGACAGTGAATGGCCTGTATACTGCAAGCTTCGATATTATGTTAATAGATATATTCCCTTTAGAAGTGCTTCTGCTTCTAAAGCACACGCTTGGCTAGGCATGCGACACTCAGCACTGAACTGGATGTGTTGGATTTAGCAACTTTCTAGCTAAAATTAAAATGTTGTCGAAGTACAGAGCCCACAACACGATGAGAAGACTTGGATTATACAGCACGAAGCTGTTGACAGTTTTGGATGGACGTTTTCAAACAGTTTAGATGCCTCCAAGAGTGTATCTCTCTGTATTTTTGCAATCACCTGTTTACTGAGAGGTACATTGGTAGGAAAAAAAAAAGTCTTCAATTCAACACATGTAAGAGTGAGTAACTGATGTCCAAAACATAACTTTAACACCAAGCTCCCTTCAGATGTCTGAGCTAGATAAGCACACCTTCCCTATAGAGGAAGAAGCTTGTATCGTCTGTCTCATTCCCTGACCCAGACCCTCAATCGCACCAATCAGCCTGTCGATTTCACTTACCATTTTAGCCCACTTGTGAGTAAGACCCTGAGATACTCAAACACTTTCATTTGAGGCAGCAACTTACTTCCAAACCAAAAGGGACCAATTCAATATTTCTGGCATGTCCAATGCTGAAAAAAGCCTGGGCCAAAAGTCCTTTTCCATGGCCTTCCTGAACTTCTCCCAAATCCGGATCTTTGATTAAGTGATCACCAAAGCTGAGCCATTCCAGCATCTGTCTGTTGCTTCAGGAAACCACTGTACTATCGAGTCTGAAAAGCGTTCATCAGCAATGAGCTGCAGTCATCTCTTCACGAGTGTCCAACACGTGATCACAGATCTGCTCATGTGACAACAAAGTCAATCATCAACCTTTGGGGTAAGGTGTTCTCGTACCATGTACACTTGAACATGTACTTCCTCTCCAAAACAGCGGCACTGACCTCTACCCTGGGACCAGTTTGTCTTACAAATACCTACCAATAACAACTTCCCCCGAAAACACAGCTGCCATGGTAACAGGGATGCAAAAGACCCTTCACTCTGATAAGGTGGCAACACTGGTAAAGGCCAATGGGGATTCCATGATTAAATTACTGGTAGAATACAAGCCCATCAACTTATCATTTGAGAATGAGGTGATTGCCACCTTTTTTGCGAGCAATTCCTGGCTGTAAAACCCATGAGCCAGATTCATTTCTGAGTGATACCACGAAAGGAGGAAGACATCAATAAGAAGAATCAATTCTGGTTTGCTTCTCACACCAGACAGAAAAGTTGTCATATTAAACTTTTTGTTTTTACTGCATGACATTCCCTTACACGACATGTTCCTAGCAATTTTTTTTAAAGATATTTTTTTGGGCTTTTTGTGCCTTTATTTCTTGGACATGACAGCTGAAGAGTAGACAGGAAACAGGGGAGAGAGAGGGGGAA
>JAQLOL010000024.1:23434095-23452030 GCA_029783665.1 Naso thynnoides | reverse complement strand
AAGCTCCGTCCAGCAGCATGACCCATTGTTGCCTGGTTGACAGCCACTAACAGGCATCAATCTACACATATATATATATATAATTTTTTTTTTATTTAAGCCAAAAGAAATTCAACCCAATCACATGGGAGAAAGAGAGAGATAGTCAAAGAAAAGTTTAAAAAGCTTACCGAAATATCACTATCTCCAGAGATACAGCGGTGTTCTGAAGAACGCTGATGACAAGTATCATTTATTTAGGAGATATCTGTGCCGCTCTCCTCTGAGAATCTCGCTGACAGATATCAGAACATCACTTGCATGTTAGGATTCTAGGAAGTGGGCCTGAGTTTAATGTTGCTCTACAAATATATTCCAGCACAAGCACAGCTGGCGCAGCCGGGATGATACATAGATCTACAGAATGTTGATAAAACATGAACCGTTTTTAATACATAATTCATTCGCTGAGTGCTCATGAATCATGTATAGATTATCTAGCACATATCTTATTAATAGGATTGTCTTAATTGAGTTGCAGAGAATAAAGCGAGGATTAATCTTGAAATTAATATTAATGAGGTCTGCGGCTGCGGGAGATGCCTGTGATGTAAAGTGCGACCAAAGAAATGTTTCCTTTATAAATCCAACAGATAGAATCTAATCTAATGGTGTCTTATTCAGGAATACAAGGATAAATGCAAAGGAAATGTGCTTCCATTCCGCTCACAAATTCAATTAAAACCAATTATCATTGCTCTACATCATAGGGAAAGAGAAACATGTGAGGACAAAATATTTATCCTACAGCTACAGGAAGTTAAAGACTTTTTGGAAGTGAGACAGAGAAGGGGGGCAGTGAGGGATTAAGGAAGATGAGGTGTTGTATTTACAAACAGAAATTTGGATGTTGAGCAATTTAAAATCCTCGATACGAGTCCCCAGTCGAGGAGCTTCTGTGAAGAGAGAGACTCCACTTTAAGCAATTTTTTCTCCCTTTTTTGATGTTGTCACTCCTAATCTATCGCCTCCCTGATAGACGAATGAAAGGCCTGTCCATGTCTGGCAGCTCATTTTGCTGGCAGGTGGCAAACAATTAGACACAGCAAATGGAGGCTGGAAGGGAAGCGACATGAAAAGCATGAGACAAAGTCGTATACGTGGTCAGGAGGGTCTGTGTGAAAGCATTTCAAAAATAATACACTTTGCTGTGGCGACTCATTTCAGGCTGCCAGTTCCCATTACGAGTGTGAGCTGTGAGGGCGACAGGACTGGCCGCAGTGTGGTGTGAGGCTGCGTCTGTTTAATCTGTCATCAACGCCCTGGAGACTCCCACCCTCTCAGCTGTCCTCTCTGCACACACTCCTCCATCTTCTCCCCTTTTCATCAGGCACAGCTCAGCAGCAGCAGTATGCATTAAAGAGAGGAGAGGCCCATTGTTACTCCTGACTCAGTGTGTCCTGTGCTGTCACTTTGGGGCCTGGCAGTGATTGCACACACACACACACACACACACACACAGGCACTCTACCAAAGAGAGGACATGGTGGAGCTTTTGTTTGCGCTAAACCAAATCAAATCAATTTCAAAACAATAAATAAATATGATTTTCTAAACTTTACCCACCATAGGGGACAGGGATGGAGGGGAGCTGACGCTTGAAATCCCTGCAGGAGCAGGTTTGTAAACTCCTAAATCCAGACAGATTACTGTGTGGTTTTATCTAATCCAGGAATGTAAATAAACCGCAGCAGTGCCACAGTGCTTCAGAGACCTTTTCAAACACAGGAATTCCTTGCGGAGGGGGATGAGAGCAATATAAGTGGCCTGAAATGAATAACGTGTCACACGCTGCTTAGACGCCATTAGTAGTAAACTGGACACCTAAAATAAAGCTGGAGGATTAACATCAGCATTTTATGGTCATATGAGTGATAAGTGATAGTTCAGCACGCACGCACGCACGCACACACACACACACACGTTTTATGGTATGGAATGTTTACAAGCTATTGTCAGAGAATTGTAAACCTGAAACCTGAGAATGATCAAGTCAAACATATAATGATACATCATTTTTTAAATAATTTCTAAAACCATTTTAAATGCTCAGTCTGGTTTTGGCTAGTGCAGAGCTCGCTTACTCCATTAAGAACGATATAAACTTTGGTTAAGTCAAAGGATCATACCATTGTTTCTGCAAGTTTTAGGTTCTTAATCTGACTACAAATCATATGCTACGCTGTCCATTTTAATTGCAAGTAGTGCAGTTCAGATTTTTAAGGTATTTTTCCATTTGTTTCAGGTAACAGTTTGTTTCCTCTTAGCTCTGTAAAGTATGAAAAACTATTTGCAGAACCCTGAGCTGTGTAATTATCACAGTCATCATCAAGACTGTGTACATTTTTTGACAGTAGTTGTGTTTTAATGCATGCTTTACCGAACACTGATGACCTTCACGACTCACGTAAATGTGTTTGTTTTCCTTTCATACTGTAGGAAGATAACTAGATTCAAATGGATGCTCGGTGTGGTTTGAAAAAAACATCAGCAACAAAATCGTGATGTAACATGAACATGGTTGATGCTAAATGGGCTAAAACAGGCAAAAATGCTGACATGGTTCTTTGTTAAAAAATGCTTCCTCACCTGTCAAAGGAGTGAAACTGCATGGGCAGCATGGCCTGAGCCTGGGCCTTGGCAGTCGGGTCGGGGTAGGACACAGGCTCAAGCCCGGCCTCCATGCCTTCCACTGGAGCCGCCACCAGGCTCTTCAGAATCTCCTTGACATTGATGCCCCTTTTAGGCTGGCTGACGCTGATGGAGGAAGATTTCAGCAGCTCCATACTGGGTGATTCAGACAGACTCTCCTGGGACTTCTTCACCTCTGAAGACAGTGTGGATATGAGTTCACTCACAGCATCCAGTCTCCCTGTGCTGTGGTCTGGCTCTGACCCGTTGAGGATGCTCGCTACCTGCTCCTCTCCGATACCAGAGTCTGTGTGGGGAAGAGAGTTTTCCACCTGAAGGTCCTCTGATGGCGCTAGATGGTCTTTACCGCTGTCAAACGCTAGAGGGGTTTCTGCAGAACACACACACACACACACACACACACACACACACACACACACACACACATACACACGCACACATTGAAAAAAACAACAAAAAAAAGAGATGACAGGTAGAGACTACAATTAGCCAAATACAGATACATACACACTAATAGCAAATTTCTGTAACACAAGTTTACTTAAAGCAGGCATGCATGATGCATTATGCTGTATGTTCATAGTAATAAGCAGGGTTAGGGTTAACCCAAAAATAACCATAAATCAACCATAATGCATTAAAAGTGTGTTCATAATGTGTTATACAAGTTCATAATATGTTATTGGACCCAACCGAAATCTTTGTTGACCGATATTATCGGTTGATATTGGGCCATCACAGATTATTAGTATCCGCGATATGGTTCACCAATATATTAATCTGGAAAAAATGCTTGGACTAGTGATTTAAAATGGAGTAATCATGTAGTTTCCAGCTCCTTATTTAATGACAAACAAGTGTTTACTGTTGAGTGCACTTGAGTTTGGAATTAAGTTTGTTAAGATGGAAGATTTCCTGCCTCCAATACATATCTTTGTCAAAGTACTTAACTACATTCAGCAGATATTATATAAGTACAATATTAACCAATATATATTGGATATCAGAATTTTCTTACTCCCACTTGTGTTAAAATGCGTTATACATGTTGATTATGTGTTACAGTACACTATAGATGCATGCTTTAAGTCTTTAATTCATTAAATTCATTACAAAAGTTACTGAATTATCTATGTTCATTATTATTAGTGGTAAATAATTTTTTAAAGGTCCTATAGACGACTTCGAACAATCACCACAGAGAATCTTGATCACTGATGACGCAGAGAAACCAAATGGTACCAACGTCATACTATGATTGGCCCTCAAGGCTTTGGCCATCTTTTGCCAAGGCAAACAAGTAATTATTTTGAACCCGAGAACATTTTTTAAATAATTAATCTACGTTATGATAATTTTTTTTTTTTTGGGGGGGGGCAACACTTTTATCCCCCATCTTTCTAAAAGCCCTGTGGATGTATTATTTTCATGATTTAAAAACTATTTGTTTACATATGAAGGTTACATGTCCTTCAAACACATATATGAAAAGAATAAAAAAGCTCCCAGAGTCCAAAAATGTCAAAATATGAACTTAACCTTCACATTTGGGAAGCTAAAACTAATGTTTGGTGCTTTTACTGGATAAATTAATTCAGTGATTAAATTAATGGACTAATTATTGTAATAATATCCGTCAATCTTTATACTACACGTCACACACATTTATGATGTCTACAAAACGTAATATTTACCTAGAGAAAAATAAAATGGGAATTTGGAGCACCATAATACGATCCCAATACTTATGAATAAAACGGCATTTCAGAGCCGGCCCTACATTCCCAGTCAGAGAGTAAATTTATCATGTGAAGAAAGAGCCATGTGGCGACGCAGCTTCTCAGATCTCCCTCCAGAAGCTCTGATCCTCAGCTGAGATTATCACTTGCTTATTCTCCTTCTATGCTAATAAAGCACAAATCCTTTTCTTCAGTTTCCTCCTGCCTAAAGCCCTGGGAGACATTTCTATTAAACTGATCTGAAACTGTGACAGAGGAGTCAGATAGCTGCTCTTCTATTCTGCTACGCTGTATCTTTCTGCGCACAAGATGTTGTGTTTAAACCAAGAAACTTGGATTCTGCAGCATTTTTTCGCTTCATACAATGTCATGACAAAACAGTAATAAAACTGAGCCAATCAACACTGTTTTTACCACAAACTGCCAGAAATGCCTTTGTAGTCTAGTTCTGGTTTATCCTGACCCAGAAGTTACCTTGAAGCAAAGCTGGTTGCTGAATATTGTTGTTGAATATTCGATCACATGCCCCCTAACGAGGTCAGCAAGGCCTGATTTAGCCGACAAGTCGTGTGGCCTCCTGATCCAGACAATCGTCCACCACATGCCGTCTGGAAAATTCCCCTATTTTGTGGTGAAATTTATGAAGGCGGCAGTGTGCCCCTCTCCTCCCAGCAACCTCTATGATCCCATTCTCCTCTGGTGGATTGCTTGCCTAATGGGCACTGACAGATGGGGCTGAAAATAGCAAGCCTGGCCCCACTGCCCCAAAAACCCGCAGTAGTTGGGCAGCATGCTGCTGCTTTCCCATCTCTCAACTTCTAGCTGCTCATCTTCTCTTCTTTTCTTCTCAGTGTGCATCAAGCTCTTCAAATTACACTTCCATATTTCCTTTGGCCTCTCTCCTCTCCCTCCTGCTTCCTCTGTTCACCTCGCCTTTTGTCTGAAAGGAAGTTGATGAAGTTTGCTCACTCGTGTATCTCATAATAGCAAGTTGCCACTGCGGCAGACGTTACGTTAAACCTTTGTAGGCAGCCTCGGATTTCCTTTCATGTGACTTAATGTATGATTTATGACTCGAGGCAAATACTACCTTTCATTTCACAGAGAACAATGATTCCTATTCAAGTTTATAACTGCCATCTCGAGCCTCAGCCTCCATTTGCTTCCACATTTAATTCAGTGCGGTGCAATTAGCAGAGCTCATGAATAAATCATAAGTGAGCCGGTGGAGTGCAGGCAGGGTATCCCTGCTATTATACTGAATTAGCTCTCACTGAAGCTGGCAGCAGTGTATCAGAAAGAACCAGGGACTCTTAACATTCATTTCTATCTGACACAGTTTCAAGGTACATGAGCAGGTAGAATGGCTGTGAGGAAGGTGGGGCACCGCTGTAAACACCTGTGCTTGTTGGTGAGTTGATTTCCTGACGCATGCTGCGGCCTGATTGGCTGCTTATCCTGGCGGTCTCACGCTGGGGCTCGAGGATGTCGCGGTACTTGGACACCATGAGGACAGAGATGAAGTACACCACGGCTAAAGCCAGGAACTGGGCTTGCTTACTGTCATCCTGCAGAGAGGAATCACGACATGGTCACACCGCTTCCTGTTCACACAGTCTTACTTCACATAATCCACCACTGCTGCCCGAGACACTTCTCTCACAGCAAAATTGCTTTTCTTGCACCATTAAAAACACCTTCAGTACTGCAATATATTCTGTAACAGAACTCTAATACTTGCTTTTAAACATATTCATTCAGATTTAGAGAATTTACGTTCAACACACTAGCATAGTCAACACAGGCATACAAAGACCTGCACCCACCACATCTCGAAACACAACGGCGCGCAGTCGATTGATGTCCACATCCTGCAGGAGGCGATCAGCGTCCTTGATGGGAGACAGGTTACCAGGGATATTCTCTATGGCCGTCTGAAGCAGAGAGATACAACATGACATGCATTACAACCCTCTCTGTTCAGTCAAAGTTCAAAATTAACAGGTTTATGATGTTAAAACACCTCCGAGGAACTTTCACTCTGTGTTGACTATAGTGGCACCTGTGGACAAAAGCGGCGCTGCTTACTGTCGTAAAAAACTCGTCTAGCGCGGGCGTTCGATATGGAAGAGACTGACAGAAACACGCTTCTTAGTCGCACAGTACCAGTTTGGCCGCAAACACAAAATACTGAAATTATCTAAAGAAGAATATCCTTCGGCTTTCAACCACAGACAGTAAAAAAGAGAGCCGCAGATCAATTCGGCACAGGCATTAAATTTAGACTGCTTTATAATGATTATCAGTTGAAAGTTCCTCGTAGGGACTTTAATTTTATTGTGGGGACCAGAAAACTGACTAACACAGAAAAAAAAATCTTCAAGTGTTATGTTTGTACACAAAAACGGTTACATTCTTGGAGATACAAAACGATGCTTTGACTAGAAGAACTGATTTAGTGTCACAACTCAGGTCACATTGCAAGCGCAGAGCGAGGGTTGGGTATTAGCGAGGACTTCGTGATGCGACACGTTTCACCATTACATCATGATACATTGTGATACGATGCACACTGCAATATACTGCGATATTCCACAAAGTTTACTGAAAATGTAAAAACATTAATACATACTTAATATCTTAATTCATCACATCACATTATATTAATAATTCAGCGGACAAATTGAGTTTTTCTGAATGGTGTTGGAAAATTTTCTGGACTCACTGATGTAGCTGCCATAACATCAAAATGAAAAATTTAATTTAAGTGAACTTTTGCACTTTAACTGGACACACTGAAAGAGTGGACACACTGAAATTAAAAACATGACAATAAAGTGCATAAGCGTTCTTTTATGTGAACTTTAGGAGTGGATATTGGCAAGGACTTGGTAAAAATAAATGTTACAATATACAGCCATATTGACTTTTTTTTTCAGAGCGCTGTACAGAGCAAAGCGATTTTGGAGTTATTCCTTAAAATGACCTTTGAAACTATGGGCACAGAGAGCAAAGTGATGACATCACATCCCACCTTGCTGGAAGTCACAGCATTGAGCAGGATTTCCTGAGTCTTGTGGTTGTTGGGAATGGAAGACTTAGTTCCTCTGTCTCTGTGTCTCTGCCTGCACTCCAGACAGCTCCTAACAGCCACACAACACACTGCGCACGCACGCACGAATGCACGCACACACACGCACACACACGCGCACACACACAGACACACACACAGCATACAGAAAGGCTCTCATTTCGGAGTTAAATGGAAATTAAATGTCGATAACATGCATGACCTCTTTAAACCTAATCAGTTATCTCTGATGACTATTTGTTCCAGGCTGGCGGGCCACAAGCCAGGGGAGAAATCAGCAGCCAGACTGATTTCACACTGAAGCCAGTGATGAGAACTAGTGTGTTTGCAACAAGGCTGCTGTGAAGTCTGAAGGCTATTTTCCTTCCCCCAGAGCACAACTTGGAGTCAACAATCGAGTCAACACAGGCTCACGCGCGCACACATACACACGCACACACACACAGACAAACAAGCACAAACAGATACAGAAACAGTTACTCTCTCACATCTCAGGACAAAAACAGACACAAATGAAAACATTTTCTATGCTCACAATGTGTATTAAGTAGGTCTAGTAAACACAGAACTGCAATCTTTACAGATGATTCACAAAATTCAAATTTGCTCATTCTGAATTAAGCAGGCACATACTTCACATTTAAATGTTAAATATGAAAAACATATAAACAGATACATTCAAGTACACACAAGGGCAAAGAATATAGGACAAACCAATGACACACACCAAAGGCAACCGTTTTGCAAAGAGAACCCGACAGCACTGCCAATGACTCTCTCTCCTTATTATGAATTCCAAAATGATGATCCTCTTATTTTCCACTGCTGGAAACTGCAGCAAAACCCTGCACACCCTCCAATTTCGCATACAATTAGCAAAGGACTCTTAAATTAATTAGCTTTGTTGATCAAACAGAGGATTTCGGGGGATTAGGGGAATTATTAGAGTGTGTGAAGAGAATACTGTCAAGGCATTTTCTAGCTCATCAATTTTCCGGTGTTACTGGCAAAAATGATGCAGTATACCTCCCAAAACTTCACATAAAGACACTAACTGTTTAACGTCTCCACTTCACTGAATGACAGACACACGTATGACCACAAACACGCAATCGTGATCTCACCGAGTCGGAGGCACTGACGCATCAGGCCACCAGAGGACATGTTCTTCTCAGCCTCGATCTCACTGAAGTTGAGGGAGCTGGAGAACACCAACACGTCCACCATGACCATGAGGCGGGACAGGAAAGTGATGGCGGTCTCAGAGGACATGCCCTGTGTTGCCTCAATGCTGTCCAACTCCGTCTTGCACAAGCAACAAGAAAGACACCAATCACATGAAACAGAAGTGCACATGTATGAGATCATCTTTGCTATGTCCTCTAGTTTGATTAAGGCATTTGCATTTCAACAGAAACCTGCACTTGGACAAGGTAAAAGTGGCATGTACATGTCAAAACACAGAATGGGTCCTGCAGAATTTCAGACACTGGTTGGCAGGTTTAGGAGAGTGTTGAAGCATGGATGATTATTGTTAGTTGAGGGGGAGTTTGGTCTTATGTCTGAAGAGAAGAAATAAAATTGAGAATTGTGGAAATTAAAGTCCAGCTGACGGTCCCATGCCACATAAAGTGATGTTCTGTTAAATATTTTTTGAAAGTCAAGCCAAAGCAGAGACATTTTTGTTAGCTGTCCTTTTCTTTCTGTGGAAACTTGAAAATGATTTCTAAGAGAAAATATCTGAAAAAGATGCTTCGCTGCAGAGGGATTGTAAATTCTCGGATCTATTTAATGAGTAGCACAAATGGGATGTGAAGACAGTGTGAAATTAAGAGAGAAATTCAAATAGCAAAGATAATAACCTCGGCACTATAGACATGCACAGACAAAACAAACAAAAGACACGATTAAAATCAATTTCAGCTGAAGCCTGCAAATTAAATCAAGATTTACGGTGGATTGATAAAAGAAACCATGAATGACACAAAGAGAAGTTAAATACAAACACATGAAAGTGTATCAAAGAAACGTCCTGTTGCAGAGCGGAGCTGAGCGAATAAAGGTGGCTCCCATCAATAAACACAAACAAGTCTTATTTCCCACACATACATACATTATAGTAAAAATAACCACAAACCAAGCGGTTACAGGATACTACCACCAGATGGCGTTATTGCCCCACAGTGAAGACAGTGACGTGCACTTACAGAAGGAGAGGTGGCTGCTGAGAGAAGAGGTAAGATCCCTCCACACGCGATAATGATGTTGTCCACCATTTGTGAGATGAGGTGGATGGTGTTGTGGACAAAAATAATGTTCTCATTACTGTTAACGAAGTCCATGACAGATTTGGTGGAGTGGCTGCAGGGAGAGAAGAGGGGCAAAGAAGGAGATTTTTTATGTTTACAAGCATTTTAAACATTACACAAATCAGATCAGTTTTACTGTAATTACACTTAAATATTCACAGGCTGCATATAATAAGTGCTACATTCAATAAAAGTTTCCAAACAGCAATGAAATGATATGATACTTGTGATGTGGAAGATTAATCTGAGCATCACTGCAGGCACCACCCGTGCCCACCCTCCCTCTCACAAAGCGCTTCACACACCTCCTCCAGACGTGAACGTCGCTCTCCAGTGCAAACAGCAGGTCAGTGAGCAGCCTCTGGTGCATGGCTGACCATTTGAACTCTGGGATGCGGAACATGGTGGTGCGTGGACCGGGGCTGAACTGACGTCGCTGTTCCTCCGTCATGGGCATCCCCCTGAAGCCCAAGTCCACACGTATGTCCCTCTCCATCTGAGAGGCAGGGCGGCCGTGCAGATTCTGATAGGAGAACCAATTCCTCAGTATAAAACCGCACCATGAGATACTGTTTACAGATTTACGCTAATCATATTCCTCTGTCAGGATCGATAGTGAACCCTTAATGGGATAAAACGCCACTGTCATATTATTCAATAAGAATGATGAATTGCAGGACTACAGGGAGCCCTCAAATAACCTCTTCCTGCCTGAGGGTAACGAAAAAATACAACCAGCTCAATGCAACCTCTAAACATAAGACGGATGAGTCAGCAAGTTCCTGCAAAGAAAAACTGAATTGAACATGAGCAATTATGCAACAGCAGACAAAGGTTTAAAAATACACCCCGCCTCCCAGCGGCATCCGTCCGTGACCCGGTTCAGGCAAAAGATCATGACCTCTGAGAAAGAGTACAGCTCATATGAGAGCGGGGGAGCAATGAACAAATCCCAGGCGGTGGCTGGAGAATAATGCTGGCTCTATTTCTGCCCTCATGTTGGCTCACTCAACTATTCCAGCAGCCCACTTTCCTGAGTCTCAGAGGGTTGATGTGTGATGTGCACCCGGTCGCGCTGTCCCCATTACAACCTAAGCCGGGCAGGGGAATGATCCCTATGGGTGTGTTAATATAGAACTGTTCACTAAAGGGCATCACATCCACACAATGGCAAGTGGTCTCCCTCCTCGCCTTTCACTCTGTGACCCCGGTGCTGCTGTTTCAGCACTGATGAGCGTGCACTGTGATACTTCCCTCTTGGCTAAGCTTTTATCTCATTTGGAATCTAGTGAGGTTAGTGAACCTCTGTTTCTTTCATGTGAAAGTCTGGAAACATTACAACATGCCTTTACAGACAGGGTGTTTTTTTTTTTTGTGCAAATTATTCACACAAAATACTATTCCAACTGCTGATGGGGCATGAGTATTTTCATTCAGACTGTGAATATCAGGCTGCGAAAAAGTTTTATTGTTGTTTTTTTTAGTTTTTGGATCGAGGTAGATTTTTTCCAGACTTTCGCAATGCAAAAAATTGTTTCAACCACTCATGATGGTTGTGCAGAATGGATGTCACATCAAAAACTAGGCAGACATCTGTGTCTCTCGGCACTGGCGGACTCAGGATGTTTGAGGGACAGGGATGAAAATAGTAAAAAGGGCACTTGTTGTATGCGGTGGGCCACCAGCGTGCAAAAGGTCGTCGGGCACGTAACCGCGTTTTGTCCACCTGAGGGGCATCCTGGAGGGCACTTTACCGTGTTTTGAAATGAAGGCGCTTCATCATGTTACATCAGCACCAAGCGTTGTTTGACAAAAACACGCAAATTATACAGACAAAAATCTTAAAGACAACGTATGGCAGAGTATGGCTGATCAGTCGTGCTGTGCAAATGGTGAGTAATGTTATCTCATGTAGTTTACTTTTGGAAGAGATAACATTAGCTAATGTATATTAAAGTATGGGAGGCTCTGTTAACTTTTCACCT
This sequence comes from Naso thynnoides, assembly GCA_029783665.1. NCBI lineage: Eukaryota > Metazoa > Chordata > Actinopteri > Acanthuriformes > Acanthuridae > Naso > Naso thynnoides. The sequence continues at coordinate 23,440,215 of JAQLOL010000024.1, read as the reverse complement.
ATCTGAACATATGGCTTACACCTGCATGCTGTTACTCAATATTTTGTGCTTGATGGTTGTTAAGTTCTGTTATGTTTTAAAGCTGCATTCGTAACATGAGCCCATTTTACTCCTCTTCGGAGTGAGCGGTCAAAATTCTTTTGCAAATTCAAATTCCCGTGTTTCTGTCGCAAATTTATGTCGTGACCGGTGCGAGGAGTTTTGATCTGAACGTGTCCAAAACAATTTGCATTTCCGTGTCATTTATTCTTTGCGCAACCAGTGTGTAAACCTTTAAATATACCCATATAACTCAGTAAACATAAACAAACTACACAACGGATTAGCCTCAGACAGACCTGTGTGGTGGCCGTCGTCTGGATCTTCTTCTCCTTGTCTTTGCTATCATCTGATCTCTCTGTGTCAGAATTGTTGCTGGTTGCATCGGCTGCGCTGCTGCTCTTGACAGTCGAGGGGCCTCCATCTGATGCCGCCGCAGCTGTGACTTCAGGCTGAGCACCAGCCACGGCACTGATGCCCTCCAAGGCTGCCTGCAGCTCAAATTCATCCTTCTCCTGGATAACGGGTAAGGAGCTAAGCTCAGAGCTGCCTGTCATGGGAGCCAGTAGGCCCAGTTCATCAGTGTTGCTGGTGTGGACTGGAGGATCCGGGCTGGGGAGGATCAAAGGTTCAGCTGGACTGAGATCAGGCAGCAGCTTGTCCTCCATGCTGCTCGCCACCTTGCCAAACAGGAAGTCGTTACTGTTACAAATGGTGTCCTTGTCGTCGTCGAGCGTAATAAGAGGGGGCGCGTTTTGGTCATCCATGCTGCCTTTGGGCAACAACACGCTGTTGACATTACTGTTGAGCTTCCCAACAGCAGCACAATAAACATTATCCAACAGAGAATCCACCTCCACCAGAGCTCCATTCTCAGACACTCCCAGAGTTTCGGAGGACAGGTCCATATCATCAAGCTTTACCTCTGTGGCCTCCACTTTTTCAGCCTTGATGTCCACCAGAAGGTCATGGACTTCGACCCTGACCCCATCTACCGCACCGTCTGTTCCTCTGAGACCCTCGTCAGGCCCCTTCCCTTCAGCCAGAAGGTTGCGCGAGTCTGCACTCTCATAGTCCTTCTCACTTTCAGGTGTCTGGGAGTTATCGTCCATTTCTCTGATCTCAATCACGCCCTTGATGCCGGAGGCCTGCGCAGACAGACCAGAGATGGTGCTGACGAAACCCTTCTTCCCTTTCTTAATATTCTCTTCCTCCTGACGCTGATACTCTTCATACATCTTTGCCAAGTACTCTTTGTGCGCCTCATATGTCACCTAAGAAAGGGGGCAACATTATTAACAATATTAGCCAGATATTTATGATGCATCAATCTAGCTGAGGTAAGACAAAACAGATAAAATGTCTCCCTCGGCAGCAGAGGTCAGTGTTTCTCCTCTTTGTTGTACAGCACAGATCTCACCTTAGAGTGGGCAATAGAGAGTGTGTCCACCCACACACGCCATCCTCCCCACTCATACTTGATGGCGTGGTAGAGCAGAATACGGAAGATGTTGTAAACCATCTCAGTGATCTTCTGCTCGTCAGAGTTTTTAGGGTTGATGTAGCCGAGCGAAAACATCCAGTCCTGCCATACGGAGCACTGAAGCAGACACCTGCAAAACGAACAACACCAGCTATCACAGAAATAACTTGACAAATGTAAGCTGGATAATGAGTCTGAGTTATTTGACCAAACTCGGACCCTTTTATCTTCAGCAAGTTTAATACTTAGAATTCAAACTGGTGATAAGGGGAAATATTTCCAGCAACTTTCTACCTGTAGTTTTCCCATTAAATGTCTCAGGGCAATATTTTTTTTTCAATTCTCCACAACACATTTCTTTTTTGCCAAAAGAACATACAGACACTATTTGGCATTTTGATTTCAGCATATCAACAGACTGTTTTGATCATTTGCTCAACCATATATTGATTTGTTTGTTTCTTTCGCAGCCAAAATGCCAAGACAAAAAAGGGGGCAAGCGAGTGAAAACCACCTGTTTTTTGTTGTTGTTGTTTTTTAGTTCATCAGCTTTACTTGACGAAGCCATTCCTGCTTATTAATCTGAGCATAAATATGTTGTTGACTTTGGCGGCTACGACTTAAAATTTAATTACAACATGTCTTAAAGTGCATCCATCACAGGGAGAGCGTGGGCGTGAAAGTGAACAAGAGAGAAAGCAGGATAGAGCCCGTCAAAAACTTTCACAGAAACATCTGCTAGAGAACATGTGCAAGTCTATGGATGATTTAGCATCAATATGAGCCGATTAAAGACGGTGCAAGGAGGAGGAGCAGCGCGCCATTTATTGCTTTGATCCATTAATCAGTAAGATAACTGAAGGAGTGAGAGAGTGAAAGTTCTGCTCACCGTCTGTTCTCGCGGCTGTTGCTGAACAGTTTGATCATGTCTGAGAGGAAGAGCCGTCGAACCTCCATCAGCTCCGTGCTAGGGGCAGAGCTCTTCAACAAAGTGGCCACCACCTTGAGAATCACTGATATCGCACACATGCAAACAAAAATAAATGCAATCATTTAGAACTGAGTGTTTCAAGGACAAGCTTGTTTTTTTTGCAAGTTAGGCCTGTTACAGAGGATATTTATGATCGTATACGATGTTCTACAGCATTATTATGATGAACAGAGCAGTGCTGAGAGCTGGAGCTCGCTGCTGAAAGGTCACAAAGGTGCACAGGCACTGACACAATCCATCGAAAAACACCATAAGTGCATATTTTACTTTAAAAGAAACTCACCAAATGAGATACCACAGAATAATTAAACAACGTCGTTACAAGATTAAAACAATGACAGATCAGTATTTAAAAAAATACAGGTGGCACTCCAAAGATCAGGTAGCTCAAGCATACTGGAGCGATATGAGTTCAGGCTAGTGGGGGAGAGGGGAGGGGGAACAATCCTGCTTCATCTGGGCCAAGTGCGAGTGGTGCCCTTAGTGCGGGAACGTGAGAAGACACCACTAAACATTCCATAAGTTTCTCGACTTTTAAAATGAGCTTCTATTGTGGTTTTAGGCAGACTGTCTCAGTGCCCCCGTGCCTCTGTTGTTTTCAGTGTGCAGTGACGTCAGCAAGGAGCTCCAGCTCTCAGGACTGCACCGTTCTTCATACTAATGCTGTCAAACATCGCATATGACTGTAATTATCCTCAGTGAAGGGCCTAATCCGCAAAAAAAAACAAACTTCTCCTTTAAGACAGAATAAGTTAATAAGACACCCAGCGTGCTTACTTGGGTTCTGAATCTTAACCGTGGAGTCGGGCTCAGGATGAGGCTTGTGAACGACCTGTGTGCACACCTGCTCTGTCAGGATCTGGGGTGGGAGATGGTGAGAAGACATCAGTGGCACGCTATGCACACACCAACGGTGCAGTTATGTTGGGATTTTTGAGAGGAAATCGTTTTGTTACCTCATACAGAGTGTTGTAGGTCGTCACAGTCACAGTGTTGGTGTGCTGCATGAGCCTTTCTCCCAGGAGAGTAAACAGGCTGTGTGTGTGCATGATCTCAACCTTCCTCCTGTGGATAAACACACACAAACACACAATGGCAAAGTTCCTTGTTTAGAGCTCCCTGAGCCACTGAAAGGATCAGTGAGGGCCGTCATCTCGCTTCCCCGCTCTCACCCACAGGGAGCTGGGCTCCAGAGACAAGCGTCAGGAACTGCCTGCTGTCATAAATTGGGGAAATTCTGTTGGAGGTGTGTAAGGTAACGAAGACAGTCTGTCACCAGAATGGCTTCGAGATGCAGCAGAGGCAAACCAAAGAGGCATACCACAGGTGAATGGGTTCAACAGTGACAAACTGCTTCTGCAAACAGCATGAGGACTGCTGTCACAATGCAAAGCCAAAGGCCGCCACTGCCTCAAAATGAGTCGGGACTTTCCTAATAAGTCGACTTTTTTTCTTTTGCATTTTGCAGAGGCTGGCAAATTGGACACTTAAGAGGCAAACAGCACTGCTCACAGCTGTATAAATATGGAAATCTGGGAGAAAAGCGCAAACAGATGATGCAAAGCTGAGCTAGAACTTGCTGAGGAATGCTCAACCTATTAAGTACAGTGGGAGGAGAGGCCTTGTAGTGAAGGCTTTATGACTGTCATATCTAGACAAAGTCACAGAGGTGGGACAAAGTCATTGTTCTGCAAGTCCAAAGTAAGTCTCAAGTCTTTGCTCACAAAGCTCACAGGCAAGTCCACAGTCCTAAACTTTAAATTTCAAGTCCTGAACAAGCCATTAGAATTCTTCTAATGTATTAAATTTACAGAAATCATGAGTGCTTTCTAAAATGTTAATTTACTTCTTAAAATAATGCGAAGACAACATAACCCACATCTTCATGGTTTGATCTTTAACTTGATTGGATTTTGTTGGATGCTTCAAACAAAGTGGATTCCCGGGGAAAAAGTACGCTTGGTGAAAATGAAACGCATTAATATTAGTTGATACAGGAAATGAAGGGAAGTGTATTGATTCACGGTGCAAATTTTCAATAGCAAACATTTAAATCTTAAGCGGTTTCGAGTCAAAAGGCTCAAGTTCACGTGAAGTCACGAGTCATGGGTGTTTAAGCCGAGCTGTCTTTTTTGATACCGTCGAGTCTAAAGCCATCAAATTTGTGACTCAAGTCTGACTCGAGTCCAAGTCTTGTGCCTCAAGTTCACACCTCTGCAAAGTCACGTACAATGAAGTTAGTTTAAATTATTGCCAAAGCAATGACTAAAGGCAAAGTTAAAATGAAGCATACTGTTTAAAATATGAAAATTGGATGCATGCTGTACGAGCAGAGAATAAATTCACTGCTGTTAGAGGGTAATCATTTGGATTTTAAACTATAAACCTGACATGCAAAATTCATCATGTTTTATCTTTTAGTTTATGATTCGGTGGCTGAATGTTTGTAATTATAACAGAAGTTTGAGCAGACCTGCCTTTTCTCTCTTACAGTTTATCTGCTGGTTTGTGCTGCACTGACCCCAAAACGCATCAACTTGCACAACAATCTGTCGATCACAAACTGCTGATTATCGAACTCTTTGACCCAAACAGAACCAGTCACATCTAACATCACAGAACAAGTGACAGAATATAAAAAGAAAAATTCAATTCAATCAAAGCAATAACATCAAGAACGCCTGAAGGGACGCGTTAATTCTTTATGAATTGCACTAGAGCTCACGTTAAACCAGGATGGTGCTTTAAAACGTATTAAAGCTATTAAAGTGAGGGGTGAAAGGATGCTTTCACGAAGCCCTACTGTCCCTTGAGGATAGAGGCCTTATGCTTGCACCTGGGGCCGTCTTGCACGGGCTTATGGCTCCTCTTTCCCTCCAATCGCCAGGCACCAAAAACTCAACAACACCTGGTGCCCCACCATCACGAGCTGAGCAAAATTCTCTCCCTGCATCCTGCATTTTGAATCACAGGCTCTCCAGCCAAAGGCATCGTCTCTCTCTCTCTCTCTTCGATGTGCAGCACACAGAGACATCCTGACATCCTTGTGGGTGTTTTATTATTTATTTCATTCTGCAGGACAGTAACTTGGATCTCTTCCACCGGTCTCTTATGTGAAGTAATGGTTTAAGGGCACAATGCCAAGAATTCAAGTGTAAAAAAGAAGTGCACCTGGCACCCGGTCAAGTTTTCAGTTCCTCTAATTGTACACTTTCTCAAAGAGGTGTCAGGAGCAGATGAATCATCTCTCTGAATGTGAAGCCTGATTTATGAGTTTAAGTTTCTAACCAAATCTGTTATAATGTTGTCAACCTGGACAGTGCAGAGCATAGAAAGGCTTAGGCTGGATTTCGCCAACAAGGATTAATTTAATCTAAGATTAGCTCTAATCAGAGTTTCATAAAACCAGGTTTAAATTGACTTAATCCAGATTTAAAATTAAGGGGAGCTCTGCAAAGATAGTCAATTATTATTATTTTTTTAAAGACTTTTTTTGGGCTTTTGTGCCTTTATTATACAGGACAGCTGACGAGTGGACAGGAAACAGGGCAGAGAGAGGGGGAATGACATGCAGCAAAGGGCCACAGGTGGAATCGAACCCGGGTCC
>JAQLOL010000024.1:23391402-23407923 GCA_029783665.1 Naso thynnoides | reverse complement strand
ACTCAACAAGAATGCATCAATAGAGGATTAATGGAGACAATTAACTGTTGCTATAGCAAAATTAAATCTTAATATTTCAGATGAGATCATACAAAAAATCAATTATATTAGACAAAAGGACTATGAATTTGGAAACAAACCAGGTAAATTATTAGCTCATCAATTAAAGAAGGAGCAAGCAGAAAAGATCAGTAAAGCTGTGCAGGTTAAGGAAAATAAGATAACCTATCAAAAGAGATAAACCAAACATTTTTTGAATTTTATAATAATCATTATAAATCACAAAGTGGATACTCACAAGATGAATTAGATGATTATCATAAACATATTAACCTACCGGAAGTAAGTGTTCAAGACTGACACTGTCTGAATTCTCCATTTACAGAAACAGAAATTCTACCAACAATTAATTCAGTGCCTATAAATAAAAGTCCAGGACCAGATGGTTTCTCAGTTGAATTTTATAAAGAATTCTGGTCAGAGATTCAACCTGTTTTCATGGCAATGTTGAATAATTTCTTTCATAAAAGATCACTTCCTCAATCAATGAATTTGGCACATATTAGTGCCCTATACAAAAGCGGTAAAGACCCCAATGCTCATCATACAGACCTATGAGTCTCCTTGACCGTGATTATAAGATCATCACTAAATTATTAGCAAGAAGACTGAATTCTGTTTTGTCTAATTTGATCGATCCAGACCAGTCGGGTTTTATAAAGGGGAGATATGTTTCTGACAATATAAGGAGAGTTTTGAATGTGATAAACTGTCTCAACAAACAGCAAGAACCTTCTCTTCTTCCATCTTCAGATGCAGAGAAGGCTTTTGATAGGGTTGAGTGGAATTTTCTTTTCTCTGTTTTTCATAAATTTAATTTGGGTTTTAACTTTATTGAATGGATTAAAACAATTTACAATTGTCCAAAAGCTGCAGTAATAACTAATGGTAGCTGTTCTGACTTCTTTTCTTTAAATAGAGGGAAAGGCAGGGTTGTCCATTGTCGCCACTGCTTTTTGCAATGGTGATCGAACCTCTGGCAGCAAGTGTAAGAGACAATTTAAGCATTCAGGGCTTGAAGATTGATAAAAACGAACATAAAATTTCCCTATATGCGGATGACATTCTTTTATACATTACAGACCCAGAGAAATCAATACCACACTTACAAAACACAATTAAACAATTCGGAACTTATTCAGGATTTAATTTAATGCTGTTCTCTTACACATGACGCCAATGGAAGAACTGCTTACTCAATATAAGTGAATGGACAAACTCAAGACAATTTAAAGACTTATTTAATTTGAACATGTGATTAAAATCATTTATTAACTTAAGATCAGAATATAACATTTCTGATAAAGACTTTTTTTTAATATTTACAAATTCGGAGTGTTGCTCATTCACTTATTAAAGCAAATAAAATGCAGTTTGGATTATCTGAAATAGAGGATATACTAATATCCTCAGATACAATTAAAGGGGAAATCAGTGAATTTTATAATATTCTATCACAAGGAGGTTTGTCATCTTTCCAAACATTAATGAGGATATGGGAGAAGGAGTTAGGGATGTCCTTTGAAGAAAATACCAGGTTAAACATATGTGAAAGAACACATTTCCCATTCACCAGTAATAAAATCAAAGAAGCTCATTTTAAATTAATACACAAATTGTATTTAACACCAATAAAAATGCATAAAAATTCAAAGGATATCTCTTCAAAATGTCCAAGATGTAAAAGGACAGATGGAACATTTGTACACATGTTTTGGGAATGTAATCTTCTGATAGGGTTCTGGAAATCAATTCATTCCTTTACACAATCAGTCCTAGAAACAAAATTTGATTTAAGCCCTAGTTTGTATTGGTTAAACGATACACTGGATCTTCAGTTAGACAGGAAAAAATGCAGGGTATTAATTACAATCACATACTTTGCTAAGAAATGTATACTTTTACTCTGGAAGGATGATTCCCCTCCAACTTTTACAGGGTTTTTTTGGACCAAATTTCAGCATTTTTACCATTGGAAAGATTAACTTTGGAAAAATATAACTGTGGTCATATTTTTCAAGAACTGTGGTTTCCATTACTCTCAGAATTGGAGAAATTCTCCAGAGGGGACAACTGATTATCCTCAAACCAGAACTTGTGCCTTACATACATGGAGAGACCTTAACATAAAACATACTCTAGGTGTATGTACAAAAATGTAAGCATGTATGTACTGGTTGTGTAGCCTGCATGTATATAGCTTATTGATTTCAGTGTTGCTGCCATTTTAATTTTTCTTCTATTTTTCTAATTATTTATGTGTTTATTTTTGTTTTCCCTCAATGTGATTATCTGATTTTGTTTTGTTTTGTTTTTTTCTGCTTCCCTAGGGAACCATGGGGAGGGTAGGGATGTGGGTATAAGAAGAAATTGTACAATCTAGTGTCACTGATATTGTATCAGGGCGGATATTTTTTCTTTCTGAATTATCGTGAAAAAAAAGATGAATAAAAAAATAAAAAAATAAATACAAGAAAGAAGGACACAAAATGTTTGTTTATAGTGGTTGAGTGATTAAGAGAGAGAGTGGCAGGAAAGTGACGGTGAATGTGAGTGAAGTAAAATAAAAGGTCAGCAGTAATGTCATCCAGCCTGTGTGTGGTACCATGTCACATGGTGTGGGGTTTTGTTCACAGCACTTTAAACAACATAACTGAAAAGCAGTCTAGTCAGAATTCACACGCCATAAACTACCTTTGAAGGTTAACATTGTCCTGAACATAACTTTGCCCTTCATCCACTTAGGGGAGTTCTGATAGGCAGTCTAGTAGTTCCTTCTCATTAAAAAAAAACATTGGAACATCACAATAGATTTTTCAAGGACCTTTTACATTTTTTACACACGTTGTCCATGATGGAAAATTGGACACTTGTATTCCATGTTTTACAGTAAGCATGGCAGATGAAGCATTGGAATCCTGTCAGTGCAGCTGTAAATGCACAGCATGTTACAGAGTGTCAGATAATAAATCCTGCACTTTTACAGACCCAGAGAAGGCGTACGGTGACAATACAGCTGGTATGTCAGGACAAGAAGGGAAATTAAAGCAACACTATGTAACTTTGACCGCAACCTACTGCTTCAAGAAAAAAATGAAATGATGCACATTAATACGCTGCACAGAACAGCAATTTTAGTAAAACCGGGTCATATTTTACGGAGAAAATGCCCACTGGTTTTCCCTCTGATGTCTCATTACAGCTCTGTCTGTCTGCAGCCTTTTATTTTAGCAGAGCTGTCACCAGCAAAGGCCGGGTGCAGCATCTGCAGCTTCAGTCTGTAGGAAGCCTGCATGTTGCTTTCAGGAACCTCCGTGAATCACAGAGTTGAGGCAGAGCAGCTGTAAGACAACATCTCCATAAAATATGACCCAGCTCTACTCAAACTGTTGTTTTATGCGACATATGAACGTGCATCGTTACGTTTCGTTTTTTGAAGCATTGGGTCAAATTTACATAGTATTGCTTTAAGCTCCAGTATGATGTTGAATTGCTAAAAGGGATGGTTCACCCAAAAATAAAAATTCTTTCATTTTCTACTAACGTTCCGATGGAAGGTTGGATAAAGTTTTTTAGTCCACAAAACTCTGCTGGAGTTTCAGGGGGAGTCATCTCCCAAACAACTGAAGCAAACAGTGACCAAGTTTCAAACTTAAAAGAAAATACATAATAAACTGCCATACTGCTAGTCAGAAGCAATCCAAGGCCCAATCCCATTTCACTCCTTGCCCCCACCACTTGGCCCCTTCGTTTTGCAAATTAGCATTTAGGCGTAGGGGTGTCGAGTGTAGAGATTGAGGAGTAGGGTGATGTGTTCAGGCTAAATGTTGTTGTAATGTGCGATTGCAGCTTTCTTTGTGGCTCTGTTATCCAAGACAAATTTTCTTCTGGGACAATAAAGTTTATCCTGAATGCTGAAATCCTAAGTGGCCCTTTAACAAAAATTTTCGGGAGCATACTTCAGACAGAAGAGTATGAGATTTGCTGTGTGAATAACAGGCAAGACTGCTGCAGAAACGACAAAGGCAACCAAATAAAGATTCAAAAATCACAACAACCATTGTATACTCCACTAGATCATAATTTGTGCTCATTCGCCTCATTTGCGCAACTGAAGGGAATACACACAGTCCGTTTTTATTATCACGTTCAAAGGAGGGGGAGACTTTCCATTTTCTGTCATTTTCTATGGCAGATATAACCATTACTGCTGCACTATATCAGTTGAGGTCCCAGACATGTTGAAAAACTTAACAACATTATTTCAGGGTTTACAACATTATCCCGTGGTATAAAGTTGTGCTGCATTGCTCCATTTGCACACACAGCAAAGGGGAGACATCAGGAGGAACGAGGTTTGCCATTTTATTAACAACAGCCCATATAACCATTATTGCTGCAATGTATCAGTTGCAAAGTCCTCTGCTGGAAGAATTTACAACGTCACGTCTGTGTTCATAACATTATTTGGAGGTGCATAAAGTTGTGTTGTATAGCTCTGGCAAAAACATGTTGCCTTCGCTGTGAAAGCCACCGCAAACTACTGACAACGTATCTGGTCTCTAAAGGGGTGTCCCATGTCATAAGGGTAGATTTCAACCCCTGCCCCTTGTAACTTTGTTCCAAGAGACAAGGGGCAAGGTGTAAGGGTAAAAATGTATTCGCCAAGTGTCCTGAAGCCTCGACACGCATTGACATGAGATTACTGTGACGTCTTTTTCAAGTGAAACTCAGCTGAAGCTGAGTTTTGTGGAATAAAAAACTTCATCCGACTTTCCATCAAAGTGAGGACGAGTAGACAATGACCAAATTTTCATTTGTGAGTGAACTTCCCCTTTCAGAAAATCTACACTGAAAGTGCAGGAAATATCTCTCATAGAGGGCTCTCATGATACATTGTAATATTATGAAGGTAATGGTTGCATACCTTCTCTGAGCCAGCTTTATTTTCTTTCAAATCTAAATGTTTACACTGGAGCCTTTTTATCTCTGTAGGAACACTGTTTAATGAGAATCTCCAAGTTCTACAGCAGAGCACAATGATTAGAGAATCAGGAGCTGATGAGAAGAATCAGATGTGCTTCAATACTAAAGATGATTATTTACCTGCATTGATTAAACTACGTTTAGAAACTATCTCAGCCTTTGTACAGTCACTGCTGATTTCTTACAAAGATAAGCTGAAATAAACATTGCTTAAGAGAGAGTGTGCCGTGGTTGCAGTCCTTAATACCATAAAGATTTTTACTTATGTATTGGCGTCTTATTTGGAAATATATCTCTCTGTTCAAATATGCTTTGCAGTCTGGGAACAGGAGCAAATATAAGAAGAGTTTATTCAGCAGTAAGTGTGAAAACACCTTGAAATTAAAGGTGACAGTTTGCAATTTACCTTTGACTTATTGTGTCACTACACAGCTAAAGTAATCAGACTCACAGTCAAAACACTGCAGAAGTACCTGTTGTGAACACACTCCAGGCGCAATTGATATTTACCAGATTTATTTATTTATCTTTATCCCTTCAACCTCACACCAGAGAGAGAGAAACTAGTGCTTAACATACCCGGCTCAGATGCTTCTTTCACATACGCTGTCCTGCCTAGAACCCAACCAATGTATCGGTTTGCCGATATTGGCCTATCACGGATTTATTGGTTTCTGCTTATTTGTTCTCTAGGGATGTAACAATATATCAATTTGTAATGAACTGTGCAGTACACACGTGACAGTATGGGTGCACAGAAAGGTGCAGAGAATACATAGTACAATTATATACAATGTAATGTATTGAGACTGATGAATGTAATGCAAAACCAAATTCACATAATCAAGTTCCACCAAGAAACCTTAAGCTGCGCTAAGCCTTTAGCAAATTTAGCACGTGCTGACTGAGCTAACGTGGTAAACCCACAAGCTTCTTTTAAATCTTGTAATCGTGAGACTTCTCTAGACTTTCCAAAGTGCCTGATTAAACTCTGACAGTAAAACAAGTCATTTCGCAGAGGTTGTGTGACGCTCTAAACAATTGATTTAGTTTTAGCACGGTAGTCACTGAGTAAAGCCACAACAAGAGAGGGAGAGGCTAGATGCGATGCTGAAAAACAGGAAGTCATAGACAAGGCAGTGAATTCGGTCAATTTTCAAAGTAAAAAACCCTGTGCAGAATGTTTTGTTTTACTAAATCACCTACAACCAGCTATGATGTATGCACGTGTCAGCAGTGTTCCTATCAACTAAGCCGAGGAGCGAAATAAAGATGGGAAAGGAGGATGATGCTATGGTGAAATTTCTGAACCACACTCATACCAAACCATGACGTATACACCGAACCGTGACCTCTGTGTCCTGTTACAAGTTTAATGTTCTCCAATACGTGCCAATATTAAAACTGTTTTTCAAGGCTGGATTAGTGATTTAAAATGGTGTCACTACATAGTTTGTCCAGCAGAGGACTGATGTTTGGGATTAAGTTCGTTAAAATGTAAGATATCCTCCCTCCGCTACATAGCTTTGTCACAGGTTTTTCATAACCACATTCAGCCAATATCATATCGTATATTCATACAACATCGGCCAGTATATCGGATAGTGAAATTTTCTTGCTCCCTAATATTGGTATCAACATTGGCACCAAAAATCCCACATCAGTCAGGCTGGTTCTGACCTCTATTAATCCTCATGATTACTGAACAAATTAACTGTGCTGGTGACTGAATGCAAGGATGAAAAAACAAATTACAGGGATCCTGCATCTTATATGTTTTCATTGTGTCACATGTTCCATTATGCATTGAGACATCTGAAGCCATCTGATAGCAGCCCAGAACTAACTGAAGGTCTAATCAGTCACTGACTCATTAAAACGTTCATTATGGCAAACAAAACAAATAGCAGATCAATAGCAGACAACTTTTTACTCAATCAATTAGCTGGTGACAGATGAGCTGAATTAACCCGTCAATGTGGTGTGAATGGAACACACTTAATAAGGAAATCAAGTCCTCTAATCAGGACGGTTGAATTATTAATGAATGAGAGAAATGTTTTCCCTTCCCTCTCTCATGGACAGCAAGCGGCTGGAGATAAGATAAAGAGAGACAGAAAGAGCTGAAGTACCAGAGTGGAAACAACCATCTGGTCCGGGAGGGACTGGAGATAAATACAGTATGTTACGCAACACAACCAAACAGGGTTCATGCACCTGCCTAAAAGGCTTCTAAATCCGGGCTGCAGTAAGGGAGTAAATGGAGAAAAAGACGAGCTGACTCAGTTTGTCAATTGTACAATGATGCACAATGATGTGTGCTCTATTCTGAGTGTCTCCTAAGTGCAGGATTTTAAGTAGGTGGCAACTTTTACAGGAAACATACAACACTATTCTGTATTTCATATACTTGCTACAAATGCACAAAAGTCTGTTAAAATCAGGCTGTAAAAAAATGGCTTCAAATCCAAACATATTAGGTTTCTGCTCATAGAATTTACCTGCTGGGTTACAGATTTTTACTTTGGGCAAATTAACCCTGTTTACATATCATATTGGTCCTAATCCATATATTTTTGCTTGCTAGTGCTATATCTGTTGACTAGCAGGATTATTCTAGCAAGAGTTTTACTGGCAAGTCCTACAAACTGGGAGGGTTAAGCCACATTTAATGGTGTATCGCCTTCCAGTCAGATGATAAAAAAGGCATAAGAGGTATTCTGTTCATCTGCTATGATCAAGTCCACACAGCAACTCGCATGCATCTCATCATGTAGTCTCTAACATCCTTCAAAAGTTCTTACTCATGAAAACCCAAGTGACAAGAAATAACAAGCTCCAGTGCCCTGCACTTTGGTTTGAGCCGCGCTGCAGTGTGAAAATAATGATCTCATGGGTTGTAGCTACAGTAACAAACCCTGTAGCATGACAGCATCATTCCACAGGCCAGCCGGTCATATAAAAGAATTACAGCAGAGTTGCCTTCCTCCTTTCTCAGTGCCAGCCAGCCTCTGGCACTGACCGGGGGGGGCATCCCCACAACTCCCCGCAACTAACACGCAGATCCTTGACAAGCTGAGGACACTCCCCTGCAACAGCACCTGTGGTGTGAGCTTAACTGCACAATGATAGAGTCAACAATGCAACAGTTCCCAGTGAATTCATAAAAATAGAAACAGATACATCTTTTTATCAGTTATAAGTATCGACTTAGATTTATATTTATACCTAGTTAAATAGTTATTGACGAAGTTAGCTGATGATCAGCTTTTCAAAGGGATCCCTGAAGATTTTTTTAGAATTACCTTGAGTTGCATACCCAGATTCAGATCCAGGGAAATATTCAGAAATTTAAATTTATCAGTAATTTTTAAAAAATCGGAAAAAAAAATACTACTACTAGGGGCGCCCGATGGCTCAGTCGGTAGAGCAAGCGCCCCATATACAAAGGATATGTCCTCACGCAGCGGACCCGGGTTCGATTCCACCTGCGGTCCTTTGCTGCATGTCATTCCCCCTCTCTCTGCCCTGTTTCCTGTCCACTCTTCAGCTGTCCTGTATATAAAAAGGCACAAAAGCCCAAAAAAATATCTTTTAAAAAAAATAATACTACTACTACTACAAATAAAAATTTGACTCTCCTTGCGTTTTCATGAATGCTGTGCAGTATTGTGCATGTAGCAGGAGCAAGCGGTTGCCCAGTGTTTTTTGAGAAAGTGTTTTAAGTTACATCTTGTGCATCATCATCACGCGCCTTACACACATTTTTGAGTGCATTCATTTGTCACTGACTCATAAGTAGAAGCAGAACCATGTCCGTGTCTGCGGTGATCTTTGTTCGCGATGAGACAAGCATCATGTCAGGGATCGTCACCGGCGAGAGTTGTGTCAAAAGCTACGACCCCGAGACCAAACAGGAGATCCTGTAGTCTCCGAGACCAGAGAAGGAACGACGTCTCAGGAGTGTGATGAAGAGCAGGTTCGTGGTTTTCTTAGGGTTACAACATTTGTGGTGGTGTTGTACACTGTGAATTTCGTCCCTGGGTCAAACTGATAACACTCAGCACCACTGTGATGTTCTGAGGCATCCACAGGAGAACATTCACACTGAACAGCATGAACTGTGGCGTGATGGCAACCGGACTCTCTAACATGACAACGTGCCCGTTCTGAGCACACTGGAAACGTGTGACGTTCTCGCCGGCGACAAACAGTTTTTCTGTCCCCCAAAATTAAGTTTGTACCCATAGCGCGCATATGCAGGTGTTCACACAAACTTATGGAACTCATGCGTTGATGATCTTCAAACAATGTTAACTAAGAATACTCACTCTCGCAAGTTATTGCTTGCACTTGCTGCACGCACACTTCTTCACAGTGCTCTGTTCCTGTGCAAAAGAAATCTCTGAAGATTTTGAATGCACCTGGTATGCTTCATCAGACTTTTTTTTTTAAACATTGGTGAGCCTGTCAAGTAATGTTCAGATATTGTATTGCATATCTCTACACAGAGATACAATTTGTCTTCCCTGGGAAGGAAGAACCTGGACTGTGCAGCCCAGTGTCTTCTACAGCAGTCTGTGGTGCATACTGCAGAGCAGTATTGGCACAAATTCAATGGGCTAATCTGCCGCATGTAGAACACATATGGCGGTGATGATAGAGGGCAAAGACAGAAATAACTCTCAGTGCATCATATATGAAGACAAAGTCATGGCTTAATTGTTTTGACTTGTCAAGTCAATGACTAACACTTTGTGATCAGTGAGGCTGTCACTGAAAATTGCTGTGACAGATTTTACTTTATGACTCCAGTTCATTTCCCAGAGCTGGAAAAAGATAAATAGCTTTCTCAAGGCTTTTGCGGACATTTAAGAGTAAAATTAAATCACTTTCGAGGCACATAAACCAAAACATCATCAGGCTCTTGAAGCATTTATCATTGTATCTAGATTTTAAAATGCATTACTGAGAGATAAAGGTTCCCAAATTTCTGATGTCCACAGACCAATGTAGGTATTTTTGCAGTTGGTTTAACTTTACAGCTGTTCAGATCAATTCAAATTGTATGTCTTGATCATAATTATGTAATTATGTAAAGGAGAGCTATTGTGTTTTTCCGTCTTTTCTGACCTAAAAATGTTGTTTCAACGTTGGATTCTTGTGTTAAACAATGCCGAAGTGTCACATAATACACTAGTGTTGTGATGTTTGCGACCAATCCAATTCTATTAAACGGCTCTGCATCAGTGTCCTAGCTGAGTTTATTTTGGGTCATTAATCAAACAAAAGGGGTTGTGAGTATAGAGAAGAGCATGGGCACGCACGGAGGAGGGGAAGGGGGAGGTGGAAACTACACAGACCATTCTGAGGGAATGCAGAAAATAGAAGAAACGCAGAGGGCGCGATTCACAGTTCTCCGAAGATCTACAGACTTTACTGTTCAGTCAACTGTGTCTTGCTGCTCTACAGGAGTCCAAACTGAAAATCAAAAAGAGGAGCGTACAATATGTCCTCTATAATGCCTGCATATTTTTACACCAGGACACTTCAAACAAATGCGACAAGATAGTTTTGTTTGATCTACTTTAAGATTTCGGTTCATATGTAAATGAGTGTAGATGAAACACTAGATTTTATTTCGATTTTTTAAGTATGGCAATTGTAAGCATAACAGTTCAATTTAAGCATTTTCCAAACTTTTAAGATTTTGTGCAGACCCTGTTATCCAGAGTAAACACAGCAGAAAGGCTTTTCAGAACTCTGTGTTTGCTAGTGTACATTTGGGAGTTATGTTGTTATCTCACACAGTTGTGAGGCAATTCCCTTCTATGGATCCTCCAGCCCACAATTTCCTAGACTAACACCAAAGCTTATGAGATCTGCTAAAACAGCAGAGATAGATGACAGTCCAATAGGACAGCCAGCTGCTGTCAGCTTCAGAGTGTGCAGACCCAACTCTGCCCCGTGATGTTATCCCCAAAAGGCTGCAAAGGTTCCAAGTCAGTCATAGAAACAGCAAAATTTAGAAAAAGCTGTTTGCTAGTTTAAATGGAACAGTCAGCTCAAAGTGCAATTTCACATACAGCTATATGGAAAGAGCCCAGGGAGCAGATTCTGCCAGATTTACGGCCATAAATCATAACATGCAGTAGAAACGTACCCTAGGCAGCAATAATCTCCGCGTTTCAACTAACTGCAGAAGTTACAGTTACATTCAATTCACTGTGTGAGCGAGGGAAAGCGTGTCAAGCATCAAACATGGATTAGAGGACCGCGGATCAGAAAATAAATCATACATCAAGTCAGATGTTTTTTCCCAGCTGTGGAGCCGAGCCAAGATGAGACAGATATAATGAGAGCTCGATGTACATACTGCAGCAGATATGAGCTGTGATCTGCTCCACTCGACTCCCTCTGCCAGTTTTCAATTAAAACAGACAGGCCTCTCGTCGCCTGGACAGCACTCCCATTACAGCAGCCAATCAGGGGGCCTGACAGCTCTCTCACCTGGCTGCCGCTATCATACCCACCATTACCAACCCCGCTCACAGCTTCATCAGTTGCAGATAATTGTCTCCCCGGGACACGCTCTTCATTATTTTGAGAAATCTGGAGGATCGCTTTGCCGTGTGCTACCTATCTAATAGAAGGTCTAGAACCACAATTAAGGAGGTAAATGGCAAGTCACCAGCTATTACAGAAAAAACCAAACAACAAGTTCTCCTGGGGATCCTCATGCATTCACGGACCTGATTGAAATCACAAACATCCATCTCACGATGTTTAACAGAGTAGCTTCTGCAATGACAATGACAAGGACTGCCATTGCTTCCCGCCATTAAAAAATAATTCTGCCTTCAAAGCAGCTCAAGAAAAACAGAGCTGGTGTAAAATGAACAGAGATATTGCAAATAGTCTGAGACGCATACTGGGTTCCAAAGCTGATTTGGCAGTGCGTGTCATTCCTCCATTTGTGACAGAGCACTGTGTTCAAAACTGTTCAAAAAAGCAGCACTGTGAGCATCAGGAGCCAAAGAGAGAGAGTGAGATGGAGAGAGAGAGATGCACACATCCTGCGTCTCATTCAGGCTGAGGGGAATAATTGGGGATATACGGTAAATAAAATAAATAAGTACAACTGTGATTTAAATAAATAAATTGTGCAAGCCAAATATTTTGTCATGATGTGATTAACATTCACAGCTGAATCCCCTTCAGGGAAGGTCAGTATCTTTCTGTGTTAATAGTCTTCGCGTCTTTGTGCAGCAGTTTGGGAGCTGTACACCTGCCGCAGCTGATATAAGTCAGCTCAGGACTCGATCCCCTCGGATTGCCTGCCGCTCCCCTCCGTGTATTGTGCCATTATTTCCAAGAAGTACGTAATTTATGCAGCCGTTTATCTGGCAGGTAAAGCATCGCTCCCAGCACGGCAAAGGGACTGCGGCACGGCCGCAGCGGGCATTGATTTCACAGATTGATAGGTGATGCAGACTGCTTACATGTAGTCTCATTTAGCCACCCTCAAGCACATACCTTATAGCCCGGTCCAAGCTGATGAATTGCAAATATCTGAGCAGGATTGAGGGCTTCACTGAATACGTAGACAGCGCCGAGCTGCCCGCAGAATACTCTGTTGGCGTCTGCCGTCTCAGAGGACCCGAGGAAGCACTTATCATAACTCTGCAAGAGGGACAGAGAAATAAAAAGCTACATCATTTCATACTTTGGGACTGAAGATAAAATATCCAAATTCACACACAGCAGAATTAGGCAGGGGGGGAATAAAAGGTACATTGGATTGCAAAAATGCATTGTATTTTTTTACATTTTCACCAGGAAACAGTCTTTTTTTACATAACTGTCTGTGACAACATCACCTTCTGTGTTGTTTTGGTATCAACCTTGACAATCCCCTAATGGAAAAGGGAAAACAGTGGTTCTGACTTACAAAGACAAGAAACCTCGATAGAACCTTTGGGATAGAGAGAAAATGTGATGTGATGAATTCTGGTTAAAACTGAAGGAAAATTAAAACAGCAACAGTAAATCATATTACAGCTGAAGAAACACACTGAATGAAAGTTTGTATTGGTGGTAATAGGGGGAAAAACAACAGATTTGTTTAGATTATGTATATTTTTTGTATACATATTGTTTTCTTACAAGCTATACAAGGTTGATGTGATGCCCTGTTAAAAGAAACAAGCGCAAGTTGGAATAGCTGCAACCAGCAGCTAAAACTGTGACAGTCAACTCAGGCATCACAGGTTATATTAGAGTGTACTGCTGAAAGGCAGAGTACTGTGTGCTGTTTGAATATTAAATCCTTTCTTTAATGTATATTTGGAAAGTAAGTAAGTGAAGAAATAAAAATATATCTGCAATGATGTCTCCCTTAAAGACTACAGTCCACGACAAACAGTTGTGGAGTTATGGAGTTATGGACAGGGGCGGGGCTAAAGTCTAGGGGTGGGACAAGCCATGACCAGTTAAAGAGTGTGTGTGTGTGTGTGTGTGTGTTTGAGTGTGTGGCCATCTTATATGAATCCATTTAGAATTATGTGCATTTTTGTCACAGGCCACTCCCATTGCCACGCATCTTTTTTGCCAGTTGGCCCAAACAGTTAATCAGATGTCCTTTGGCTCACGAACAAGCTTTGCCATAAATCTTGTGTAAGTCACACACCTTTCTCTCATATGACAGCAGCGATTACACAATATCAACAAACAGAAACGTGTTTAGAAGACTTTTTCATCTGGCACTCGAGTCTGTGGTGTGATATTTTCATGCCGCCTCATTTGATGCAGTTCTTCATGCCCCTCATTTGGTTGAAACAGGCTAATCTAATCTAAACTACTCTCCAGGTGTGTCTGTGATGTAACTGCCAGTGTTTTTGTGATGCAGCTGCTTCTGCAGCCATCAGTTCACAGCACAAAGTCCTTCTCCACAAAATAATGTTACTGTATGGTTTGTACTTTCTTCTCAGATGTGGGAAAAGTTTTCAATAAGAAGTATCTATTACAAATATGGGCAGCTTTGGTGAAAGAGGTGGACTCGTTCATAGACTGCACTTGCAGAAACCTGACATTCATGCAATCTTTCATTTGAAAACAAGAGAATGAAGCAGACCTCAGGAAATGTGTCTCATCAGTATAAATGTAAATTGTTTTTTAAAGGTAGACTCAGTAGCCTTTATTCGTTGTTCATTTGTAAACACAACGTTCAAAGTTGGCCACTCCTCCTGACTCAGCGCACCAGAAGTGTGGTAACTTAGCATGTATTACATGTACTGTTATACCGTTCACCTAACATCAAACAGCAAGTTACGCAGGAATATTACATTTGTTTAATGGAGAAGTTGACAATTTAACAAGCTAACAAGCTAACAAGCTAACCGCTGGTTTTTATCACATACCTGTCTGATGGACAGGACACATACCTGTCCGTCACAAAGCAGGCCAGCTCCTGCACCACTCTTCCCAGCCTCTCCTTCAGCGCTCCAAAGTGGCTTGAAAGCCGCACCGAGACTCGCTCTGGAACAAGTTTCATCTGCTTGCTGTGCACCACAGGGGCTATATTTCCTTTTCTATGTGCTAAGTGTGCATTCATAACTCTCTCTGGTCTAGACGGCATCCAGTCGCTGTGCTCAATGGTGCTCTCAACCTCACATGCACGCTGTCGTTTACCGGGGGAAACGCACCCCCACCCAGAAACGTCCACAAGAAAACAGAACATCAAAATACAGGCAGAGGATGGTGTGTCTCCATACACAGCCACCACCACACATATACAGAGAGCCAGAGGGATGACTGAGCAGCATTACTTTTGTCCTCCCCTCAATCATACTGACTCCACATTTAAATTTGTTTTTAAGCACAGTGCATGACTACAAGTTTCATTTATGCTTAGAGCAGTATTTCCATGTCAAAAGTTCACGCAACCAACCCTACATTCTGTGTCAATCATCAGACAAGATAGAGAAAGTAACTCATGAAAAAAAATCCAAGTTGAATTTTAGCGGAATAAAGGTCAGCCTAATAAAATCAGCAACTTGTCTGTTTATTTTCACTGCGTGAATCATTTTCATTCAGCTTGGTTTCACTCCATATTTTCGTTTACTCATCAAAGCTCCCCATGCATCAGAACTATGCCTCACCCTGGGGGGCCCATGCTTTGGTTTAGAACCACTAGCTTCGGGTCATTTAAACATGCAAATCTAACACAGTTACACCATTACTCACAATAATCTCACAGTTTCAAAATGGGCTTCATCTGATAGTTTTTCAGTCTCTGTACGCATATATAAGGTAGCTTTTGAGATTGAACCAGTTTCACTCTACACATAGACACATGTATTAATATAAATAAATCTGTTTCTTTTCTTACCCCCTCTGCTGCAGCCCAGCTCAATGACGAATGGTTATTCAAAATGCAACTGAAATGTCAGTATTTGAGACAAATCCGTAGTGATATGGTTAAACTCATTTGGCTCAATGAGCACGACTGAAGATGTATGGGGGCTTTTTTCCTCTCACAATTTTCAGCCAAGCGAAACTTCAATGTGTCAGCCTCAGTCCATCCTGTGCCAGTAAACCTCAAAACCAGGAGGAAAAGATGACAGCAGTGAGGAGGAGTAAAAAGAGGAAGAGTGCTTACATCATTCGTGTTGACGTGCCATGCCATGTCTCCGTAAGAAACAAGCTGTCCGTTAACGTAGCATCTGATTTCACTGTTCCTCCAGCGGCTGTAGATGTGAACTATACTGATCATGTACCACTGAGGGCGAGAAGAGAGGCAGAATGACAAGAAAGCTGCAAAACAGGTCACTTGTTAAACGAGTCGTATCTTTCTTGTGTGAAAGCATCTCTGCACTGCAACACGTCCAATGTTTTTGGTAAACACTCCTATTAAATTGGTTCATTTTTAAGTCGGGAAATTCACATGAACCTCAAAGTTACAAGAAATCCCCTGCCATGAGGTTTGCCACCTAACGCTCTGAAATCTGCAGTGGAACACTGTAAATAATAGATCAGAGAAAAGGCTAAAAGGAGGTGAGACAACTCATATTTAACCCGGAACAAAGCCATGTCAGATAGTGGCTGCAATTATTCAGGGGCGAAACACAAACTACAGCAAGTCAAGTCAAATCAAGTCGACAGCGAGAGAGGCCCCTTTAAAAGATGTCATGTCAAGTGGCTACAAAACACATGAAGTCACCATAAAAATGAGGCCTCAATCACTGAACTGCTGTATGTAGAAGAGAGGCAAGCGTGAATGTCTGCCCGTCGGCTTATTTATTGGTAAATAAACTCATAAACTGTGACCACTCAGATCAATAAAGTGGAACATTTCTTAACACTGTATCTAAAGGAGCAGAAAAAGAAAATCAGCTCTAAACTTAAGTCGCTTTGATCATATTTCCTTACACACATCCTGCACATACATATATATATATATATATATATAAAGAT
>JAQLOL010000024.1:23321317-23336303 GCA_029783665.1 Naso thynnoides | reverse complement strand
TAATTGTTTCCAGACATTTTTCAGTTTTGTTTTAACATATTTCTTTGATTTGAGCAAAGAGCTTTTTTTATTTGTTCGACATTTTAAAGGTGTTTTTCTTTATGCAACTAACTCCTACAGATTATTAGAAAGGAATGAAAGTACACTGTGTGATCAGCCCCAATAATCCCGATCAGAGCTCCTTTAGTTAGTAATAACTAATTTACTACTAAAACAATTCAAACATCCGATCACTCATCCTAACATCCAATTTCACTGCTGACTGCTTTTGGATTCATTTGCTCAGTGTCGAACACAAGTTCGCTTTCGAGCTCGATCACATTGAATATTTGCCAGACTATTTTCTAACATAAAGGCACATCAACAACTTCCTGGCTTCCATTCATTTTTTTTCCAGGTCAAATACAAATGAGACAAAGATTTTCATTTTCAAGCACGACTGTATCACAAGAGACTGTAAGGAGCGTCACCACAGATTTTATTTGCACCTTCACCAGCCACAGTACATCTAGTTATCAAGCAGTCTTTGCCTTTGCTGCATCTGCACTGTGATGTGAACACTTTGCTACAATAACTGGCTGTCACCCTTCTGCAGCGAGCAATATGACTTTGCATGTTTGCCCGATGAAAGATGCAGCTCATCTCCATAGAAATGAGCATGTGTGTGTGTAGAGGCTCGTCCCTATGGGGGGGGGACACGACGCATTAACACCCAGACTGGGATTTGGTTGACTGCCAAAACCGGCTCCTCACTGCACATTGATGATGTTCCAACACACTTGTCTTTTGCTGTAAAGAGGTCTGGCTCAGTAACTGGCCACTGCTAAGTAATGCAAACAAGGTGTTGTATGTAGCCTGCTACTCAGAGGGGGCTTAAGATCCCGTTCTGACAGCTGCTTCTACATGTGAGGGGGTATGTTTACCAATGCAAAATATATTCAATCGTTATCTAGAACAAATACGGAGAGGAAGATGGAATTCATTCATGTATGCATACATACATGTAAAGCACGGCTAACTCAAAGTCCATCGTTTCTAATATTCCACCTTTGGTTCAGGCTAATCCGGGGAAAGAAAATGGAATATGTATTTTGATTTGTGCAGACTTAGAAACATGCCCTTTAGAGGTTGGTTGAGGAAGAGCAGCACCAAATTGGATCAAGCATCAATAGGATGTCCTCCGAATGAGAGACAGAGAAATTTCATCACAGCAATACCATCATCAGACATCCTGTCACAGAAACAGAATATTATTCTTTTTGAGAAAACTTGCAAGTAGAAGTAAGAACATACATAAAAGAGTAAAATATCTTAAAAGACAGTTGCAGTAAAATTCTGTTCATATACACTATGAACCTGCTGAACTCCGTTGTGTTTCTGTAAGCAGACGAATCTGAATAAATAAAGTCTTAAACACAAACAACCTTCAGCTCAGTCCAGTGGGGTTGCATGTATGTGTTTACGGATGTGACCACACAATGTTCTCAGTGTAAATAGCAAGCAGAAATGAAGAAAGCAGTACTTGGAGGACTTTACCAAGCTTTCTGCCATCACAGTCCATTTTACCATCTCTTCTCTTCACAGGAGTTTACACACTCTTTTAAAATGCAGCACAGCCACACATCTGTTTGGAAAAAGTCTTAAAAAGACAGGGTCAGCCGCTGATAGAGAGTCCCCACAACGAGTGGTGTGTTGTGCCCCTGGTTAACATTACCCCACTGAGCCGGGCGCTGCAGCACAGAATGCACCCTGACACAAATGTAGGCAGCAGCCAAATAATAAACCATCAGCATCTCCCCGGAGCAACACTGCATGAGCGAGTAAGAGGGATGAGCGGAGCAGGAGAGGAGTAAGGCCGAGGGGAGAACGGAGAGAAAATGGATTCATGGCCTGTGCGCAGTCGTTTGACCTACCTCTTTAGCATTTCCTTTAGGCACTTGCTGTTAGTCATCAATAAAACAACAAAGGATCTATACCCAACAGCAGTTCAGTGTTGCTGATGCAGAACAGAGCCCACCCAAATTCCTATTTGGTAATATTACAAACAGCAAACATTAGATAGATAGGGTCGTGTATTGGAAAAGTATCGCGATGCAATAAGTATCCCAATACAGGGGTTTCAGTACGATATATTATACGATGTACTGCAATACCGCTAGCAAACCATATATTGCATTTTTTTCCATCTTTTTTAGGAAAACTGTCATAATATAAATACCAAAATATCCATAAAATCTGAGGGGGTTTTTGGTGCAATCTGAATATCAACAATAGTTTTTGTGCGGTAGCTGTCAGGGGGTGAAAAAAACTGAAATGAACCACTGCTACGAATCTTTGCATGAAAACTGTTAAGTAAAAATCATATGTATCGATATTTTTTCTTACACTCTTCTAGATAAAGGACAGAATTTGAAGTCAAATTCTTTTGTTTTGCAAAGCAGGAGGACAGCAGTGGCCAAATAACTGGCAAGACAAGTGCATATGAAGGTAAACTCCCCCACATCCTAAGAAATTTACATTCCTGTTTCTCAACGCTGTGTACTGTAAGATGAAAGAGCTTAATCATGATAATGAGATGGATCAAGGGTAGCAAGGACATTCTGAAAAACTTGCAGAAACCTCTTGAAAATTAGAAAAACAAGAATGCAAGTGTATATAGTTATCAAAGAGACCAAAAAAAGGAAAAAATTATATATATATATATATATATTTGCAGACATGGCAGAATACAGATAGCAGTCCTTTGCTGTGTCCTTGAGTGAGGACAAGAAAATGCATATCAGCATGTTCCCCGAATAAATAAACAGTTCAGGTAAATCACTTTAAAACAAACAAATTTGCAAGGAATCAGAATTTCAATTTCCTCTCGAATCCTAAGAAGATTATCGTGAGGAAGATCAGAGCAACCTGTTCTTGGCAGAAATTGGCTGGGTTAGTGAAGAAAGAACTTCACTGACTAAGCAAACTTCCTCTGTGGTTCAAACTGGAAAGTTTAAAAGGCTTAGTGAAGAATTCATGAAGTTGGCTCTGCTCCTGATGAAGGAGTTAAATATCTATCCATATGGAGCATGTAGCACGTTAAGTGCTACCTCAGGTACATTAATGTGATTCTTAACTGGTCCATGTAGGTGAGCTATTTTCCAGAGTTTTTTTTTAATGTTTCCGGATGGACAAGTTTCTGTCCAATCACCGAGACAGTTCTTTTGGAATCACTTTGCCTGATGTCTAAAGTGGGATACACACCACAAGATAATCTTTGTTTTTGGGCCCGATTCCCTTCCGACGATCCTAGATGGTTTTTGATGGTTTTGAAGATTATTTTGTCAGATTGTCCTGTGATGTGCGAGGTGTGTCAAGAGCAGTGGTGGGGAAAAAAAAACAGATTTTTGGATACATCGCGATTCCGATGTGGACCATTCTGAATCGATTCAAAAATGTCCAACAATCAAAATTTAAAATAACGGAAAACAGACGGAACAAAAAGTTAGAGAATGGAATAGCAGCGCGCCAGCACATGAAAAAACAAGACGTGCACGTGGCTGACCGCGAGATCTGACCAGCACAAAGTCGATTAAAAGCTAGAGTTTAGAAGCACTTCGGCCTCTACAAAGTTGACAGCGCAAGTGAAAAGGACAAGAGCCACGCTGTATGTAAGCTGTGTCACACCAAGATAAAATCAACATGCATCATAACTGTAGGTCCCTGAATCGTAATCGAATTAAATCATTAGGTGCCCAGAGATTTCCACCCTTAGTTACGAGTGATTCAGTCTGCTTGGAAGAATTTCAGGCTGCTCGATTTTAAATCATAAATATTAAATATATTTAATTTTTATGATCACATATCCTTTTGTGTGGGGGGAACCCCAATGACAGACGAGCACGCACTCTGTAGATTGATGCGTGGAACAAAACGATAGCCAACCGGAAAGTGAGCTGACTGAAGACGGAAGCACAAAAACTGCAGCCATGGCAACAATGACCAGCGCAAAGCATAAAGTTAGATGGACATCAGAAATGGAGGAACAACTCAACAACTCGAGTGTTTCTACAACACGTCCTGTAAAACATTCAACAACGGAACCGTCGAGAAGTGGAGCTGAACAGAAACTGCTACCGTAAAGAATGCAACATGTAGCTAACAGGCTAACCGGGCTAGCTACCAGGTAGTCCGCCACGTCTATTTATTCTAAAGCCGTGTTTAACAGCGAGAGATTCTGCAAAATTTCCAGTGCTGGAGTTGGGTCTCTGTTTGTTTCTGACTGGAATCTGTTAGTGTGTGATGTGCTGTTCCGGTCACATCGTTGGTCACTTCACACACTGTAAAAACAAA
Source organism: Naso thynnoides (assembly GCA_029783665.1). Lineage (NCBI taxonomy): Eukaryota > Metazoa > Chordata > Actinopteri > Acanthuriformes > Acanthuridae > Naso > Naso thynnoides. The sequence goes on along the minus strand of JAQLOL010000024.1, from coordinate 23,331,971 downwards.
ACTGGTAAATCTATGATTTTTTTTTGTTGTCATGTGTGATCTCACATTTTCAAAATCTGTTCTGATGTTAAAAATCTTTTTGTGTGGGCCAGGCTTTACACACCCTAAACAAAGTATTATTGGCAATTAGAGTCACTTTTGTTATTTATTTATTTATTTACTTATTGTAAAATACAAGAGAGGAAATAAATGCGTAAACCAATTACAAACAAAGACTAACAGTGACTTGCATGCATGCAGTGGGTCTGCAAAGACCCATAAACTGTTTTTTTTTTTCCGAGAGCGACATGGAAAAACAATTGTGGGGGAACAAAACTCCAGTGTGACATTTCCAAAATTGTACCAGTGCCCAGAGGTGATATTGATCCAAGACTGATCAAAGTGCACAATTGACTCAACTGCAGCAGAGGGATGCTTAAAGTGAAGGCAACCATAACTGAAAGCAGCTTAGGCCACACACAAGTCTCAGTCCTTGTCTTTCATCTATTATGCATGTCCAGATACAGGCTGCTGATTGCTCCTGGACTGCAGAGCTGCAGACTTTTTTAATAAAGGCAGCTGGTGAACACGAAGGTTTCGCTCCGGTATGATTCAACTGGTTTTTATTCAACACTTAGAAACAAAAGTTAATTCATTCAAGCAGCTTTGATTCCATTTTCAATTAATTATCTGTGCCATACCATGTTTCGCAATATGCAATAAACAGTTTGCAGTAGCGACGGTGACAAGATATGTCTATTAAAAGAGCCAGCATGGTTTTCAGTGTGGGGCAACATGAACCTCTGATGGCCTCCGAAGGAGGAGAGACAACCTTCGCAGAGCAGGAGGTGGAGATTCTTCCCTCGAGCCATCATCTAAATAAAAACATTTAAGCAGAGGGAATGTGTGGGCCTGCTGTTTCTTTTTATGTTAAAAATCTGATAAAAACAACTGATAACAGAGATGAAGAGAACATCAAACAGAGATCAGCGTTTCGACACAGATTTAACCACCACTGCCTGACAGGAAGTATAAAATATCAAAGAGCGAGCTCCAGAAACCATCATACCTTAAAATAACGACATTTCAATAAATCATTTTAAATAGTATAATAAATAAAGAACAGGCCAAACTTTTTGAAGGCTGTTCGAGACAATGGGGACCCTGACAGCACCTTTGTTTTTTAATGGAGACCTTGGGATGACAAACAGTGTCGGGCAGAATGATCTGAAAGGCCAAAGCAGAAAACTTCTTCAGAGGCTTAACTGTCACATTTAATGAGTTATCCAAAGACCGTTCAAGGGATCGCTTGATTTTTGGGGAAAGCGCAAGAAAGAATAACACCAAATTCGTGCAAATCTTTCAAAACTGGGTGAATTTATATCAGGGCCTGACTGATAAGGGATTTTTTGGGCTCAAGTAAGAAAATACCAATATCCCACATATCAGCCAGTATTACGTGTAGAGATAAATCAGTCGAATGTCGTTTTCAAATACTTGTGACAAAGTTATGTAAGAGAGGAAGGATATCTTACATTCTAATTTCAGCCTATAAACAGTTTTTATTTGAAATCACATACGCTGATGGCAATGCATCTGCAATATACGGCTAGTAGCAACTGATAATATCGGAAAAAAGATACACCAGTCAGGCCCTAATTTAAATCAACACAAATGTGCCATTTTTTTTTAGAGTTTATCATTAAAAAGAGCTTCACAATCGCTTCAGAGGTCATGTGTTGTTTTTTGTAAGCGCACCCACAGCGCACAAACATGATGGAGTCAAAGCCTGAGGTGAGAAACGTGATTTACACCCAGTTTCCTAATGTTATGTTGTACTTCTTTAGTTTACCAAGTTCTACTGATACGGCGCTTTGCAAATCCGCTTCCGCTTCAGCTACAAACATCCCATATTTCCCAAATAGAATTTCAACAACTCGCAGACAGACCTTGTTACATTTACAGAGCGGGATGAATGCCGGGACTTTTCAGACCTCACCTGCAGGTGTCATTTCTAAAAAATCAAGTCAACCAAGAGTGACAATATTAATGCAACGCGTTGAAGAATGAGACCATATCATTTTTTAAACATTTGCTTTCTGCTTCCTGACAAGTGTAATTACAGAACTACAATTTACAATCAAGGCTAAGATAGAGAGAATTAAATACCTCAGGGAACAACGGCGCAAATTAACTTCACGCTACTTTCTGAATAGCTGTTAGCAATTTCAATTTAAAGGCAAGCAATATTACATTCAGTGCAGCATGTGCAGGCACACAGTAAAACAGCAGTTTACCCTGATGAGCAAAATCCCGTTTGTCTCAACACGCTCCGTGTGTGCAGTGTATTCTGATCTGCTGGGGAAACTATGAGCGGAGGGAGAGATATCCATCTGTCCCTCTGCAAAAACATACTTGTTCCCATGTCCGCTGTAAGGGAGCATTCAATGTATCAACCACAAAACAGCTATTTTGATTACCATAATCTGCCCAGTTACCGCTCTTAGCCTGGAAAGCCGCATTGTTATTCCAAATTAACAGTAATAAAAAATCTGAGTGTGACCACTGACTCACAAGTGAGAGGCAAATCAACAACATCATCAACAAAGCAGCTCTCTCCCACACTGGCCAAGTTTGCTCATTTCTGACACAAAGGCATAAATTATTATTAATACTTTCCTCAGGTCTTCTACTCGAAGCAATTAATGTCCAACTAGTCAAAATGCCACTGGAGTTCTTCCAAGAACCAGAGAGATTTTCCAGACGGAATCACAGAACTGGCCAATTAAATCACAATCCAACGTTACACATGGAATATCACAGAACTGATGGTAATTTGAAATTCTGTTGTCGGGAGAGAGAGGAACATTTATCCGGGGAGAACACCTCGAGGGGGTCACTAATTCGTGGGACCACCCATACGTCACCACACAAACACTCCCACCCACTTCCCAAACAATACAAGCACGCCGAAGTGGCCGCCCAAGATGCCGGCAAAGTCGGCCAAAAACAAAACATGAAACGAGTCACTTACCAAGAATACGGAGCAGAGCAGATTCCAAACGACTTCTATGCGTCAGGTGATACGCCACGTTTTGCAAATTCTGTCAACATACTGTCAATTGGAAACGTGAAGATACGTGCAAAGACCACCTGCGATCTGAAGCCCACGTGAAAAACAAGAAAAAACACCGTGCTGCTACTGCTAACACGAGCCAGGCCACCACAAAATGGACTGTTTTGTTTGCAGTGATGTATTTTGTTTTTACTTAAAGCAGTGCAAAACAAAATATGGTGTGCATTATTTTGTTTGTTTGAAGCTCTTATTAGTGCAACGTTGCTTGCATCATTAAATTTACAATTATTTTTTATTAAATTGTGGATGTTTTATTCATTCACATTAACAACACACACACACACTCTAACGGTAAAATCAGCATAAAAGGTAAAAAGAAAAACAGAATTCCAATTAATTGAAATGGAAAAAATGGAACAGGCTATTGGAAAAAATAAATCAAATCTCATTAAACACACAACATCAGTTCTGTCTTCACTGCTTCCTGTTTCATGAAGGTCAGACTACAAACTGCCACCTGTTAACGAACAGTCCTCGGGGATTACCATCGCCTTACTTGGCAGAATTTATACCATCACTCATATTTTTCTATTTTCTAAGAACTTTCATACATAAAACACTGCTGTGGGATACTTAACCTCATCCAATCAGAGAGACAACTGACTCAGAACCTTTTTCTGGGTTTTATTTCATATTCGCTGATTTTTCTTAATAAGCCACAAAAATTTAAACTATCTTTGTTTCAGATATTTAATATTGTTGTTATTTTATCTTCGTGTAATTGCATTTTTTGTTTGTTTTTCAGTGTTTCAGTGCATGGAGAAACTGTGCTTTTACTCTCACAATTAACTGACTGAGCTTACTCAGTTAAACATTCTTTAGATGCCAAGGTGTTGGATGGTACAGTCTCCATTAACCCCTAAAAACTAAAATAAGCAGATATTTAACATAACAAACAAACAACTTGTAACACTTAAAGAATGTTACAGTATCCCAGCTGGTGAAAAACATCGATTACACGACCATTTTCACTTTGTCAGTGCATCCAGGTGTTAACGACATTCAATTCCTCTGTCACACAAGCAAACATTTTTAATGTGATGAATGGCAATGGCATTCAGTTTTTCAGTTCTTAACTTTTAGGAAGTTGAAGGATGTGGTGTGACTGCACAATGGGCAGTCACTCTTAAATTTTTTACTCATAGCTTCTTCTAGGATTCAGTTGGCCAAAGGACAGAGACTCCCCGGGCAGATCAGACTCAGTCAGTCAGTCGCTCTCACGCACATACCTATTAGCACTTTAGAGCCCTCGATTCAGCATAATTTATACGTCTTTGGTCTGTAGGCGGAAGATCTACAAGTAAATGTCTGGTAGATTGGACACAGACAGTTAGCTTTAAGACAGCAGCTACGGCGCCATCATGCCACTGGGTGAAATAAACACAGTCGTAACTGAAATAAATACAGAGAGAAGATTCACATTGAGTCTCTCAGCACTGAGCGAGCCAACTGCCTGTGGGATAAATGATTTCTTATATGCATTTTTTATGGCCAGAGGCATTCTGTAGTGAATACTACGACTTAGCTTCTCAAATCTGCAGAACAGGAAGATTCCTCTGAGTTTAACAGAGTTTTGCTTCTCACCCTTTGCTCCAAAAGAACCCACAAAATGGCTCTTAGGCCGCCTAATGTCCCTTGGCAGCTTGCTGCCATATTTACTGTTCAGGTTACCGTATGCACAGCAGTGATGCTGTATGATAGAAATCTCTCAATAAGTGTCTGATAGAAAATAAATACATTACATAAATTTCCAAAGTGCATGCTCAACATCTCCTAGAAAGGATGTTTTCATTCAACTAATTTACACCGATAATGTTTTGAAGAAAATGCAATGTCAACTGGATTAGTTTTAAATAAAATATTTACAGGAACTCTTGTGAATTAACATATTTGGCAAGTCTCAGTGCTGATGCTATCAGAAAAGTTTCTATTTGTTTACTGAAAGTGGTTTAATATAGGCAAAAGTCCACAGTGACACAAGGTGTTTATTAACATTTTACCAAAACCACCAATTCCCCCTAACTTCACCAAAGAGCTTCTGTTGCTTAAAGCTGGAGTAGGCAGGTTTACTTTGGTGTCATTGTGCTAAAATCCCATAATAATCCTTCAGCATAATATAACTAAGACGGTCTGAAAGAGCACTACACGTGTACAACTCTCTTCAGCTCTGTATTTAGACCGAGACAAGGTATTTTTGGCCAATCATGGTCATCTCAGAGAATGCGTGTTCCTATTGGCTGCTCTGCACTGGCCTTCTTAGCAACAGGTGGCGGAGCTACAAACTGATTGGCTGTTGAGAGAAGTGATGTGCCTTTTGCTCTAAAACTGGCCTCAGCGACTTGACAAGTTGAGTTGGAGGCGACACCGTCAGCCGGCTTGAGTTGAGCTGAGACGGACCAGTTCACACTAGGGTCGGGAACGATACGTTATTATCAGGATATTGCCATATTGTATGTTGGGATTTTTTTCATCTTTTTTATAACCGCAATCATTTTCCCAAAGTAAAATCTGTCATTATCAACTGTTTAATCAAATAAAGTTTTCAGTCTAAACATCGTACTTAAATAATTTTTTAATACCTCACCACAGAGTGAGCGCCTAGCACCATCTAGTGGGCTGAAAAGTCATTCAGTCAGTTAATTTTTATTTTTCTATTACTCAAAAAGCTGACTTTGTATATGCATTCAAGAATTTATGCGATAAAATATCGATACTTGGTGTCTGTGAATCGATTTAATATCATCAAGCAAAATATCTCAATATTAGTATACTGCATTGATTTTTTTCCCCAAACCCCAAGTTTCCCTGGTCCCTGCAACTGTTTTGTCTCAATGTGATTCAATCTTCGGTGTAAGCTGGTCTTAAAAAAGAGAGAGCAACAACAAATGAAATAAACACCAGTCGGGAGGGGCAGGGTGCAGCAGAGTAGCTTCCTAAGGAGTCTCATGCTACAGCTAGCTTGGTTCCAAACGTTGCCTACCTCAGCTTTGAGCACAGACAAGACTCAGAGGAAAAGTCTCTGGTACCAGAGTCCTGCACTTTGTGCACCAAACATCCCACCTTAGTCACTCCAAAAAGTTTCCCCTGATCAAAAGGGCAGTGTAATTGGGTAAACAATTCAGTAATAGATAAACACAGTCTCTAACAGGCAGGGTGGATTTCTAGGTCCTTTAAGTTCAGAGCATACAATCAGTTGAGCTCCGGTGCACTCTGCTGACACCAAGTCTGGAAAGCAGTCACATGGTGCGGGCCCGTCACCTCTCCGGTCACATCACCAGGGCCAGCATCTGCACTCATTTGGCTTCCAGCAAGTCCCTTTTGCAAAAAAAAAAGGATTTCACCTCAGCACTTTTCCTTTCCTCATTTCGTCATCATTCAAGGAAATTGCTTTCAAAAGCATCTTGTAATCAACGGCAAGGATGAGAGATCACTAATCACAGTCCAATGTGCATCATTGCTCCTGTCATAAGGAAAATTGTAGTAGCGCGTGTAATGCCATTAAGCTAATGAAAATAATTAATTTGGCAACAATGGGAGATCATATATTTAACGAAGCAGTGAGGGTATATGAAATACTGAGAATCTGTCAATTTTTTCAATCCAGTGCTCTCGGCATGCTGGTGTGCTCTCCATCCAAGTTGGCAATTTAAAGTCTTATCAAATAAGCAGTGAGTGGGCTTTCGCACAGTAAGACTGAGCAGGAATTAACTGAAAAATCATTGACGCAAATGTGAAGGGAATATCTTAATAGCAAGAGTAATTTCCCTCTGCCAGAAGAACATTTTCTGGAAACGTTTTCAGTAAAACTCCATGTTTGGCAACTGGTATTGGATTTCACTGCCCCTCTATAGAGCTTTGGCCAGCAAGCAGAGCATGTCATACAGTAATCCATCAAAAAATCTTTAAAGACACTCCACCCCTGTGAGCCTGAAGAACAGAACCAACATTCTGGCAATTTTGTTCTTCATGGAAAATAGTGACTCTGATCTATATAGCCTATGTCTTCACATAAACTTTAACATCTGTAATATAGAAACGTATTAATTCACTCCTGCACAATAACACTTTTCCTTGTTCATATTTAAAAACTTGGCAGAAAAATGGATAAGTTGATTTATTTCAACTGTTTTGTTTAGTATCTATGGATGTTTTATAGGTCCCTCCTGATCTATGGGTTTGTTGATACTGGCCTATCACAGATATATCGGCATTAGAGTACATGTTCTCCGATATGCACCGATATTAAACCTGTTCTTTAGGGACGGAAAAAAAAATGCCTGGACTAGCAATTTACAATGGTGTAATTTTGTAGTTTGTCCAGTAGAGGGGTGTGTTATTTAACAACTAATAAATGAAGTGTTCACTGCTCAGTGCACTGAGGTTTGTAATAAAGTTTGTTAAAGTGTAAAATACCCTGCGTTTGATAACCACATTCAGCCGATATTATAATATCAGTAGATTTATCAGACATCAGAATTTTCTTTCCCAAATATCAGTATTGACATTGGCCCCAAAATTCTAATGTTGGTCGAGTCCAAGTATTTTCTGGTACAAAACTGAAGTTGAAAACGTTTTGTTCTTTGAATTGGCAACTTCTAACACTAACTTTTCACATCTACAGAGGAGGAATGTTTGGTGGAGCATCACATATACAAAGTAGAAATAGGATTGGTGATAACTATGAACTGACCTGACAGTCAAGGGCATTTCATCTTCCTCTGTTAATATTTCATATCAACAAGTCACAGAGAGCACGAGAACGCTTTTGTCGGGATCATAATGAAGATGTTTCTCCAATTTTAAAGGTCTTACCATTTTCTTTTCACACCTCTCCCCATCAGATAAACTGTACTTTAATTGCCGTTGAGTGAAGCAACTTTTTATTTTTACCAGACAACTGCTCATTCAGTTGCTCACACTGAGTGCAAATAGCAAAGAAGAAGCATTTGCTTCTGTTTTCACATCTTAGAGAAAGTAGTGAGTCATCTGTGGGGTCTCAAAGGGGGTGACTGTAAATTGCATCTGAGTGTAAGACAAATCCACTTTTTTCCCAACAGAACTGACGTATGTACTATGTAACATTTCTACATTAAAATGTCTGACATCAACTAACTTTGTTATATATTTTGTTGAGCTGTGTGCACCCCAAACATTTCATACATCATTCAAATTATGTAATTTTATTCAAGGTAACAATACAATTTGCCGCCTGTCACTAACTTCCAGAGTAAAACGAGTAAAGGAATGAGGAGGGAAGATGGCAAAAAGGACAAACATAACATGATAAAGCTTTCCTACATTACCTCATGCATAAAAATATCTCTCTGAGTCAGATAGGTTTTCATCTCCAATTGTTGCTGTTTAACAATGAAATAGGTGCGAATTTGCAATAGCTGCGACCAGCAGCAGATATTGTTGGGATGCAAAATGCTGTGTACTTGTTTGAATGTTAAATCCTTTCTTTTCTTTAAATTTGGAAAAAAAAAAAAAAAAAGAGCAAAAAAATAAAGATTACTGCCTGCAATGATGGCCTCCCACAAGAGTCTAACACAAATGGTTGATGAGTTATGGAAGGGGGTGGGGCTTAAGTGTAGGGGAGGGGCAAGTTTTACTACAAAGTTTGGCTATGTTACATGAATCCATTTAGAAGTTTTTCTCCTTTTTTTTTATTGACCACTCCCACTGCCACGCCTCCTTTTTAACCCTTGGCCCGAACAGTTAATCAGCTGCCCATGGCCGATCTTTCCACTAAATCATGTGCAAGTCTGTGAATCCAGAACCTTTTTGCAATAGGCCACTCCCACTGCCTTTTGGCAAATTGGCAAGAACGCAAACACACACACCACACACGCACACACATACACACTTGACCTCCATGCCAAATTTCAGCCTCATATCACAGTGGGGAATTTCTGAGGACCGACAGACTAGCAGCTAATTAACAAATCCCATGCTACTTCACGATGTCGCGAAACAATTTATTTTCAGCGTTTTGATTTAGAGACCTCGAGTGACAGGAACTACATACTGTGCATTCAATGGTTAAAAGACATAAGATATACAGATAAGATATACAGGATATGAGGCTTTATTGTCTTGCTTCACCACATTCGATTAAGTGTATGAGCTGTGCTTCCCATCAGAGCAGCCTCAGTCTTGTGTGCTGCTGATGGCTCTGACTGAAAAGACATAAACAAGTTTGACAGAGTTTGTCACACCTCAAGGTCAATGATTTGATCCAATTCTGATAAGAAAACTAGGTTTACATATGCACTTTATTATTATACTTCCTCAAAGGGGTACCCACACATACAGCCTCACATCTGAAGGCACAGAATAAAAAAACACCAGCAGAGAACAACAACATATTAGATGAGAAGCTGAGACAGAAAAGAAAGAGAAAAGGAGGTCATATTTATCTCACTTCTACGCCAGGAAGTCCATTTTTCTGACTTCTTTACAGGCCACAACAAGCCGAAGAGGGCACTAACTTTTTATACCATGATTTCCACTTTCAGTAGCCATCATGATATCAAAATGTCATATATATGAAGATATTTTCCTTTGATATTACATTACTAGGATTTTCATTACGTGTGAGTGTGTGTGCGTGTGTTTGAGTGTGTGTGTGAGCATAAACAAACTGTCAACAGTGTTTTATTGTCGGCTCATAAAATATCTTTGTAAGCCTCCGACTCCAATAAAACTAAGCAGTAATAATGTACTGAATGAATTAGTAAATGTCACTCTAATAAGACATGAAACTCCGTCTCACAGGGAAGTCGTGGTGTAATTTAAGGCTTTACCTTTTGGTGCTCTGTGTCTGATTCGGCTGAGATGTTTTTTTTCTGATCTATTTTGTAACTCTAACCACGTCTGATGTCATGTCTCTACAATCTAAAGACCTTTACACTCCGGATGCTTTTATTTTGTGTGATTAATTTGCACGTCAATAGTAGTTTTCCAACTGCTGACTGGGAATGAGTATTTTCACACAGAACACAAATATCACTCTGCGAAAAAGCCAGCCTTTTAAATTTTTCCTATCGAGGTTGATTTTTCCGAGCTTTCACGCTGCAGACAAAGGCATCAGCCGGTCGTGTTGGTTGCAAGGAACGAAAGTCACGTTCGTCTCCCACTGTGGAGCAGAAGTTTATGTGACTAGCGCCATTTTTGTTTTGAGAAGAATTTCAGGCTCTGGAAAACTGAAAACTATTGAAAACTACACAATATTAAATAAAACAAATGTTCCAACATGACAGAAAACAACCATGGCGACACAGCAAGTACTGTTTTGTTTGTCATTTCTACACATGGGGAAGTGTAGTAGCCGTTTGTCAAACAAAACCAACGAAAAGTTTCAAATCAGACTTTTAAATCATAAAAAAATCAAAGGGCCACCTTTGCGCCATGGGTTGTGGAGTACACGGATGGGAAAAACATAAGGTCCAAACGCATGTCCAGTTTCAACAAAAAATGTGGTTTATTTAACCAGAAAACAAGCAAACACAGAACAAAGAAAAAATCCTGTGCCTTTCC
>JAQLOL010000024.1:23299635-23321217 GCA_029783665.1 Naso thynnoides | reverse complement strand
AGAATAATCAAATCTAAACACTAAACAAAATACTAAATTAAACAACACTAAATACAATAAACAAATAGCTCCAACAGGAAGAATTGGAGCCTTCACTAGGAGTCTTTCTACCGCTGTGTGCGGTGTGGACCTGAGACTCAGCTATGCACAGCAAGCCAAAAAACTCTTTCACAAATTTGTAGTCCTTTCTGTCGCAAATTTGTGTTGCTGCCAGTCTGAACGTGCGAATTTATCGTTGGCTAGTATTTTGCTTTTTTTTTGTTTGTTTGTTTAGTCATGACACTTCGGTGTGTAACGGCTTTAAGACAGATTTCTATGTGGGCTCTCATTCTGCTAAAGAATCAAATTTATTGTCAAATGAACCAACTTGGCAGTTCAACAAGAACTGCACTGAAATCACAAAATAAAAACAGCAGAATAAGACACTTTCTAATGGTATGTGTTCAGACCAGGGTCTACTGCACACTTTTCCCAAGATGCTCTTTGGAGATGGAGCCCAGCAAATCATACCCCATGAGAAACAGTAAGGGATCCTTCAGGATCTTCTCTACACTTCAAAATTAATCCAAATTTATGAGCATAAAAATTCCTGCAGTCGTTGCGTCTTGTCTTGTAGTCATGGAGGCTTGTTTGCATGACAGCTTTCTCCACCCTCTCTCCTGTTGTTGTAATTTAGATGAATAGGCAGATATAATAACAATTACGGAGTCATCTGGTCACAAGATTGCTATATTACATGTGGTTCACGCGTACGCACATAGCTTGGTTCGAGGACGTAGTTCTGTTTTTAAGCAAGTCAAGCAGAATCAAATCCAAAATAAAGAAACTGCAGCAAAACTGTAATTAATTAAATCTGTCGTTCAAAAGTTCGGGAGCGGAATGGAGCAGAGAAAATTGATTAGCTGCCTTCTACTGTATGTTATATGAAGGGTACGAGGAGCAAAAGGCAGACTTGGCATTAATTATGGTCTGCGCTCAATAAGTCAACTGAATAAACGAAGAAATGACTAAGAACAACAAGAGTGGTGTCAGGTCACGTGCAAATAAATTTTTAGACTGTTGTCTAGGCAGGCAGTGGGGGAAAAAAACAGTGCAGAACCCAGCAAGTTAATCCTTAAGCACATTTCCCGTGAAAATAGCGCTGCAATATGTGAGAGGGCAAGGTGTCACAGACTGCAGCCACTGCAGCACTTCTCTCAAGTCTGAACATGCCAAGGGCTACAATTTGTCCTGCTCCAAAAAGTGGATGTCTGTTGTGCCAGAACAGGTCATAATTAATCTCTAGAGTGCTAACAAGGAGAGGCTAAACCACTGCAAACAGGCTCTGCTGTAGCAGCTCTCCTGCAGACGGTCAAAGCAAAGTGAGCTGGTACTGCACTCTCTGTACACTATGACAGTGGAAGAACTTGGTTCATTTGTGGGCTGGGCTCAAATCCTCCAAAAAACCTTCAGTCTCTTCCTACTTTGCTGCGACTAAGATAATATGCAGTGAATTATGAGATCAGGCTCTTCATGCCTTCTGAAAACCTGGAGGGGAAAGAAGCAGACAAAATGTCCCCCGCCTGGGTCGTTGGGAGGATGAGGACGATCATTCTCTCACAAATGTTCACACCTCAGGTAAGAGCAGGTCCAGCACACGCCAAGAATATTCATCCAGCATGCTGTCGAGGAGCTCCGCTGGCCAAAATATCACCAAACACTGGCCAGTTTTTGATCTTTTACTTACGGAGGCGTGCAATTTTCCCCCAAAAGCATCAACAACAACATTTAAAAAGGTTTCTGCTGTCTGTGACGTTTGCAACAGGAAGAGGCTCTGGCAAATGATTCTGTTTGTTTGTTTGTTTGTTTGTTTGTTTGTTTTTGTGTATAGCAAACATTTCAGCTGATAATGGTGTTTGGATATGCGTTTGAACATCTCGTTTTGAAATTTTTAGTCCAGTGCGCAGTGTTGAAATAAAACCTTTTCAAAAGTTTCTGTCACCTGAATGTTTGAATATGAACCTTCACATCAAACCTCGGCTCACACACACACACACACACACACACACACACACACACATACCTCAGACGGCCCCCATCTCTGTTTTCCTGCATCACTCTACATCGAAACAAATCACATTTGCTCCAGCACTTCATTACACTTAAATCTCAGCACGTAGCTGCACTTTACCTTCGCTGATATCACCCGCATGAGTCTGCCTGATTTACAAGCCATCAAGGTGAAGTTGGGACTTATTTGAACTTGAAAACTCGAGAACTGTCTTTGTTTGAGTGTCTTCTCACCCCTCAGCCCACCTCGTCTCTGCATGTGTGACTTTTTGGAACATTTACTGCTGTTTACGCGCACATATCCCGGGGCTCTGGCTCATACCAGTTCTCCAAATAATTTAGCACTCGTACCAAAAAAAAAAAAATGTCATGTCACATGTCAACATTACATTCAGTTATTGTTGCCACTGTATGAATTCCGGATCTGGGATTGGTCCACAACGTCCAGTCACAGAGTTGCGGGAGAGAAAAACATGTTTACTTACCAGATTAAGCACCGTCTCAACAATATCCCGGTTGCTAACCTCTCCAGCCTGGATCAGTCCGATGAGAACAGCAAATTTCATTTTGATATTCCGGATTGGAACCGATGGATTGATAATCCCAGCCGGGAGGAGCACTGAACCTGAGCCGGACATCATCATTGTCTCATCGGCGGCAGCGGAGACTGCAGCCGCGTGTTGCCTGTGACCTGCGGGAGGTTGTCGGTCCGAGAGAGACACCGAGCCGGGCATTGTCACCGATCTCTCGCCGGTCATTTCCAGCCACACCGGGTGGCTTCGGGCTCTAGTTGCACGCTTCCCCCGTGTAGGAAATTGAATCACTGTTCTGAAGCATCAAAAAAGAAATGAATGAGAAGACTCGCGAAGCCCCGGAAAACAAAAAACAAACACAAACAAGAAATCACTCTCTGTCAATAAAATCCACTCCCGGGAGTTCCGGCGCGGCAGTCCGGTGTGTTGTCGGTGTTAGTCGGTTAACTGAGCTGACTGACCTGCACTGTGTACACAAAGATGTGTGTATGTGCCGCTCTCTTGGATGCGCGTCTCCGTGTCTGTGCTGCTGTCACTGCCATGTTGCCGCCCCCTGCCTGCGGTTCCGCTCACCACGCCTGCGCTGGCTGCACCGATGGAGCTGGAGAGCCGGAGACTGACCGCAAATACGCGCTGTCCGCCGGGCAGGTGGGAGCAGCGAAGTGCGGAGTGCGTCATGGAGCAAAAAGGGCGACTTGTAAAAAAAAAAAAAGACATATATTCAAGGGGGCTATACTGCCATACACATGTATTTGACAAAGTTTAACTCTTGGTCAGTCAAACCAATTCAGTTTCATTTTACTGGTACTAATACAATGACGCTAATTAGGCTACTGCAAAAAACAAAGATGGCAGCCGGAAGTTACCTGATTCATGAATCCTGCAAGAGAAAAGCAATGTTTTATGAACAATATTGAGCAATTTAAAATAAAAATAGGCCTAATACAGAAAAAAAAACATGTTTTCAAATGAGAAATGTTCAAAGGCAACTATGGTGAGTGATGGCAGGAAATCCAGGTGCACCTAATAACACTGAGGACCTTATAGAGGCTAGCACACAGACTTTTCTATTTCTATTAAATAGATTTTTCTATGATATTAAAGTTTTAGGCAGCTGGATCACCAGAGCAGTTAATTTAACCCAGTTTACTCCAACTAAAGAGTTTTGAGCTAAGTCATAGATTGTTCAGTGCTGTATTTACACTCTCAGGTCTTTTTGTACCAACAGATTAAATTCTCCAAAAACAAAACATAACATGATGGACTGTGGTTGTTGGTTTTAAGACACTGAAGTTAAGTTTTGAAACACTAAAAAGAACAGATGTTATTTCGGTCTACTAGCATACAACTAGCCCTGCCAAAGACTAAAATAAGATCTGTATTGTGAGGCTATGTAAAATTTTATTGTGTTGGGTATTAAACCTCCAAAGGTGTGATGGTTTGCTTTTATTAAAAAAAAAAAAGATATTATTTAAGAGACTGCATCACTGAGCTGTTCAGGCCAACTTTTTGCTGTAGACCATGCATGAATGTACAGTATAACATTGTGCCAGTATACATGCAAACATCTTGTATAGTTATCTCATTGACACAGAGAATATGTGTCAGGCTACATGTCGAGCTCCAGGTGTGTAGCCTACAGTACATTGATCAGTCTGTTTGCAAGAAACATGGATAGTGATCTATGCAAAGCAACGCTAAAAATCTAATTACACTCAGATAAAATCACTTGGTTATCAACAAGATATAATTTCTCCCCGTGCTCCTGGTGACTCATAACTTGGGTCTCCCTTGTGAATTTACAAGCGCTAGTAAAAGCTATACTGAATTATAGACTATGAAGGAGCTGGATCCAGTGAGCAGATCCAGAGCAGCGACCGGCGGCGTTGTTTATGGTATGATCATTTCAGAAAGGTCTGCTAGCAGTATAGTATTCTTTAATGGTTTTGGTGAATGATCCTTTTACTGTCATCGGGTCTAAGCGGCCACGACCTCTTATTTCATCTTATTAATTGTCTGTTCTTTTCCCAGCAATTTTGTTTCTAAAAATCCTGTTTTACACCCATGCATGTATACATACTAACAAACCATTGTTATATGTATGTATAGGGCCAGAGAAATGTTTGTTTTCAAATTAATCATTCCTTTAAATTATGAATTACATCTACACGGTGTATTTTACAAATTCTGCATTTAAATGTCTTATATTTTAAATGTTTTCTAAGAAGAGTTTTAAGAAGAGTGACTTCTTCAATATGGTCTGTTTTACATGTCCCGTAGTAATATCAAATAAGATTTACAGTATAAAACATACACCAGAACTGGTGGTTATATAAAAAAGACTGACACTGACAGCTTGGCAACATTCCTGTATCGTCCTGACTGACAGCCAGAAGCTGAGCTTGCATTTCATGACCTCGTTAAGCTGATCTGTGTCAGCATGGCTTCAAAATAGGTAGAAATAATGTCAGGCTTTACAGCTACCTATTATGTACACTACCAGAGCCTGATTTAATTTGCTGTAATGTGATGCAGAATAACTGGCAATCTGGTTACTTAGCCAGTTCACTTGTGAGTAAATTAATACTATATTCATCCTCTGATGTGAATTGTTTTTGTCTCACTGTAGTCTTATGTGTGTATTTTCAGATTGCTACATATTTAAATTAACATGCAGCAACTTAATTTTGTGAGTTGAATCGGGTTCAATTTCTTCTTTGTGTCTTTAATGCATTGCGTTTTTTAAATTCTTGTGCCCAAAGGGGAAATCATGCCCACAGACTCCATCCCTCCTCTTCTCCCATCCCCTCCGTTAATCATGCTGGTCCCCATTCCAATGAGAACAATAAAATCTGCTAGTACAGAACGGAGGTCAATGGAGGGGGTTTGACTTTGCCATTCACACATTTGGAGAATGTACAGGGAACTGAATCCGAAGAGCAGATTTAGACTCAATGACCTGCGGCGTTGTTCGTGTAATGATCGTTTCAGTAAGGTCTAACACAGCAGCATCTCACTGTGTTCTGTAACAGTTTAAGTGAATGATCCTTTTATATATTGTCAATGTGTCTGAGCAGCCATGATGTATACTTTTATCTCAGCAAGGATTTTTGTAGATACTAGATGGTGATTTTTTCAAGCCATCAACTGAAATATATTTTAATACTTTTACAAAATGGGCATATTGTAGCCGCTTAAGGCTGAAGCAATCATCTCTCTCTACTGGATACTGTATCTCAGAGGATCTATGTTCTCACCATGCCAGTAACTGAAAATACCTGCTGTACGGGGGACTTCATTTTAATAATGCTGTCCTGGCTTAAAATAAAATATAGTCCAGCTGAATATTCTACTGATCAGAAAGGGACATCTAGTGGACAAAATGACAATTTATCGGGTTTATGTGGTCATTCAAAGTTTTTTCCTTGCCTTTTTATATAGTGAGTAAGATTCAATTTTAGTTTACTGTTTACTTCAGGGACCACGTACAAAATACATTCACGTCCGAAAGAGGAAAGATGCTTAGCAACAGATTTAGCTGCCAGCTCATTTCAAACTGCAGTGGCAGGTGAAAGGATACAAAAAAAATAGATTATTGTGTCTCTACTACAAATGGAACAACAAACTACTGATTCCCATACAGGTGTATGAAGATACACAATAACACAGAAAAACACACTCCATAAAAAGAAACACAAAATGGAATAAAGAGATCAAATTATTACATACATTTATCCAATGTTAATATGATAAGACTAAATGTTGACAGGTCTGATTATTTAAAATCTTTAAAATCTGGTTATTTACAAAGAAGAGCCAGACAAAAAAAGACTGCGCTCATCATTTTATTTAAATTTCAAATCACCGTTATATTTGCATTGAGTTTCACTGAAAGGTTAAATAGAATGAACATGTCAGTCCATCCTCCCATGTGGACTGCCTGCAGTCACATGCCTCCTTTGAATGGCCAGCAGAGGTCGCTCTCTTCCTAGATTGAAGAGAATTGTTTAAGTGAGCGCATATGAGATATGTGCACGACTTTGGATTGTAAACATTTTCACAGAGGCATAACTGACTCTGTTTTATACTCATTTTTCATAAAAAGCTTTTAGACACTTTTACTTATCAGAAGCTTGGCATCCATTACTGAATATTTCTTGTTTTATCAGTTTGATGTGAGAGGTAAATTAAGAAACACTGCATACAAAGGTTTTTATAATTTTTATAATTTTATTAAAAAATGATGTCTCTTGTACTTGACTGCACAATCCAGTACCCTTAAGCAGGTATGATCAAGTCAAACCTTAAGTCATTCTTTTCACAACCATGGGAGGTCAAAGTTGAATAAAATTACACCCATTCCAAAATGGCAATACTGAAGCAAAGTAAAACCAGCTTACAATTTTGTACCATATGTATTACAGGAAATTTGACACAGTGAAACAATCAATATATAGGATATTAACATACGTATTATTTCCCTTCATATATATACAATATACACATCTTGTTTGCATGTACAGTATATTTACATAAATATATACAGACACTTGAGTCTACATCATAATAGTTATAGCTTTAAATCTGAAATGAATAACATATACATGCTTCCCAGAAGCGTTTAAGAGCTTAAATGTCCTAGACATTGTAGATTAAAGCAACAGTAATACAATATTATTTAAGAGAATAATTATCATAATATACAGGTTTAGCAAGATGAAGGTAAATAAAGTCCTTAAGCTAAGGACATTGGCAGGATGATTAATTTGCCATTGAGTTATAATGCTCTGTTGTACTCTTTTGTCATTGTGCAAGTACAGAGGATTTCTACTCTGCAAAAACAAAACAAAACAAAACTGAATACACTGTGCTTTAGTTCTGGGGTCCTGTTTATGCATTGCATCTCTCTGTTAGCAATGACTCAAAGGCTCAATCTTGACTTCAAGGCTTGGCAGACGCAAGTTAAAAAGAGTTTCAGATTTTGGTCTCTGGGCCGTCTGCAATGAGTGGCTGAAAGGAGTTGCGGACACGGGCAGCTTCTGCAGCACAAAGGTGACCAAAGGCTTTGTTGTACCAATCTGGAGTCCTTCCCCTGTAATCAAGCAGTATATTCATTATACCAAAGCTTTAATGCACATTCAAGAAGCTTCAAATAAGTAACTTAAAAATGCGCTGGTGTATTTTATGTGTGTAAGAGAAAATGTAGTGAGAAAACCCTTAAATGCTTGTGGAACTTACTTTAAGTCCACTCTGCAAATGTGAGTTAGTCTGGACTTTCCGGAGCCGCAGGGTTCTAGCAGGTAGTTGGACTCGAGGACTATAGCTCGCACACCTCCAACGGGAGGACAATCCTCGTGCTCTAAAGACACAGACACCAGAGAGCAGGCACCTTTGGGCAAGTCTGTCCTCCACGACCTTGAATAAAAGGAAAAACATTAAGTATATATCCTATAGAAAGTATACAAAACGACTCTTTTTAAACAAAGTATAACATGTTGATTAGTCTGTCTTTTTTATTGCCACTCACCTGAGAACCACAAAGTCCCTGCTGGGATGAGGGGGCATGCGATTGAGGATGTACTGAAACACCTCTGTCTGCTTGTCCAGTGTCTCACACACTTTCCACTGCAGCAGGTCCACATCCCACAGGTGGCGCTCTCGCAGCACACGGTTCAATACTACGGACGGCGGGGCCTCCACTTCCACAGACACCCGCCAGCGTCTCAGAGGGTTCCCATCTCCCACCTGGACGGGACACACAAACAAAAACCATCCTGTTAACTCCCAAATCTGAAAGCAAGACCCATGCATGAGGTTTACTTTTTTCTAATTTATAACTGAAAGGAGGCAATGGAGTTGTTTTTTTTTTTTTAATGTATTAACATATTAACATAGATGAGACCATAACAAATTGACACCAACCTTCTTATAGTAGAGCTCTGTGTTATCAGAGCTGTTGCAGGACACCCAGTATTTGGACTTTTCCCGGGCCTCTTTGAGCAGGTTCTGAAGTCTCCACTCCATGTGAGTTTGGTAGGTTCCGTCATCATCTTCCAGCTGCTTGCACAGCTCACTGATTGTTGGTGCATGCAAGTCGGCCTCCACGTATGAATTTCGCGACTGAGTAACCATCTCATGAGGGATCTAATGGGATGCATAAAAACAGGAGGTAAGACTGACAGCAAACATGCACAGCGGGTGGCCTGTGGATATTTCATCCAGGCTTGAAATTCTTGCATCATCTCAACTACAGGTTCTTCTACCTCAAAGAGTCGGTTGCACTCTATGATCATGTGAGCGAGGCCCTGTGTTGCCGCCAAGTTTTCATTCAGATCCTTCTGGTCTGGTCTGCCAGTGGCGTACTTCTTCTGCATGGCCCTGGGGATTATGGGGAGAGAAAACGTATTAGGACTAGCGGGGTCTCCCGGTCGATGTCCCCCCACCAAACAAAGTATATAGACCCTTCCTCTGCTCTGCAGGAAACCCCTTTGATCCCTTTAGTAACAATTTCAACATGGTAAATTAGAGAGCTTTGCTTTGTTTGTACACAGCATGATCTCATAAAGTACTGAGCTTTAAAAAGAACGCCACATTTTTTAGAACTGCCTCAGAAGGAGAGTAATCTACTGCACCCCTGAGGCCTGAGCAAACTCTGTAGCACATTTTATGTCTATTTTTATGGAGTCATAGGTGAAAATTATAATGCTCAAGTTAATAGAATGCATGCATGTCTTGTTCATTAACTTTATTTAGGCACTGAGTGGCAGGTAACTGTGACACTGGAGGAGATGAGAAAAAAAAAAACTACCTTGGTGAGAGATTGTCTTTTTTGAGTATGTTGAGGTGAAAAAGAGAAGGGGCCAAGCACACAGCGATGTTCATGGGTGTCATCTGGTTCTCCTCCACAGAGGAAGTGACATCACTGAGGAAACAGAGCAGCGTCTGCAGCACCTCTCGATTTTCATCTGACATCAACATGATGGCTGCCTGGACGGCTTGCAACCTTTGGTCCTTCGGCACGTCTGAACATTCGAGAGAATTGATTTCTATTATCTCAGCATTACTGACTTATTGATAGAGGAGAGACATATTGTCAGAGGTCATTAAATAGATGTGATATTGCATTCTTACACTCTAGGTTAGGTTCAGGTGCATTTCACATTGTTCTCCAAATAAAACAAAGCTAAGTGAGCAATTAAAAATACTCTGAAACTGGTCAAAGAGAAACAAAGTGAGATTTCTGTCCTTACACTGATAGATATGGAGGAAGGTCTCCCCCAGCTTGCTGGTGAGCAGAGGCTCAGGCAGGTCCCTGAAGAACTGCTTTACCATGTCAGCCACATCATAGGCCGACTGATCCTCATAGTTCACATTGTCTGGAGAACTCTCATTCATCTGCCGAAGAGCTTGAATTCGAGACTTCACCCCCGACTTACGAAAGAGACCCACCTGCCAGTGAAATACAAGTGTTAATGTTAACTTGACAGCTGACAGCGATACACACTTACATTATGCAGCAGTTCCGCTCGCTGGATTGTCATTACACTGATAGTGTATCTGCAACCTGCGGCAGTCATTGTGTACTCAAACCTTACACCACATTATGCACAGTAGATAAACCCGACCTTTTGTTACATCATAGGTGAAAATGCAAGTCATGTGCAACTTGAGATCGTGTGTGCTGTGGCTGACCTGGTCGAGACACTGGCTCCTCAGGTACCGCAGGGCCTGCTGCAGGCCGAGGGGCAACGGCTGTCCAGAACGCTGCACATGCACTATGAGAGGCACTCCGAACACATTCTTATCCTTATAGTCTGGTACCTTCATTCTCTTCATAAACTTTGGCACTGACCTACAAGGGACATCAGCAAGAGATACTGTGTTTGACATCTTCCTCTGCTGGCAAAAAAAAGCCAATCCTCCAGTGATATAAAAACAGCACAGAGTACAAGTACTTTTACCAAAACATGAAACAGTATTAAAGCTTGTAGGCCAAAAGGGAATCTTATTAGAATAATTCAAGAAGGTCTAGTTACAGGATTAGGGTTAAGGGTTAGGGTAGAAAGATAATAAAATGTAAAGGAAAGATGTAAACGACCATGAAACCAAACACAAGTGAATCTTGAAAGTTAAAACAGGACTTACCATGTCCAGCCATGCTTGTTGGACATGGAGTATTTCTCCATGATTGCAGTAAGACGCAGCAAAGAAAACTTCTGCAACAGACTCAGCTGGCCTGCTGACTGGTTGGTGATCTGCAGGGACGCCACCGAGTGACTGAGGCGGTTAGATATCTGAAAACTGGGCCACCGTAACCTAACGCCATCAAAAAATGAAACAGCAAAAAGAAAAAAGAGAGGTATTTTCCTTTAGTACTTAGAAAACTTTTAGAGGTGTCCTTCCGAACATGACAGTATATCTTTCAGCAAAGCTGCATTATTCTTACCGATTGGGTCTTGTGAGAGAAGCACCTACTCCTGAGTCCCTCCTTTCCCTGAGCCTTATAGATTCTGTCTCAGCCAGCGATACTCTGTCTCTGTCCCCGTAACTCGGTGGGGTCTGGCTCTCTGTGACCGAATTTCCCTCAAAGTCCAGTGTGATCTGACTGGATGACTGGAGGCCTCCTACGTCTTCCCTCTCGCCGTCTACCCGCGTCAGTCCTTCTCCGACAGGCAACACATTCTTTGACCAGTGGTCCACTATCTGCTGAAGACCGTTGACATGCAGCAAGATATCATCCAGGTGAGGGAACAGGTCCTCTTTCTCCAGGTCGATCAGGTCTCCAGTGCTGGCATACAGATGTGAGCCAGGAACATTGTCATACACACTGATGCGGCTGCCTCTGGTGCAGCACTGGGTGACAAGCCTGGGTTCCTTCTTGCTTGAAATCAGTGGCGAGTCCAGGTGCATGCTGCCTGTGTGCCAGTTGATAGAGACCCCGTTGGCTGGGGACAGGCTCTCGATGGACAGTGCTTTGGGGAAGGTTCCTGGTTTGTGGTCTTTGGGAATGTGGACCACCAGATCTTCATAAGAGCAGAATTCATTTCTGCGGTTTTGTTCTGCGACTTTGTTCACTTGGGTGCCTGAAAAGATGTCAATATCCTCCAAGTACATGCCACTGCGCTTGTGGTCAGCCCGGTGAGCTTTACGCTCTTTCAGGCTGGGTGTGCTCACAGCGCTGCCACTAGAATGGCTGCTGCCCTCACTGCTGGACTGGGAGGGCACAACTTTGTTAGACTGTGTTTCTTGAGTCCCACCATCTCCATTTATGATCTCAACACACTGCAGTGTCTTCAGAGCCTGAGCCTCCTGCTGCAGCATGGGAGAGCTGATCACCAACCTCTTACGACCCCTTCCCAGAGTTCCTCGGGAACGCAGTGTCTCCATGCGCTTCAGGAAGTCTTTGGCACGGATGCGGCTCGTCTTGCCATGCTTATCAGGTAGTGAGCTGTAGTGAGCGATTTCTTTGGGGATGTGAGGCATTGTGAGAGAAGTAGAGTCTGGCATTGCTGCAGAGTCCGAGCACGTGCGGTTGGAGCAATCAGATTCCTCCGTGCTGAGGCCCCGATGGCCACTGCCTCCGCTGCTCTCACTGTGCAAAGATGAGACCTCTGGCTCGCTGAGATCTGTCAGAACGCTCTCGCTGCTGGTGGTGGTTCTCAGAGGCACGCCGTCCCTCAAGGGCTGACTCTCTGCGTGGTTTCCAAGTAGACAGTCGATATCCTGTAACCTGGACCAACGCCGGCTGCTCCACTCAAAGGTCCATTTGTCACTGATAGCAAACAGGTCTTCTTCATCAGAGTCTTCACTCTGGGAAGTGACAGATCATGTTACATCAGTTACTGATATGATTTAATTAGCTTTTGCTAATCTTGTTTGTAGGGATGAATGTTTCTATTTATGTCTGTCAAACAGATTTTCATAACTGTCCAATTAAAATATAATAAATATAATTAAATTAAAAAGATCAAGCACACACATACAGCACTTGCTAAAATGCAGTGTGGGAATACATTAATTCAGATTGACATATAACATAACATGTATAGCCTTTGCATATTTTCTCAATTTGCTTACTCCACAAAAGATAATTCTCACATATTGCTTTTTGTGTCATGAGTGACAAAAATCTTAACAACATCAGCAAGCCTGCAAGGTAGGAGGGCGTGCATGCTAAGAATATACCGCATCACATGCAACATGCATCGCAAAAAAGCAGAGTTAAACAGGGAAGGCAGGAAATAGCTGGAGGAAGTGTCTGCTCCGAATTAATAACATTATGGAGCCAACGGTGATGTAACACTGGACAAATGATTCCACTGATTTGAAGACTTTTCCAAAAATAGACCAAGGGAAGAAAAAAAAAGTATTAATAAAAGCCAGCAGGCTACATTCCAAACTTGGGGACGGATGAAAGGCAGCCACACTCAAAAGGCATGAAAACAACAAAGGGACAATCTTAAATATCATAGAATCTACGTTAGAGGGATGAAGCGGGATTATATTTGTGTTGGTGCAGGAAGCATTTGCATAACTTAAGGCTTACAATAATTCACCTTGAAAGCCAAAGGCTGCAGAAGAACCAAGAAGAGGGTTAAGCGCAAGTGAACCTATTCACACAGAAGGCCTGTCCGGTACTTTCAGAGCGGGGCAGTACAAGAAGAAATTTTGGAGAATAATCCAAAATAGGCTAGGAATAGGGAAAAAAAGAAAAGATGACTCTAATGCTTCAATGACGGCTCTTCTGATCATTGTGAAGCAGATTTCACCAAGCATTGGTTTGTTCACCCTCTGATAGGGAATGTGAGCTGTGTTTAAATCATCATTAATTTTGAAATGCAGCCTGTTTTGGATCATACTCCGAAAATTTCTTCACTGCAGAAGCACTCTTGTGATGATAAAGCTGGTAATCTAGAGTCGGCACTTACTTTCTTCTTCGGAAGGTTCACATCAAGTTTCATAGAGGCACATTTGTTCAAGGTGTTGAGCCGCCTGAAAGAAAAAAGGCCTGAGAATGAAAACTGTTCTGATCAAGCAAGAAAAAGCACCAGAGTATCTTTACTAACGATCTCTCCAGGAATAAATCCAATTTTGTTTGCTATTTAAGTGTTAACTCGATCAGCTTCTGGTCTGGATGAATAACCAGACCCAGAGACAATTCAGTTTGCCCGTGCGACAATCTCCTAGATCTAATGACCACTGGTAATTTCCTGTTGCTCTGTTCTCTTTCTCTCAGCACTGGATGGAAGTGATTGTGGCTTTAAAAGTTGTGTGCAGTAATTCAAAGAAGAGTTAATAGAAGGTAAACATTCAATACAATCATGCGTAGGTCCTAACCAGCTATTTTTAACTTGGCATACTTAGTATTTCATTCCCTCCGAATTTCTGAATTTTGAGGGATGGTTTTAATTGTGTCTGACGAGACTTGCCCATACACACAGAGTGTAATGACACTTGCGCACCAGCAAAATGAAAACTTAACCAAAAAATCTAAGAGAAGCAATGAAAACAACATTTTTAATCAACCGTAAGTCTAAACCCTGGAGCAAGTGCTTAGTGATTAGAGGTTTGCAAACTGGGATAAATAAAGTAAGCAGCTCTAAAAACTGTACGTGAACCAGCAGCAGCACGGAGGAAAAGATGACGATATGACCGAATACACCCTGGCTCATTGTACTGTGGCTTTATGCAAAAAGAATTTGTGGTGCCATAATCACGAGCTTTAACTGCTCCAGATTCTGCCAACAGGCGTTTTTACAGATTGACAGTATTGCTCTGTGACAGTAAATGGTCTCAGATGGAGGCTGCAAATATCCCCCAGTGCTGTAGATGACAGGGGTTAGCCAAACAGAAAGTTCTCATGATTGTTACTGTAGATAGTGGGACCCAAGAGAAGAAAGGATCTCTGAGCTGGGGGCCCTTTATTCCACAGGCCTAGAGGGCTTTGAATGTGGTTGCTAAAATAGGAGGCTGCTTAGCCGGGGATCAGGCAGAGCACTCACATACATGAAATATCTTTCAATTTCAGTTCCATCAAAGACACCCACAGTATGCAGGGTGGTATTTATTTGAGCAGACTGTGATGGCGTAACTGACAACAAAGCCATCCTTATGTTGCCATAGAGATGCTGGGAAGTCATGGGCAGAGTCACGTTGGAGGTGGAACTGTTTCCAATTGTCTTCTATTTATCCCGTGGCTAGTTTGGAATTCAGATGAGTTGCTTTAGGGTTGTTCAGAGTCACAGTATATTGAGCTGTGCGAGGCAACCCTCATGCTTCTCCTGCTTCCCTCTCGGGATGGTTGCCATGGATACGGTGGTAACTGAAGTGCTGTTTTCATCTCGGCTTGAAAAAGTACATGAGGCGTCTTACCCTACAAGGGAGTGATGTGGAGCCACCAGTTGTTCGCTCAGTGAACTTTTAGAATCTTAATGCTGTCGGGAATTCCAGCCCAAACACATGACGATGGACCAAACCTATTACAGTTTTGTGTTTTTCATCAATTTATACTTTAATCTATTTTTTAGTTGTGTTTAATTTTCAATCTTATTTTATTTCTTTTTTTTTTTCCAAAGAGGTTTTTGCCTGTTTCAGTTTAGTTTTTATTGTTTAAATATGTTCAGTTTCATTTTTAGTTTTTGTTAGTTTCACTATTGGTTGTAGTTTTTGTTTTGTTATATGGATATTTTTGTCAGGGGATTTACTGTAGAGGTGGGATTTACCTCCAGTGCAAACACACTTTTACAATAAATCACTTTTTAAAGGCTGTGACTCACAGTCACATTGAAAAACATCTGCACCTGCATCTGCAAACACATGCCTTTCAGTAATAGAAAAAAAAAGTTTCCTCAGCCGGGTTTAGCTTTTTTCCCCCTAAAGAAAAGCTCTTAAATAAATAAATAAATAAATAAAAATCAGCTAAGTATAATTTTTTTCCCACCTGGTTGAAGTTTTTTTTTAATTATTTTTGGTTGATTAAAATGACATTAAATAACATATATGATATTAGAATAACTAATATATTGATTTAATAAATTAAATAAATGCAACAGCAGTATGTGGAAAAACTTTAAACTTCATACAGGAATTCTCACATCTTTTTGTAAAGGAAATTATCTGTTTCTTTGACTTTGTTGACTCATGGATGAGTCTTCACAGGGTTGATGAAACATCTGGTTACCTGCACAGAGGTTCCACCAGCTCTTTGTCCAGGAAGTCATGATCTCTTTTCACAGGAGTTATGTCAATGGGGAACTGGGAATCTGAAGAAAAAGACAAAAAAATCAGATAAAGTGCTGAAATTAGATTTGAAATTTCAGTCGCTCTGATATAGATGCTGCTCACGGATCGAATAAATGGGAAAAAACATCAAGAAGACACATTCTTTCCAGAAGCACAGTGAAGGCTGGGAGACCATCAAACTTGTTTTGTACGTGATGCTAATGAGAAGAGACAGAATTTGCCCAAATAACAGCGCGCAGGCTTGTGCAGGCATTACGTCTTGCTCTGGGTATTGGCCTCCTCTTACATAACTTAAGAGACTGAATCCAGACCCACAGAATCTAACATTCCACCACATTCATGAGGAGTCGTTAACTTTTTATGAAAAGCAGAAGCAGCCGTGAACGCAAAGACCTCAACAGGGCTCCGTCTGTTCTTTGAGGGCGCAGACATTCAGATATGCTGCAGGCTTTCAAATGTAATAATAAGAGATTTCTCCATTAATGTCATTTTTTCATACATGACGCCCAGCAGCAGGAGAGAAACTCATGCTATCTGTTCTGCACTCAAACAGCCATTGTCAGTGCTCATTGCTTGAACTCTGTTACGACTATCTACAAACTGTCAGCAGACACATATAAAGCACCAAAGCACATCAAAAGTCTGGCCTCAGCGCAGAGATCTGAGGGAGTAGAGCTACTTTAAGCTCTGATAAAACCCATTTCTTCCCATGACTTCAGTCTTTAAACACAGAAGACATGTTTATGTAGTAACCGTAGCTTGGAGAAGATTAGACGTTAAAAGCAGCTGATGTTCCGCTTGTTTTGTGGTGTCTGAGGATCCGACTGGAGCCGTAGCTCCGAGGCTTCCTGAGGACAGTTGTGTAAATGAGGCTCACTATTCAGCCTGTGAATGCATGGTTTTGTGCACAGTGTCGGGGACGAGGGTGACAGATCAGATACGATTAATCACTCATCATGTAAGACAGGCCACATTAAAGTGTTTCCTTTCACGACAAATTTAGAAAAGCCATAACGACAATGCCATTTTTGGTTTGTAACAGAGCCCTTTTATTGGTGTGCTACTTTGTTAATCTCTATTTCAACCAAACAATATTTCCCCTCTTTCTGATAAATGTGTGTGGGAGTTTACTGACTGAGTGCTTTTATTACCTTCAAAGAGCTGAGCATACTGGGGGAATCCTGCTGCCCGCAGCCAGTCACACGCCTCTTTTGCCTCAATTTCTGAAACACAAGAATGTGTATGTCATAAAAGAGGTTTAAAAAGTCAAACTCAACCACATTTAATTGTTGTTATTTTGAGAAAAGCACTGGAAAAAAACGTCTCTGCCCCCGGTATCCTACAAACGTAACAGACATGCGGATGGACAGACCTGGATGATTCTCAAACTGAAACACCCCGTCTGAGTATTCTGAGATAACATGGATGCGATGTTGGCCCTGCCGGTCAGCCTGTCTGGATGGAGGAACCCGGTGCACTCACATGAAATAACATGGGACCTTATATAACCATCTGCTTTTTCTGTGTCTTTACTTTTAAAGCAACACATATGGCATGACAACAAGCGAAGGATTCTAAAAAAGAGAGTAAAAGACAAAACCACCAGAGATGCTATCATAAATAAACCATTTGTTTAAAGAAAGGAACAAAAATGACTCTCTGATTAACAGAATGACATAAATACAGATCAAAGCTATCAGTGACTGCTTATTAGAGTCTGAGCAAGCTATCACACTGGCTCTCTGATAAACAAATGGCCTCGGCAGTCGGGAGCACAGGCAGGTCCCGCTGCAGAGCAGAGCGAGCCGTCTGCAGACTTCAGAGCCGCTGACGACGAGGGAAGGAAACAGACCGTTGGCACCTCTCCATTAATGCTAATAAAGTCAGCTGCCATTTACCGCCTCAGTGAGACGGCTCTCTGACACACCAGTGCTACAGCACACACACTGCTTTAATCGAGAGAGAAGATATAAAGTTGCTTTTTTTCAACAAATAAAAGAAAGCAACTGAATAAGGAAGACGCCCATTAACATCATATTAATGTCTATGACTGTTTAAATGCATCCAGAGACAGTTTTCCCTCCCTTTATTGTTATGAAAGAGCAGGAAAAACACAGTTTATTGATCAGTTGATCAACAGAAAATTGTCAGGACAGATTTCTTAATTGCTTTACTGTTACGGTTATTCGCGGCATTCTAGTTAAAAATGTGAATATTACTCCTGGTTCCCACAATGATCTAAACAGACATCGGTTCAGACTCTTGAGAAACTTTATATTCATAAAAAAGAAACACAACTGAAAGATTAATTGAAAGTAAAAAATAATTGTTACTTGCAGCCCTAAACAGGAGAATCTGCTGTAAAAATGCACATAATACCTAAAGTTCATCCTACAAAAAAGAGCTATAAGAACTGTAAGTAAAACCATACACAGAGAACCAACAAACCCATTCTTCATCAAACTGAAAGCACAGAAATTTAAAGATCTGGTCGTATTAGAAAAAAAATCCAGATCATGAACAGAGCAAAAAATCAGCAATTAACAAACAATATTCAAAAGCTGTTTCAAATGAAGGAAAATAAATACGATCTACGAGGAATATGTATGTTCAGTAAACAGCTGGTCAGGACAAAAGCTGAACTTCACTGTATTTCAATAAAGGGAGTCAACCTGAGGAACAACTGTGATGAAAGAATGAAAATATGTTTAAGCAAATCTTTTAAAATATCATACTGAACAGATACAGGACGGACAAACAAAGAGGTGGACTGACGTAACCTGGTATGAAACTAACAGTGTGTCCTTACTGACCTGTGCTGTTTTTATTTTTTATGCTACTGGATCGAATGTGCTAATGGATTGAATGTCTTGTTTATGAATGAAGTATTTATTTGAAGCATAAAAAGGGGGTAGGACTAGAATTTTTTTTCATCCTGCACCCTTTTCAAACATTGTCTATTATTTTGTTGTTTACAGATGGTTTACTTAAGATGGAGCGGACTATTAGTTTTGTTTTGCTGCTGAAATATTTGTTGTGTTAACATGTTTGAAATACAGTCATCATCATCATCATCATCAAAGTCAGTCACTCTACAGCTTCATAACTGAGAATCAGAAATCACAAAACCTGTGTGGTAAATTGACACAAATCATTTCAGTAAAAAAACAAAACAAAACAGAGTATAAAGCACAAACATTAAATGTAACATGAAAATATTCTCACCAGTCCCAGTTTCGCTTTAAAGCCACACAGCTATCAAATTTGCTGCCGCCTCTCGTTCTCACACATAAACCTGAGATCTCGGCAGCTTTCCAGAACATAAAGAGCCTAAACATCCCACCCAAGAAAGTCTACACAGTAGCTGCACCCACGGGGAACTCACGGCTCTCCCATCGTACGTCTGTGGTCTCAGCTCCACTCCGCCTGCGCCTGTCACACTACAGCTGAAACACGGAGCGAGCTCATTCATCACACAGTGCTGGGTAATTACCGCCGCCGCAACCTCGCAGCAACGACGCTGCCGTCACCTATTCTTCAAACCTGTTGATCCACGACTCACCTGTGCTGCTTCATGTCTGTGTCGCAGAGCAATCAATGAAAAGTGACTTTGGTCTTCAGGCTGACCAACAACTGAATAAATATTAACAGTTCCCTGTGTCCTTGGATGACAAAACCCCTTCACTGTTTGCCCCCCTCAGCAGCAGTTGAGTCAACATGTGTAGGCTGCCAGGAGCCTCTCTGCTCTGTTCCCACCTGTATCACCAGGAACTCGAGGCTTTCTGCTCAGCCACGCTTCCCTCCCAGGTGGATCATATCAGGCCTGTATTATTCAACTGCAGCCCATAGTGAGAGCACAGCCAGGTCCTCTTGTGTCCCACAGCCGCAGGTTGGACCACTGGGAGCAAGTAACATGAGCCGGGAATTCCTCTCTGTTTGGCATTCTGTAACACGATACCAAGACATTCTGTCCTCTCATCCTCTCTCTAAGGAAATCTCTTGTGGATAAAAGGCTGGGCGGGCATCGTGCCAATGAATGAGAACTTGTGTTTGCTCTCCGCAACCCCTCAGCTTTCAAACTGTGTACAGTATAAAATTACAGTTTCACAAGGAGATGAAACCCAGTTTGGCTGCGACACAAAGGACGAGAATGTCAAAAAGCCGTGTGATGGCTGAAGTATCCGTGGCAAGGGCGACTCCTTCACTTACAATTCACTTTATGCAACGTTCACTATCAAGAGCAGCGGTTATGTAATTTATTGCTGAGATATGACATGTCACAAAGGGCCACAGGTAGAGATATGGCACACTTGGGAAAGTGCTTTGGCTGAGCAGACTCGAGCGCTGCCAAAACCATGACAGTTTTAGAGGCTTGTCCACATTCCAAACTTTCACACCATTCTTTACAGCCTTTGGAATATTTAACGACATACTTTGTTTTGACAGCAACACTTCGTTGCTAGTAATCCTCTCCCTATCTTACTCTTTTAGAAGACAAAAAAAAACCCTCACCAGATTCATTAATTTCTACGGGCTTGTACATAAAAGCAAGCCATCATCATCATCACTGAGGCACAGATTGAAATCCTTCAATCATCCGACACCATCATTTAGTTCCAGTAACAAATGATTGTGTACTCACGGGTTATTTTCATCATACAGCCAGAGAGGTTCCTGTATCCGTAAAGACTTTAGAAAGTGTCTCTCAGCGTGTCAGAGCATCTTCATTCCCACGCTGAGGCGCATTCTTGCTCTGTCTCGAAGCACAGCTTGCAGTTTGAACTCAGATCCACAGCTCCCTCTTCCCCCTTTCTCTTTCCATCTACCCCCAACCTCCATGTGCCTGCCCCAACACTAAATCTCTCCCTCAAACCCACCCCTTTCTGTGGCAGGCTCCCTAACGTTCACCCCCTCTCCCTCCCCCGACAGCTTCTTGTGCCCGACCCTCCTACCCAGCTCTGCCCACGACAACTCTTTTATACCCCACTCAGCACATTTTTGGCAAAGATCTTTGCCTCTGAATTCTGGGAGTCTTCTTGGGCTTTTAAACAAGATGAATTCCCAGCCTTTTCCTTGCATGTTTGCTTTCAGTCATTTCGGCCATATTACGTGATGTCAGCCTTTACAGTCTTTCGACATTTCATCCAAGAAGTGTTAACACTGTGGGAAATGTTTGATTTAAACAAACAAAAGGGAAGCGTGGTTTCAGAGCCCAGATGTTGTTCCAGCAGATCGAGGAAATGGAAAAACGTAGGCAGCTGAACCAGGGGAAAACCATGACATAGACTGTCAGCAATCAGCAGCAATGAATCACGCTGAGCCGCGCGGCTCACAGGACTCCTCGCTAACATCATCAGAGTGAGACGTGCGTCTGTTTCACCTCCGTCTCAGCAGCTCTGTCTGAGGCAAAACTCAGTGAATGAGAGGAACTGTGTCATCCAAGACAGAGACAGTGTTACACAAAACAAAGACAAAGTTATTTCAAGAATACCTGAAAGATTTCCTCAATCATGAAATATGTTATCAATAGATAGATAGATAGATAGATAGATAGATAGATAGATAGATAGATAGAAAGAAATGGATAAAAAGTACATATTGTTAATTTAAAAAAGCTGTTAAGGAAAAAGGCAGAAATAAAATTAGAAACAATAACTGGCAACATTTATGTAACTTGGGTTACATAAATGTTTTAATCTGAAAGGTGACTGACCACCTTTGATTTGATGTTTCTCCTTTTATAAAAAGCGTGTACAGA
>JAQLOL010000024.1:23276266-23299535 GCA_029783665.1 Naso thynnoides | reverse complement strand
CTTTTATAAATAGCGTGTACAGAGATACATATTAAACTAAAGAGGATCAGAGTGAAAATGTTTGCCACAGCAGTACGAGAAGGCGACATGTTAATCTTTCTATTCTTACATATTCTTTTATATTCCCTCATTCACCTTATTGGACTGTGCTGTGTGTAAAGTCGTGACTGAGAAAAGATCCATTTCCATCTGCAAACCTGCTGTAATGTTTTCCCAATTTTATCCACTTAGCAGCCTCATTTTAAATTATATATAATCAGTCAGATCACAAAAATCTATGATGTGTATGGAAACTCTATTATTTTATTAAATGTGCGGATAAAATGACCAGCACTTTCAATTACTGGGGCTGGACATAGCACTGTGATTACATAAGGGCATCTCATCCATTTCCTTCAGCTTAAGTAGAATTCCATATGTAGCCTGTTTTTTACTGCGCTGCTCTCTCTGTGACTCTGCCATTTCCTCTTGTAAAAGACAACTCCTCCGACCCACTGGGGTCACAACTGGGCACGACGCTGCAAACACAGACAGAGTGACGTAGGAAGTCCACTTTAGTCACCTTAACAAACTGAACAATAAATACACTCAGCGCATATCAGTTTAAAAGCACTGTAAAACAAACTGTGGCTCTAACAAACGCGTCTGTCCGTTTCCTCCCCCGCGCCAAACTGCTGCAGAGACGACTCAGTGAATCAGCCGTGACGAGCCAGACAAATATATCAGTCAAAAAACACAGACTGTAACCGAGCGCCCGCTCAGATCGTCTGCATCAAAAACACCTGGAGAAACAGAAACAGAGCGAAGCAGTAATGCGGAGGGGAAAAAAAAAAAAAAGATTCCTGGCTGGCGGAGAGGTGTCGTCACGCTGGGAGGCAGAGAGGAGAGGCCTCTCTTCGCCTTTATGATGCTAATTGCACACAGACACCCACTCACAGAGCAGTCAGCCTTACTGTAAGAGTAAAGACTAGACAGACTGCCAGGGGAAACACACTGCCCCCTCCTGTAGTCTGCCCAGAAACCACAACATCTGATGTCTCATGGCCAAAATAGCCCAACGCTTCCTTCTGTCTCACAGTTTGGAATTGGGCATGAGGGAGCAAACAGGAAGCACAAATACAAAAGCGAAAAAGAGCGACGCAGTCTGATTGCGCAGGAGGCGCGGATGCTCTGTTCTCCAGGTCCTCTGAAGAGAATGCTGGAAATGCACAAGGTGGATTAATACCGCAGTGCCCCATGTAATTCACCTACAGTCGTGGGAACAAAGCCTGCTGATTTTCAAGAGCAGGTTTTAATTAACAAAGCTCCACATTCCCCCCAAGACTCCAACATCCTCGGCACAAAGCGCCACAATCATCAGCCTCGCAGCAGGTGCCACTTGCTAATATCACATCATTCTCATCACCTACAAACCGGCAAGGTGTTCAGACAAAGAACAATGGCTAAATCTAGGAGATTATCTGTCTACAAAGGTGAGCAACAACACAGCGCCTTTGTGGATGTGACTTTCTTCTCGGTGCAGTGATTGGCACATGAGCTGGCTCGCCGGGTCGAGTAATTACAGAGAGCCGGCGTTGAATCACCCACGAACTTCCAGCCCCCCTCATTTGATCCAGCGGGGAACACGGGGGAACCTGTTATCCTGCAGTCAACACGGGACGCAGCTTTAAAATGATCAGCTCTGGGCTGCGTTGCTACGACGACAAAACAAAATTTCCTCAAATACAAATGAGCTGGCAAATCCCAAGCCTGCTTTTGCCCTGTGGTCCAAAGTGACCCGTGGAGAGCTGCTTTCAGCGGACCACAGGTCTCCAGTAACAAGTGGATTCACAAAGCAGACATCAAGGCCTCCTGGAGGACGGGGACTCGAGGACAAACACAGTGCCAGCCCATAATAAGCCTGTGCCAAGGAGGCATTAGCATTCTGAGCCTGCGTAAGTCGGGGGTTTCACACACATGATTCATTTAAGAGCCATGTTACACAAGACGCATCCGCCGTTTAGTGGTAGGAGTAGAAATTTTAATCATTCATGATTTTAATGAATCCTTTAATTCATTTTTTAGTATAAATAGATTACAAACAAACTTTCATATTTCGTCACTTCTTTACATTTAAAGATTATTTTGAATTGGCAGATGCAGTTACACATTTTTAAGTTAACGTCTCAGCTGTTCCATAAGCTGAGCCCTTTGACTGTTACACATCTACTTTTTATGTTTGCCCTTCCACCTGTCTTTTTGAACATACACACTCCGCTGTGTTAATAGCTGCTCTTTCTTGTTTCAAACAATTTCTGAATGCAGCGCGGGTGTAAGTGATGATGTGCTTTACGGGTTATCAAAGCAGTTTTCAGGTCCACAATACATTTAAATTTAAATAAATTGCTTTAAATAAAGCTCAGACCATCCTCATTTACTCCTCACTTCTTTGCTTTCTCTGACAGGCTGCGGGTACATAAAGTTTTGAGCGTACACACACTTTGGTTTAGGAGTATCTTGATATTTTTTTAATGAATCCACCGGGGAAGCACTGAGGTCTGCCTCTCGCTTCACAGCAGACACACACACTCACAGCAAGAGCTTATTGATTCTGAGGGTAAATAACACGACTGTGTGAGCTGGGGAGCTGCTGTTGTTGACCACTGCCAAAGCTTGCCGGGTCAAAAGTCATCGGAGCTGTGTTTTTCTCTTGAGGTCCTGTATTGAATTCAAACAAGAGCAGCACAGCTGTGGTAACACTGTCCTTCACCTCTGAAGGACACCCAGCGAGAAGCTTCTTTCATGTGCGGGGGGGAACAGCCCATCCACTCTCCCTCTTGTAGCCGTTTCTCTCTCAGGTCTGGAAATACAGTTACAGCTTTTGCATCTAGGGCGTTATGACCTAAAAATAAAAGATTTTTTTCATACCACTTTCAATTTTCAATTTTAATCAATTTTTTTTTTAACTACAAAAGACAGGTATTATTTCAAATAGGTTGTTTTTATTTTAAACAAACATGAACTCTCCTTTTGGGAATAAAGTGCAAACTTAGCTTTAACTAAACTAGATGGTTTTTTAAAATAACGGTTCGATTAAAAAATAAGATGAATCCCCCAATTTGGCATTAATAAAGTGCCAGCCAAACTTTCACCAGACTTCACCTTTAAAAGCTACAGGCCATATTCAAACCAAGTCAGGTGATGATGAAGATGCAGGTTTTCTCATTAATCTGAATGAGGTTCGTCCATTTTGGCTGCGGCAGAAAAAATGAAGCCGACTGCGGCAAAAAAGTTGAAACCAACTCAACTTCTGGCTGAGCCAATCATGCAAAGGGGTCGTCTTCCAGCAATCGACCAACCCGTGGATTGGGGGAGGAACAGAGGGCACAACTTGACATCAGACAGTGGGTCATGTTAAGTTAAAGTGACCCCACGGTGTTTTGGCGGACGCCTGATCTGGTTTGCATATAGCCTATGAGCAACGAGCAGAGAGAGTGACGTAGGCTACCATATTTCCCCTAGTTAAAGGAAATATTGATTTTCAGGAATTCCATTTTTTAAACAACCTCCAAACAAATTCATCTGAAATGCGATTTATAGCCCAACCCTATTTGCATCATCTACATGTTTTTTTACAACGATAAAATGCTGTTTGTGCAATGTTGGTGAGCAGTAGTCTCGTACTAAGCGTCAAGGCTGATTCATTTCTTTCACACAGTCCGGCCTGAGAAGACAAATCCAAGTCGGATGACAGCTTGAAGGAGCTGCACAGTTAAAACCATGTGGGGTCAGCGTGATGTTGTAAACATCATTTAACTATGGAAAATCGCTTAAGTGTCTCCGAAGGCATACGTCATGTGTGCTGTGAGTCACCAAACAACAGCCTGGGAGAAAAATGGGAAAGATTACCAGCGAGTCTCTGACCGTCACAACACAAATAGCCTCTCGGTGAGGGATTTGAAAAATATCCCAAACTGCAGAGCGATAGCACTCCGGATCTGATAGGATGTCACCGCCAGAAGACAAACACTGAGCAATGATGTGTGTGCTGAACAAGCCAAGGCTTCAAAGTTCAAACTGTTAGCTCTGCAGCGTTTTCATCCCACCGGCTGCAGCGTCTCACATTCACTCAGGTTTAAAAAGTGTTCTAGCAGCCACGCGGTGATTCCCGAGGTCCTTTCTCAAATCGCCAAAATGTTCATAATGCGTTATAGATGGACGCTTTGAGTAAAGTGTTTTCTTTTTTTTTTTTCCTTTTCATAAATACACCGTTTTATACAAATTAACATTATTCTGCCTCCTTATGGGCCGGTAAGGAGTCAGCTCGATAAATGTCTTGCCAAGTTCTCACAACCTAGAGGTTTTATTTCATATTTCTATAATTTTTGAACACTTGGAATAAACACAGTACAGACAGTGTAATATCAACTCGGGAGAGAGACGAGGTGGCAGATTGGACTGTGTGCATTCTTTCTTTTAGTGGTACATTTTATTGCAGCAGACTGAAGGAAACTCACTATAAAATCCTGCACACACAACACAGAGCTCCTGTTATTCGGAACAAGTTTGACCCTTCAAGATCATCACTATGTTCAAAGGGCAACAATGAAGCCGGTACTTAAATACAACGCTTTTGGCAGTGTTCCACTATTTACAATTTTCGGTCACTGATCTCCAGAGTCACACAGCAGCTTCGAATGCAGAATTGAAAAGAACCCAGGCCTGTTCTTGCTCAGCCCTCCAGATCAGACCGCACATCTGGGGCTTCCTAGTTTCATGCTTCTTCAAAAAATCACTGGTTTTGGCGAGGAAATATTCTTTTTAATTGGATTTTGGATAAGCCCCCAAAGGTTACTCAGTGGTAATCGTGCATAGTAATAAAGAAAAAATACTTTGTTACTGCACTTAAGTAGTTTTTTTTTTTTTCAATCTGTACTTTACTGTGTCTGTAGACTTGAACTTTACCTCATTTTCTAAAGAAAAAGGATCATTTTATTCCATTCCATTTCACATAAGCATCTTAGTTACAAGTTACCGAATCAAACCAGAAGAAATTTGGCAGGTTCTAACCAAATTTTTTTTGATCATTTTGTTTCGGTAGTCAATAATGCTGGATCACAGACTGCAAGAAGTTGCATCATTGGTGAATCATGTTGTGTTTATTTCAATCATTACTATTTTTGATATTATTGTCTTAATGTGTTATTTTTGTTGTGTTTGACAGATGTAACACTAAAAAAAATGCCAAAAAACAAAAAAGGTGACAAACATTTTGCAGGTCCCCCACCACCACCCACCCCCACCGCCTTTTGGTGACACTACAGGACACAATGTCATCTGACGCCCAGCAGACACCACAAGACAAGGGTACTTTACTGAAAAAGGCCCCAGACTCTCAGGAATGAGGAGACATCTCAGCTATGTCCACATCTCCAAGTTTCTCCACTTTACAGCCAGCAACTCTGAACAGACCAGAATCAATCAGTGGAGTTTTCTGTGAAATACATACAGCAGTGACTTCCAAAGCCAATGCACAGGCTAAGCGCTTCCAGACACTGGACTGCAGCCATGTTCCCACGCATGTTCAAGTGTTTTGGCAACCGTCTTGGAGGCCTTTATGAAGGATTTGCTTTCTTGGGTGATAAAAACATCAACTTTGGATTTTGGAGATTTCCTTTTTCATTTCATGCAGGCGCGCCTCCCCCAAATCCTGGACTATTTCTTCGAGCCAGTGTTGATCTTTGCAGAGTAATCACTGAGTTATTCGCTCTCATCTCAGATAAATAAATAACAGAGTGCACATGAATAATGCAGGCAAGTCAGTGATAACACACACATCAAAATACACACAAGCTATCTGCTTTTCTTCTCCCAGAATTGGTGATTTCGACCAAGTAGCGGTCTTATCTGTGATGTTTCTCCTTCCAAGATATTCTTTAATGCAGTGAGCTGCACACAGTTAATAACAGCATGACAAATCTTCCCTGAAAGCTTATAAACAGTAACAAAGTCAGCAGAGGTTTTACCTGTGGGCATCTGTCCTCCTGACTTACGGCTTGGAAACTTCCGAATGAAAAAGTCCAACTTCTGCTCTTCTTCACTCTTCATCTGCCTCTTTCTCTCTCAGCAAGACTCTGGTCTAAGCTTCATCAGATGTCTTCTTAACTCCCCCCTTGTCCCTTATGGCGGCTCATTAACAGTTGGCTCCTATAGTGTCCCATGAGGTCATGCAGTTAACTCTATATCTCTCCAACATACATCACAACTTCCCAGAGGTGTTTTTGTGTGTGCATCCTGATTTGAAGCACATACATGTCGGCTGCATGCCTTGCCATGTCATGCTGTTTTCCCACTCATAATACACGGTTGTGGGGCTGTAATTCTTCCTTCCCTTTGATAGCCTATATAAACACTGTAATTTGGTTTTCCGAGAGCGTCGTATAACAAAACTAAAGTGGGATGACTAGGAATTACTGACACGTACACACACACACACACACACACACACAGCCAGCTGACCTAAAATCTCGACTCCAACATGGAAAAAGACTAACAGGAAATTCGTCAACACAGGTTCCATCAGTCCCAGCACCCTCACAAATCAAATGTCTCAAGATGAAAGACCTTTCAAGTTCATTCATTCATTCATTCATCAGCCATAAACGCTTATCATTGCAGGGTCGCGGGGAGGCTGGAGCCAATCCCAGTTGACACTGGGCGAGGGCGGCATTTACCCTGGGCAAGACGCCAGTTCATGGCAGGGCTGACACATAGAGACAATTTAGATTCACAAGTTAACCTGCATGTCTTTGGGCTGGAGGGAACCCACGCAGACACGGGGAGAACACGCAAACTCCACACAGAAAGGTCCGACCCCGAGAGCTGGTCTTGTTCTCAAGACCACTTTTTTAAGGTCTTGGTCTCTCGGAATCAAATGCATTTGGCCTTGTCTTGCCTCGGCCTCGGACATAGTGGACTCAGGATTTTTAATCAAGATCAGTCAAGACCACGACAGATTTATTTGTTAAGACAATGACTGTGATCGGATGTAAAACTTTCTTCTTCAAATGCAGTTAATAACATAAGTCATTTGTAGTTTGATTTTTTGATTCGTCTAAGTTTGGCTACCTTAATTACAGAGAATTCATATGAAAAACAGCATACAAGAGAAAACACTCGGCAGAGGGCAGGTTCTGCCAGGCAGTGCTTACTGAGACGGCTGGAAAAAGATTAAACTTCTATCGCCACTTTGAAACCAGAGGAAACTTTTTTTAAGGTCTTGGTCTTGACTCAGTCTCGCCCGACTTTGGTCGTGGTCTTGTCTTGGTCTCCGCACATTCTGGTATTGGTCAAATTTTGGATCAGTTTTTGTGGTCTTGGCTACTTCACTACCCCAGCTGGGTATTGAACCCTGGACCTTCTTGCTGTGAGGCAACATTTCTAGTCACTAAGTCACTGTGCGGCCCCCCCCTTTCA
Source organism: Naso thynnoides (assembly GCA_029783665.1). Lineage (NCBI taxonomy): Eukaryota > Metazoa > Chordata > Actinopteri > Acanthuriformes > Acanthuridae > Naso > Naso thynnoides. The sequence goes on along the minus strand of JAQLOL010000024.1, from coordinate 23,292,080 downwards.
ACTTCATCAGATGCTAAAGGACAAAAATTATGTCTTATGTGTCAACACAGCTCTGAAGAGCACAGGAAGCAGATTTAAGGAGGAGAAGAAAAACATTAAGAAGAAACTCCTCCAAGTTAATTTGTGCAGAGCTCCAGCGGGTCCACCTCCCTTTCGTTTGGACGGCATCCCAGAGGGGACTACTTGGGGTTCCCTCATTCTCTGAGAACAGCCTCTGAGAGTCACAGGGTAGAAAGGGGGCCAAAGTCAAAACAAGGGCCCCTACCGTGAGAAACCCCTCTCAGGACCTTCACAATAAAAGCATGAAGCCATCCCTCGGGATGCTGGTCCTAATTAATGACATCAAAGCGGATCCCTCAGGAGCCTCACAGCACTCGTGCAACAGACCTGCGAGTTGCAGTGGATATTAAGACACTGTCAGCACGAAGTGCGGCGTGACTTATCAAGAACGCTGCCAATGACAGAGCAAACTGATTGTTCTGCTTCATCCTTCACAGTCTATCAGAGCGCAAACAGATAATGTCGGACTGTTTGTCATGCGCTCCCATCAATGGCAGCCTGTGTTCAGACGGTCCCTCCCGGGCTGAAAGGCCTATAAAGTGAAGAGACAGCGACTGAATGTCTGTGGTCTGGATGCACTCTGCCTCTGCCTCTGTCACTTTTTCCAGCTAATGACATGCAGTGCACATTTCTACCACAGGAGGGCAGCACCTTGCTACACTTTGGTGCGGTTCACATGCAGATGGTGAGCAAATGTATAATGAACAGAGGCTGTCACGTATATGTGAGGCACAACAACCACTATTGTGCTTTTAAGGAAAGACTAAGATAACAACAAATAAACAAAATCAGCATTAACACATCATGTTTGTATTATTTGGTAAGACAATCCTCAAAATGTAAATGGAAAATTACAATTTTATCATTTTAAGATTGTTCACATATCCAAGACACATTTGCCCTGATTGCCACTGACTTAGGAGTGATCATTTGGGTCAAGACATATTTAGTGTACTCTCAGCTGTATGTAGGTTAGTAAGGCTTTTTCCTCCAGTGAATTAGCAATTTCTAATCTGTGGAATGTGACAGACCTGAGAACAGGCAAAGTTTTCCATCATGACTCTGTTAATATGTGACTCTCCGTTCCAGTTACAGTGCAGCGGAGGCATTTCTGAAATCTCCTCTAAGCAAATGATTAACCTGCACATGTGGCAGCTGTCAGCCACTCTGACTGTGGACTGACTGCACTGATTCACACTCAGGAGAAAGATTTACAGCTCAGGCTGCCCCCTACAGGCAAACAGTGGAAACCTACATGGGCAGCTTTCTGAGTGTAACCTTTATATACCGTGTGGCTGGCTGGATTGTGTCAGTTTGTTCCTGGCGTTTACAGGCTCTTGAATCATTTACTGGCTCTATCAGCGGGGCAGGAAATTACCAACGGCTACCAAGCAACTGTTGGTACAGTCTGCCTTCAGAAGGAGTTGCTGGTAAACTGTGGGGTGAGAACCACAAAGAGCTGCAGACAAATCGGATCTTTTCACAGCTGATCTGTCAGCTGGCTATTCGTAAAAACATGAGGATGTAACTGAAATAATGTACAGAAGGTACAAAAGGAGCCGATCACTGCGGGGGAATTGAAATCCTCTTTTAAAGGAAGTCAAAATGATTAGCCCTAAATTTTAACTGAAACCATTTTAAAATTTGAAGGGTTGTATCATAGACAGCTGGACTTGTTTCAGCTCCGTAAGTCTCATCCAAGAGGCTTCTTCAGCTCCATTAAAAACTGTACCTGTTTATGCATCATGACTGTTTTTGTTTTTGTGTTGCGTATCAACTGGATGTTGTTTTCACTCATTGGTAGTGTGGACACGTGTGTTTGTCTGTTTGTGTTTACTTTTGTAACATTTATACTTCCTGCTTTGCCAGGTCACTCCTGAAAAAGAGATTTTAGCCTCAATGAAACTTCAATTTTGTTAAAGTTACTACGAGGAACTTTCAGTTTTTGTTGATTCTAGGGGCCTCTTTGGACAAAAGCGGTAGTGACACAAGTGCCTGCTGTCGTAAAAATCTTTGGTGAAAGTGCCAGGCAGGCAGAACTCTAAATAATCAAAGAGAGAACCAAGGATGGATCGCGGTGAGGTAATATATTTATGCGACTGAGTAATAAGTTAGAAGCCTGTTGTATGGCAGTAATGTCCCCTGAGACATATTACTTCTATTTTCTGTGAGCTAACGTTACACAACCATTTGTATTAACGTTACATGCTAAGGTGCAAACTAACAGCTGTAGGCATGTCATTGAACAGAACAACTAAAAAAAAAAAGAAAAACATGTTTCATCTGAGTTTGCAGGGATTTGGACCCGATCGCGGCATTAACAGTAACTACATAAAAACAGCAGTCTTTTCACTGAGGGTCTCGTTCGCTGTGAGATTTATTTTCATCGGAGGAATCATGAGACTGTTTCATAAATACTTAAAAGTTCCTCGTAGTCACTTTAAATAAAGCAGATATACACAAAAATACATACAAAGGGTTTAGCTCTTTTTGTTTAGGTGCTATTTTGTCCACAGAATCTTTATTTTTTTGTTTGTTTATTTGTTTGTTTTCGTCGCCTCTGCAAAGCAGACCTGGAGGATCTCAAAAAAACTGTCTTTAAAGAAAGTGTTTTTAGAGAGATTTGGATCTATCTTTGCCACATGTCGCTACTGAAATAGAAAGATTTGGATTTATATTGTAAACAGAAGCACTCGACGATGATGACAGACATGCATCCATGTATTTGTGTCAGAATATTCCACACGCAGCCTGGACTGTTGCCAGTCTGTCACAGGACCCACACGTGCGGGCAGAGCAGGCCAACATCAGCATGTACGGCATCCATATCTAGTATGTAGAACACACTGATTGTTATAGTTAACTGTTGTGGCAATTAGCATATACAAAAACCTCAACACACGTTTCCTTTTATGTGACAGGAAAAAAAACATCATACTGTACACGTGAGGCCTGACATGAATCAAACTATCATCGCTAATTAAGTTTTAAAAGAGAAAGAAAAATGACTTTTTAAAGGTACACACATTCTTAAAATGTATTTATTAAGATGATCCAGTTGTGAGTAGTTTCCTCTTTGCATTGCATTGTGGGAGAAAAATGTCAATCAAAACCTCCACACAAGTTTATTGTACACTGTATATTAAGCACAGGGCTGGGCGATATGGCCGAAAAAGAAAATCCTCAGTTTTTTCAAAACACATTCGATTTTCAATTTTAATCCTATTTTTAAACTACAAAAGACAAAGGAATTATTTCAAATATGTTTTTTTTTTCCAAACAAATATAAATTTTCTTACTGGGAATAAAGTGCAAACCTAGCTTTAACCAAACTAAACATTTTTTGAAAATTAATAAACAAATAAATAAAAAAAGGGTTTGATCAAATGAGGATGAAGCCCCCAGTTTGGCATAATTTATGTGCCTGCCCAACTTTCACCAAACTTCACTTCACTCATAAAAAATCTGATCCCAGAGCTGAAAGAGAGCCATAGGCTACCGTATTTACCCTAGTTAAAGGGAAAACCAGTTTTCACAGTTTTCATTTTTTAACATTGTCCAAACAAATTAATTTGAATTTCAATTTAAAACCAATTTGTTGCCCAGCCCTACTTAAGCATGTCTGGTTTGTCTCTTATATATTTTTACATTGTAAAAACAGTATATACACCAATTTCCTAAGAATTTTTATCCTGTTATGTAATTATTTTACACTTGCTCAGCGAAGAACCATCTTTATCATTAAGGCACATGAAGACAACAGTAGATTTAATTAGTTTAAGTGTGATGACTATAGTGTGAGAGGAAGCTGACGAGCTTATCACATTGCCAAAGTAGCTTTTCACTCCCTGACTGTATCATAAACTGCCTTCCGAAGGTAACAAACAAAATCAGCATAACAATCACATCCACAACAGTGAGTTCATGAATAAAAGATAAACTGGCTTCATGTGCACTAAGTCAACAATGCACAGGGCCACATCTCCACTCATCATCAAACCTCCACTTGAATGAGGGAGCAGTTAAATTCGTTTCACACACAGATGATCTAATGGGTCACATGTTGCAGCAGACCGCTCATGAATAATTCAGCACTTCCACAGCAGTCATGAATGGGAGAGAACGTAGATTCCTCACCTTGAAGAGCACTTTTAACCATTACAACAACACAAACCGCTTTCAGAGCAGGTTCCAAATAATTAGCCATCTCCTCCTCAGAGGAAGAGCAGAAGAAGAAAGGTAGAGCTCGTTCTTTCATCGGGCTGAAGTACTGCTGTTCTCTATGTTGAGCGTTAACCATCTACAAGTGTGTAAGTGTTCCACATTATTATCATGCTCAAACCTTTTGTTTCACCATGAGGAGGTTTTTTTTCATTGAAGTCCTTTTAACATTTACAGAAGATAAGGACCGTGTCAGTGACCTTTTCTCAACCAGGGTATGCTGTTCCTGCTCATGACAAACATTTAAATGATAAAGAACAGAATATTTAACACAGAGTATTACCGCAGTAGCAAACAGCAATGTAAAAAGAGCACAGAACACGTGCGGTACAAACACGGTAGAGGACAAGTGTGGCTGATGGCACGTCGACCCGAACGACACAAACCTTTCAGCACGGACCGCAGACAAAAGGGACGCTTTGTAACTCACAAACACAGACACATTCACGATGAGCACACAGCTGCCACGCAGTAACTTGTGTCATTTGACAAGAGCTGCACGGCGTCCTCAGCCATGCCAGAATGCACTAATGGCCTTTCCAGGGCAGAGAGCGGAGCCCGCTGGCTGCAAAGAGGTCAATAAGCCATGAAGAAGGGCCGTGGAGGAATCCCACTGGACACGGCTTCTTGTCCCAAACACAACACTGCCACAGTAAGATGAAGCAAACAGGCAGAGTCAGCGAGCGAGCTTTTAGTCATGGTGCTGGCATTCAGCTGCTCAGGGTTTCTATCGAAGCCCAGATGAAGTTTCAAGGACTTAAGAAGAAAAAAAACCCGGCAACAGCCTAAAATTAGTCCGTGAACAATCTGAGAACTGTTTGGTTTTCACTTCAGTCCAGCTTTATTCACAAAGAAAACGCTTGAGCACCTTCATCAACTGTAATATATGTGATATCTAAACTATTTATGAGCATATTAAAATGAAATAAATAAAGGATTAATTCCTGCTCTGGCATTAAATCATATGACTCCATTAAATTATTCCATTTCAAATGCCTAGAATGGTGATTGATGATAATGATCCGGAAGCTCAACCAATTTTTCATTAGAAAACTAAAATATTTGACAATTTTGCCATAAATTGCTAAAAACACAGGACAAAACTGATTTATTTAAAGTTGGAAAAACAAATTAAGAATGTTTTTTCTCTATTACGGCACAAATAACTCGTGAACTCACGAATGACGGTCTGTGTGCAACAGTACAGAAAATATGCGTGAAATAAATGTATGCTGGTCACCCAAAGTAAACGCATGAGTAGCGACAAAGGATGCAGAAATGCTTAGAATATGGACTCCAGATGGGTCGAATGAGCCGGCGGGACTCGAGCCTGGCAGAGCAGAGAGGCACAGAAACACCGAAGCCAGAGATGAAGAATGGAATACTTCTCCAAAATCACGGGAATACTTTCAGGGAAGGAAACACATTCCTCCACAATGAAAACAAGCCGTTTCTCTCACACAACAATCCCACAGTGCACACAGCTGTGCATTTATGTCCACTGACGCTCAAAGCTGATGTGACAGAATTGTCGGACAGTCTGAACTTGTTGGTCTTCAGTCTGTCCTGCAGCGCATCATAGGACTGAACAACACACACACACATAGCTGTGGAGACTTTGAAATGCCATCAAATCGGAAACATGACTAAGACCCCCATAGGCTTGCCTGGAATTTGGGGTGAAACAATACTGAGTAACCCCGCTCATCACCACGGCCCCCGCTCACTTTCAACCTGCTATGTCAACAGGGCCGCTCAGCTGGAATGCAGGAGCCACGGCGACACGACCACATCAGCGCTGTGACTCTGCACACTGTGCGGTCAGTCCCTTAAAATGCTGCCTCCTGCTATCTCTCACATGTCAGGTACGCATCGCACAAGGAGACACATGAGGTATGACAGGAAATAAGATTAATACGGTGCTTCAGCGCAGCTCCGCCGTGGGAAATTAAGGGGAAACTGCCACACTGCAGGATAATTGTTCAATTAAGCTATTTGAGGCAGGTCAGATTAAAAAATTACCAAAATGGAGTTTAATCACAGCACTTAAGACAGCCAATGAAAACAGTCATTTATCTTCTTAGATCAGACATCATGGAGAGAACTGTATTATTCCCCATTCGTAAGGGACATTAGTGAAGTTTGTACTCACTTTTTTGAGCAAACTGCTTTATATTACGAGGAAAACTGTTACTTGAACGTTCACATTTACTGTGCAGTTAACAGCCTTCATTCTTTGTTGGTTAATGTCCGTACTCAGTACATTTCTGACAAAGGCTGGGCAGTATGTCGATATTTATCGTACGTGATATGAGACAAATTATCGCAACAGATTTTGGATATTGTTATATCGTGTTATGGTGTAAGTGTCGTCTTTTCCTGGTTGAAAGGCTTCATTACAGTAAAGTGATGAGATTTTCTGAACTTACCAGACTGTTCTTGTTGTTCTTTTGTTTACCTTTAATCACTTTTTCACATTACATTTGATTATTTATCAAAAAATGTCATTGAGTTAATATTTTGTAAGATCGCCAACAGTCAACCTTACAATACTCTCAACGACAACAAGTCGTCAGTCACAGCCTACCTGATCAATAATTATCAATATCGACCAATATGAAACTTAAATACTGGGACAGGGTTTTCAGCTGTATCACCCAGGCCTATTTCTGACACTTTACATGCAACACCCCTCAGCACAAACAGCTTTTTTCCGGCAGTTATTTTTCTACATTTGTAACAATTTAAAGCTGTTTTTCTAAAATAGTTTTTTGGCTTTTTGACTGGACAGCTAAAGGATTTGACAAAAAAATGGGAGAGACAGAGAGAGAAAGGGAATGATGTGCAGAAAAGGGCCACTGGAAGGAATCGAACCTGCTGCAGCAAAGACGCAGCTTCTGTATAGGGGCACCCGCTCTACCAACTGAACCACCACAGCACCCAAAGCTGTGATTTTTAACATATATATCGAGCTGAAACAGTTTTACAAAAGATAGGGACCGTGACTGTTAACATTCAGTGAATATTAACAATCACAACAGGTTTATTTTATTTTTGGTCACTTTGAAAACTGTCTGACAAAAACTGTCAAAATCAAATTCACCCAGCCTGCAGTGACAATAAAGCACATATTTAAAAGAAGTTAAGATGTCACAGCCGACAATAAACTTGCAAGTAAAATCTGTAAAAATGACTTCTGACCTACATAAAAGAATCCGACAGCCCACTTCAAACATGCACATATTTTCAGTCCTTGTCACAGATGACCCAAATTGTTGGTTTGCTGTCAAAACCAGGCATCTGCAATCTAAAAACACATGGCGGGTTACTGTACATGACAGCACACGCCTGCAAACATCAGATCATAAAGATTTCCTCTTGGAAAAAAAAAACAAGCGTGCGTACACACACACACACACACACACACACACACAGCTCGAGGACATCTTCACACAACAATCCGACAGTAAACTCTGTGTAGCTTCTCCAAATATGCGGCAAGCGTCGCCTCAGTGCTCTGTGGTCGTACAGTCGACACAACAGGCTGCATTATCTGACTCACGCTCTCCTCGCCGTGACTGAGAGCACAACTATGCTGCGTGTTGCCGTCTGAACGATTGATCTGCCTCTGTTATGAAACACAGTCACTCTTTGATCAAGCATCGGGGTGTTCACACCTGAAGGAGGGAGCAGGAGCGCTAACGCTTTGTCCTCTCTATTGTTATGCTGCCCTGCCCCCCTCCCCATCCGGACTGACCAGGTAAATGCAAAGAGCTTAGAGGCTTTGGAGACAGATGAATGAGAGGTCAGGCCATGTTGGATTTAAAAAAACAACCCCTGCTCTCCTGGTTGGTCCACAAATGAGCTGAGGGCTTGTAAAACTGTCAGGCCACACATATACTGATATCTCCTGTTTACACTGTGGGCTGAACTCTTGACACGGAACAGATCCTACAGCTTATCACCGATCACTGCTCGTTAAAATCAGTCACCGCCAAATTATTGGCTTATTGGATGAAGGTCAAGTTTGGTCTACAGTGGCTCACACACACTTTGTGACGGCTATATCCTCCTTCCAAAGTTTACTTCTACAGGATACCCCTCTATCTGGAAACATCAACAAAAAGAGAGATACGAGCTGACATTTCCACAACAATCACACCACTGACCTTTCTCACTTGCCACCAGATTATCCTGCATTCATACGCTCATGTAAACACACTTATCATATCTTAGTCACTGTTCCTTCTTGCGTTTCTGCAAGTATGACAAAGAAGCGCACATTTAAGCAGAGATCAGAACTTTTTAGCTCTTCAGTCAAAGCTAGAAAACACGGCTGATCTCCAACCAGAAGACCTAAAGTCTGAAGTGTCACTTCTGTCCAAACTCGCCTCCTACCTCCAGTGATCCTCTTGAGGAGTTGCTGCCTGGCAATGATCCTGCCCAGCCTGTACCCTGAGCGTCTGCGGTGATGGTCCATTCTCAGGTAGATATCCTGAGTCTCCGGGGTCATACTCCCGAGACACTCGCTGCCCGTGGACTCCGAGAGCTCCCGAAACATAACTGGAAACAGTGTAGCCCGAACAAGCCTCTGACCGCTGGCTGGTACACGCTCGCCCATGCACTCTCCCACCAACAGAAAACTTCACATACAGGCGCAAAAAGCCTTAAGTGAGCTGAGAGGGACAGCACAGCAGAGCCTAGGGGGAGGAGTGCCAACACTTCAGTCTGCAGGTCATGTGACCAGCAGGAGGCCAATGGCAGGGGAGCAGTGGGAGTACTGCCCACCTTGCTGAGCTGAATCCAGTGTCTGTGTGAACGCTTGTCAGCTTCCCCCTGCTCTGGAGGGAAATATAAATACCACTGGAATGCCTATGAACTGACTCAGGAGAGCAGGAGTGGAAGACAGACGGGTGTGGGAGGGCTTACAAAAATAGTGGTTTTGGAGCCGCCCTGCGCTGGAACAACTCCTCTGCTGTTGCTGGTCACACAGGTGCCAAGTTTACTGGGCGAGAGTGAGCCTGTGCCATTTTACTGAGCTCCAGAGGAGAGAGGAGGAGAGGGAGATGTTGTTTTCCTGCTTGGAGAATGCTAATTTCTGCTCCCCCACCCCCACCACGTAACCCCTAGTTCCCGCCACAGGAAGGCCTCTCAGCAGGTATCCTCAAAGTGTAACCTCCTCAGGGGAAAAAGAAATTTTAGCTTGAATACATATGAGCGACCTATATCCCCTTCACTCAACACAAAGGGAAAGATCAGGCTCTGGCATGTCATCTGTTTAGCACTGGTGGCCGTTCAGTAACAGACCCTCGTCCCTGCTGCATACTGAATACATCCAGTACTCACTGGTTAATAATGTTTATGTACTGTACACATTTTTACAGCTAATGCACAAGAGGGCAAAGCACTAACAGGTGGTTTAAGATATGTGTCAATCAAACTGTGACAAAGGTGTAAACCACAAGAGAAAATAAACACATTTGAGCTGCAATTATTCAAAAATGATCAACTTTACTTTTTAAACTTTTTAAAGAACCTAGTAAAAAAGTTGAATACTTGAGGAGTTATGCAAAGATTATAGAAAGTGTGTAATCAAAATGGCAAAATGTGTGTGAGATGACGGGAAACTGAAATCTGAGGTGATTTTCATCAAGCGTGCTTTTGACAGATATCATGTATAAATCAAAGTCCGAATATTTTCTTTACATTTAACCGTGAAACCTACAGTGAAGAAGCTGATTATATTAAATAAGGTGATTACTTACATCTTGTTTGGAGGCTATATAATTTGAATCAGGTGTTTTCTTGTATTTTTGTTGTAGGTTTCATGATGTTTCAATGTTGGTGATGTCATGCGGAACATTTGGAGAATGTTTATTGAATTTGCTGGACGGCTGTCAAATGTTTGTCCTTCTTATAATGTCTTTTATGTTTTTTTTTAATGTCCCACAGACACAAAGAGAATTTCTGAAAGGATAAAATTAACAAACTAACTCACTCACCATCTAACTCAGGTGCTGCACGTGTGGCTTTACCAGCACAGAAGGGGGTGCAGGAAGAAACACTCGGTGTCGCGACACAAGCTGCTCCAGAGGGAAAAAAAGGTTCCGAGGATTTTTACCATCTGCCACAGAACTGCGTTACAACCTTTGGAACCTTGCAAGTTTTGATGCTCCTGTGTTGTGTAGTGGCAACCCAAAGCTGTGCGTTCAACACAATGTGTGTATCTGCGGCTGTACTAGACTTTATACTCACACTGTTAGCTCCTGGTGATTTTAACAACTAGAGATGTAACAAAACATTCATTGTGTTGTTGCATCAATTTATTTTCCTACGATCAAACTAAATCAACGGGGAAATGGCAGATCGTCCTTCTAAAAACTGATTGTATCAATACTAAGAACTGGTGCCTTGTATTTAGCACGTCAAACTCTGTTATGTGGATGTATTTTTCACACCTATCACGGTAAATAGTTGCAAAGATTACTCCAGTTCATTCTCTGACGTTCTGGGCATGTATGTTATGTCAGCATAGTGGCTTAAGATAATGGTGGATCCTGGCACAGAAGCACCAGGAGAACAAGAGATCTTCAGTCAAAATAAGATAAGATAAACTTTATTGTCCCTCAAAGGAAATTTGTCTTGAGCACATAGTACAACGTGGCGGGCTATAGGTACACACATAATCACATATAACACACAGCAGACAACCAAGTGGGACAGCAAGAGACATAAAGCTGACATTATGTGATTATACACTGAGAACTACTGTGCGAAATAAATACTGCAACCTTACAATAAATAAGTATGAAATAGAAGAGTGAAATGATTACTAAAACTGCTCTAGCCCCAGAGATAAAACCCAAGGTGTGAATACAAAGAGGGACCTTAAAACGATAGAACAGATAAGAGGGATAATAAATAGCCCACGCAGCTGGAATCGAGGCCTTGCACTGAATGTTTGTGTAGTTCAGTGAATCGAGCTTTTCCAATGTTTTACCTCCTCAGCCCCTGCCTAATAATACACATTTTCTTTTCCTTTATTTTTAACAATTTTCTTGACTACAAAGATATCTAGTCACTGAATCGCATCACCTCGCATTACTCTACATGAGCTTATGTTGTTTGCCATCCATGTACTGTAATACACATTAGGAGAGTAACAAGAACAGATACTTTGGTGCCAAGTAAATGCAACAGTCTAAATGCATGATGATACTCGTTCTTCTATGGTACCGTACTAGGTACTGGACGTACAGTTTTGCCATCAGCGGGCTGTACAAATTCTTAAGGAACTGGCAGGGGGGATTAAGTCTGCACCGCAGAAGAATGCCTACCAGCCGGTAAACAAACTCACGAGAACGATGGCTAACGTTACTCCCAGTGCTCCACCTCAGCTGGTTGGGCAAAAAACACCCAGCTAGAGACGTGTATGACAGTATCTTCTGTATAGGCGGATGCAAACAGTGCCACTAAGGTTTCCAGACGAAAGGAGGAAACACGTCCAACTTGGCTGAGCACCTCAAAGACAGACATCCCGATTTATTCAAAGAATTCAAGGTGAGTGAGTTTAAATTTAACACCACATACAAGGTGGTATAATGTTATCCTTATCCTTAAATACACGTTACATTATTTTAGTTTGAAGTTACGCTTTGTATCATTGTTAAAAGTATTGTTACTGTATTTACACCTACCTTGTCCATGTGCTATAACACTACAGCTCCAGCTATTCTTTGACTTATTTGTTCAGTATACGTTGTCCTTGTTCCTGGCTGTATGTCCATTTCTGTGCAAGTACACTGACAACACTATAAAGCTAGAATCAAATTCCTTGTATGTGACACACTTGGGCAATAAAGCTGATTCTGGTGAATGAAAAAATGACCTAAAACATGCAAAATAGTTGCGAGAGCAATTTGCATCGCTTAGGACAATAATATTTGAATGGAAGCTAAAACTGCTGCTTCGCTGATTTAAAAGTCCACTTGCGTCAGCGGCTCCACGACATAAAACAATAATCTCCTCACACCTGAAAAGCCCACATCCGCATGAGCCGACCCACCCAGCGCCACTCAGGCCCCCTGCCACTCTCCTGGTGACCTGGCCTCTGCATACAGGCCTGCCTGTGTAGTATAAGCACGGCGCCACACATGTGAATAGAGCACGAATGGGCAAGCGACCAAGTCAAACACAGCGCCTGTCTGTTTCGCTCCCTTGTTGGCAAAATCCACCGTAGCTTAAGCTCACAAAGACCACAATTCAGCAGCACACTTCAGAGCGCGCAGCACGTTTGCCTAAACTCCTCCTGGTTTAATGAGCCCCTCCACACCCTCAGGTGGAGCTCTGAATACGTGATTGTTGCTTTTTTAAGGCACAAGGTGGTGGTGTGACACTAGTCAGATGATTTCATTGGCAGTGACTCATTTTTACACACACACAAACACCTGTGTTCATTCATACTGTACAAGGAGCGCTTCAGCTGTCAGATGCTAAAACCTGAGAGGCAGCATGTCGGCAGCAGCGTGATCTCCTCAAACCCACATCTGTGTTTTCTTCCTCCCTCCCCGTCTAGACGAAGAAACTCACTGAGAGCATCATACATCTCGGATTACCGAATCAATCAGCTGCTGCTATGCAACATCTTAATGAATGAGATTAATGGTGTTTTCGTGTCTGTCTGCACTCAAATACCTCAGCGGGGATTGTGAAAGAGCTACAAGATCTCCAGCGTTCTCCTTGGACCTTGTGTTTAACTTTGTGCTGCATGCCATGAAGAAACGGCTGCGGTGTGTCCTCAGTGTGTGTGTGTTTGTGTGTGTGTGTGTGTGTGTGTGTGTGTGTGTGTGTCAGGCACAGTGACTCCAGCCCTTATCAAACTTGCTCCAACACGCCTCTGTCTGGGTTTCAAAGCTCAACAACTACACAGAATGGCAACAAGAATTCCGACTCACAAACACGGACCGCAGCTTTCTAAGATGCCAGCCAAGCCTGCCATCACAATGCAGGCAGTAAATGTTATTGTGCGATGACAAATTAAGCCATGCTGAAATGCAACTGTAACACAATATCCAAGCCTCACTCATTCTCTGCTCCAGCACGCAGCGTAAGCTCAGCCAGGTGCGATTACAAAAAGGAAAACTAATACTCTGAATCACGGCGTGGAAGCTCAGGGCCCACAGATGATGAGTAAGGAGGCAGTTGAGTGGGGTTTAGACACGGCTCTGATGTGGTTTGATTCAGCGGCAGACACATGTAATCTGCACTGGGCACTTCTGACTCTGCTGTGGCTACATTTCCTGTGGTTAAGGCTTAAGAATAGCACCAGTGTGACTGAAGGTTTCCACCTCATGAGCCACCAAATGTCTGAATTCTGAGCTCAGGTCTGGGAGCAAATCCCACTTTAACACTGCAGGGACCAGTTGTGCTGCTCTGCAGGTAACCTGAGGCATTTGATAATTTAGTAATGGCCCAGCGGAGGAGTCGGTAGGTGCTCTACAGCAGACGATTTTCCCCACTGTGAGTCAACACAGTGAGGATCACTGCATGCATAATAATTCACAGCTCAATCTCATCTTTAGCAGCAAGCTCTCCTGCAGCAGCTGCAATGATGTGGCTGGGTTTTCCCCAAAACAGAGGTGTGTCCCAACAGTTTTAGGCTTCTCCCCCGCAAATTAATAAGCAACATATGAGTAAAAAATATACATACCAGAGGGGCAACGATTTATCTCTTGCATTAAAGTTTTAGCTGAATAGATTACACATAATTCAGCATTATCTCTGATTTCTGGTTAAGAACTCCTTAACCGTAAGTATTTAGCTACCTGCTCGTTAACAATCATTTCGAACATTCAAGCTCAGACTTTAAAAACATAATATTGGTGTGTAATGTACAATTTATTGCTTTGCGTTTCCCTGTATATGTACAATGCGCCACACACAGGCGGTTTTTGGCAGCGTCCTCGAGCTCAATTTGTCAGAGACTGACAGAAAAGCTGAATGTAACAGGAGAAAAAACCTCAAGCATTTATTAAAGCTGCTGTTGGTAACTTTTGCTAATGAGCTAACAAGCTAATGTTAGCTGTAGCATGAGACTTGTTGGAATGCAAATCCTTTACAGCCTCCCTCCCTGTTTTGGCTCCGGCTCCCATTTTATTTTGTTCATTGTCGCTCTCTCTTTTTTGTCCAGTTCCATCCGAGAAGAATCAGTTGCAGGAAAAGTTGCAGCAGAGTAAACTGGTCCGTCTCCGCTCGAGCTCGAGCCTAACTGACTGTGCCGCTTGCAGACACTCTGTTGTTGGCAGAGGTTGGTCAGAGCGTAAGGCGCGAACAGCTAATCAGCTCGTACCGACGTCACCTGTTGCTAAGAGGCTTAGCACAGACCAGCCAGTCAGGACAGGGAGTACAGAGAGTGTCAGTGATTTGGCAAATGAAACGAGAGCGACAGGATTTGTACCGATCCAGAATGCAGAGGCATGTGGTAACACTCAGACCATGTAGATGTCTGAGTATTATGACTTTAAAAAAAAATAGAACATAAAAGTTACACCCGAAGTTGCCAAATGCAACTTTAAGTATCAAGACGATAATGCAGTAAGTAACTAGATAACTGAGACACCTGTAAGAGCAGTAACCATCCTCACTGTATTACATAGAATTAAAAAAAAAAAAACACAGGCAACATATTATTAAAAGACATTAATTAAAGGTTTTTACGCCTTCACACGATGAAGTTGCAAACTGGAAAGTCAATCTCTTAAAACCTCCAGACTGTGAAAAAAAACCACCAACAACTAAAGTTACGCATGAGCCAAACAGTCCAAGTATTTCTCCTGGAGTGTTTCGTATTCTGTATTTTCATTCCTCTGTGGGAGCATCTGACTCAAACCTAAAGTGAAACCCTTACAGTGTGAAACGCTCTCATGCATATCTCGCTGTAATGGAAGAAGCTTTGTGATACATATTCGGTCGTGGAGTATGACAGCTCACATCTATCAGTGTTTGACTCCTGCTCTCCGCTTAACCTGAGAAAGTCACCGCCGTTTAATCACACAGCAACATGTGAAGCCAACCATGTGTTTTCCAGTATTTGCTTACTGCAGAGTGACCTTCCGCACAGCAGCAGGGTGCATGTGCAGTTTGGATTAAAAGATGTTTCATAAAAAGGCTCCGCGATTCTTATCTGATGGACTGATGCGCACTATTTAAGTCTGTCAGGTTCCGAGTCAGTACGTCAGTGTGCCAAAAAATTTGATGCATTTCTCTTTAAAAGCTGCCTTTCATCAGTGTTTGACTGTAAATAGGCCACCATCTGTGATTTGACACACATGAATTTCCTTGTTGACTGGCCGGATCGTCTGAAATTACCTGTCAGGCATCTAAAATACCTGACCTAATTTTACAAATCCAAGGTTGCTCCTTCTGATTTCCCTTGAAACTGTTCTGGAAATATTTCTCTCTTTTTTTTTTTTTTTTTTTTTTTTGGGTCTGCCCCAAATTTCACATCAGCCATGGTCTCGGCCTAGGGCTGAGT
>JAQLOL010000024.1:23226613-23236820 GCA_029783665.1 Naso thynnoides | reverse complement strand
GTATGACTTAAAAAGTTAAATTAACGGGAAACTCTTTGTGATTACGTTTGTCATGTTATTAGCCAGAGCATTTTGAATTATCTTACACTGTGTACTGTGAGTTTTTACACGCTCATTTGGTCAATACTTTTCACATTATTGCCCAAAACTAAAAAGCTCTTTCATTTAAATAATTCTATTGCGTATATTTTTATTTCTTCAGATTTTGTCAATTTTCTGTTAATTTCTCGACCTGCAGCACTTGTTCTCCATCTTTCTTTACATTTTTGTTATTGGTACGTTTGTTGTGTTGCACCACAACACAAAGGCATTTCTCACAGATTCAGACTTACATGGAAATAAACCTGATCCTGAATGTAGCCACAAATTCATACAACAACATTAAGTACTTAAGTAAACTAGAGCCTGCCCTTACAGGGGGAATGTGAACAGAGTGTACATTAGATTAGGGCTCTTTGCAAGAAACCCTTCCTTTTAAAAAACACCATGCAAAGTGGGTCTCATTATTCTCAGATGAATGCAGAGCGGATTTAAACGGGGGGAAGAAGTCACAGACTGAAAATGACTTGGGAGTGTTGACTGGCGAGGCAGGATAACCTCTCATTTAAAAGAGTGCAAACCCTAAACTAAAGTATCTAGCGCTGGAGAAATTCAGCAGAAAGGTCGTGAACAAGTCCTCTCACGTAAAAACAACCCTTGGTGTCACTTTCTCAACTAAGACATATGAGGGAGGAGAGAAATGAAGGGTTGTCATTTGAGTTACAGTCAAAGGAAACTTAAAAAACAACTCACCTGCTGAGTGGGAAAAAGCTGCCTGTGTTGCCCAAACAGTGTCACTGAGATCATGGCAAAGCAGTTGCAGTGAGGCTTGTTCCTGTAAGAGCAGAGAGGGTTAGACAGCCCCTCGCAGAGCCACACTTATGTCCCCATAGGCCTATTCTGCTAAAAGGCAAGCCTGTCATCACAACCATCAGCTCCTCCTCTTGTGTTCCCTCGGGGGGGCTGCAGGAGTGTTCAGTTAGTGGCGACCGAACCATTCAGAATATGCGTAAGAGCCGGGAGAATGTCTACTTGTTGGGAGATGCAAAGAGGAGGAGAAAGGAGACAGGGAGGAGGGGGGGGGGAGTAACAGAGGGAGGGAGGGAGGGAGAGGGTGGGTGGTGGAGGGAGCAGCAGTGGTTGGCACTGTAAAAGAACGAGGTAAAATGGGTTTGAATCCCTCACAAACAGGCTGTGAGGAATGGTAAGCTTTGCGTACGAGAAGAGATACAGCCGTGACCTGAGGTTCAAAACACGGCGCTGAGGAATGCTTTCAAGTCTCACTGTGATTTACTGAGGGCATATTATGTGTTAGATTGGGATTGTTATCTCTATTAGAGGGTTTGATACTGAACTGAAACCAAAAGCATGTTTTTAATTGACACAAAATGTGGAAAAACTGCCAGTTAGGAGTTTGTGTCAGACAGCGAGCCAATTAGTGGTTATGAATCATGGACTGAGAGGATGCTTAATTCTATGTATGTGAGGGCAGAGCGCTCTTACTTGTGAGAGTTCATTCATATTTTGTTAGTGTCTTAAAAAAGCAACAAAAATTGACTTGAACAACCAGGGAATATCCAAAACATGTCAAGTTAGAAATCTTTATTTTATCTTTCTTAATCCTGCATGTAGTATTTTACATACTTTCAATTAAGTGTATCATGCTCGTCACTGGGTTTGGGAAGGTTACTTTGAGAATGTAATAGGTTAGAGATTACAAGTTAACCTATTAGAAATGCAAAAAAGATGTACAGGAGCAAGATGAAGTGTAATTTAATACACACAGTGTATTAAACTTACTCCTCCCTTGTCAGTGAATGAAATAACAGGAACTATTTCCATTGCTTTATCAAAGTAACTTAACCATTTTCAAATGTTTAAACTAGGCGGTGTTAATGCAGACGTGCAAGTTCAAACAAGACAACAAATCAAAAGCATCAGAATAACATCAAACTTTATTGAAAAGGCCTTTAACTGGAAATGGCAAAAGAAGGCACTGTGCACATCAAAAACATACAAAGTGACAAAATTATTTTAAAAAATTATTTAACATAAGCATAACATAACATACATAACATAAGCTTTTTACAGAAAACATTCATTAACATTTTCACACGTAACTGCATTTTAATTCCACACTCTGTAACTGTAACAAATTACAGTTACATTTATTTGTAATTAAATTACGTCATTTCGTTACATGTAACTTGTTACTCCCCAAAACTGCTCGTCATTTAGGCTTTGTGGAGCAGAAGTTAGAAGTGATTCCCATTTGATATAATATTTTTAAAAAAATCAGTCTAAGGATTTTTTTTAATTGTACAAAAGTCCTTTTCTGGTTCATCATGGTTTAAAAAGGCCAGTTACACTACACACACTACACACACACACACACACACACACACACACACACACACACACACACACACACACAGACGGGGAAAGTGAGCTTACAGAGTAAACACGAAGGGGGCATGTCTGAGCCCTCGCCTGTTCATTGGCTGACAGCTTGTTTATGCGTCTCCTGAGCTCGCTGATAGGACAGGAGAGTCACAGAAAGAATTTTCTTTAAGGGTGACTTGTCCTTAACTTTTTACCATGGGGGGGTTCATTCATTCATGTGTTTTTTCACTTACTCATTCAGTCTCCTCACCAGGAGTGAGGTGGTGAAGCCACAAATCAACATTTGGACTCAGTTTGACCTCTGACCGGGAGGGGGGTGAGCGCTGACTGACTGCTCTCATTCATAAAATACTTTGCAATCTGCCCGTGGCTGTCGTTCTTTCTCAGCAACATTTCAAAGATTCCCCCTGTTTTCCTTTTTTAAAGCTTTCATAAGTCATCTTAAGACCCACGGCTGTCAAAACAAACACACTACATTAAATAGAAGCCCCATCAGTGAGACCTCGTTTTCCTTTAAACTGTGCTGAATTGTGTACTCTTAATAATTTATATCACAACATGCAGCGATGAGACTGTTTGCCAAATAAAATTTAAACAAAAGTGACGAAAGACAAAAGTAGATATATTCTGCTGTATCTCTGGGAATTGTGAGAAATACTTGCTTGACACAGCAGCTATGCAAAGTTAAATGTACTGTTTGAGCGCTGAGATAAGATACGTATGTATGCATGTGTTAATATTTCTCGATCTTTTGTTCACAGTGAGTGACATTCCTGATGTCCTTGTTGGGTATCTGTGTTTGTTTTTCCCTCACTGTCGGAGTTCTAACATGGAAAGGTTACAGGAGGCACACACATGCTTTGGCAGCCCAGCCACCAGATACATTAAAGTTTATGGGATTCATATCATCAAGTGATGAAGTTCAGGTTACAAGTTTGTCAGCTGACTTTTGCATCAGCAGGAGGAGGGGAGGGTGAGCGAGATGGCCGCCCGTTACTGATGAAAACATTTTCAATGTCGGGAGATGGAATGACATTTTCTGCATCGCCAAGTTTTTTTTCTTTTGTTTAAACCTAACCAGAACGTAACCACAGCATTACAAGATATAAAAAGTTCAAAGTTTCAGTGTAAAAAAAGGTGAGATTTCAAACATCCACCATTTTCAGGAATGTAATATGACTACATTTATTTTGGCGATTGGGCTTTTCCTGACTAATTATAAAAGTGGCGCAGCTGAGTCAGGATTTTCCTGAAAACTGTGGATCACACGAAATCAAATTTAAAACCAAAAGATAATTTCTTAAAATGATTTTGCTGCCTGCTCCCGCACACGCTGATGCAGGTAAGTGTTGCAGACGCTGTGCTGTGGTCGTGTTTAATCAGTCTGATACAGATAACACGTGTGCAGGTGCATGTGAATGAGAGACAAGGAGTGGAAGAGGGACAGAAAGGGTGAAACACAGGAATAGAAAATGTGTTTGTCCCCCAGACTGAACAATCGGTTACACTTAATGAATAGCAGCCTTTTCTCTGCCTCGTCTGTCTGAGCTGTGGAGGTGAACAGTCCAAGGCCAGTGGGAGTGAGAACAGTCAGGCCAAACACAGCTGGATGTTCTCACCAGCTAACCTGGAAGGCCCTGTATGCCTGTGGCTCTAAATAAGACAGAAAAACAGCCGTGTTTGTGCCAGTGCGAGAAAAACAACATCTTCTCTTCCACAGGGGAAAGAAGACAGAATCAATAAAGAGAGCGCAAAGTGTTTGGTTGTTACACAAGCCGAACACCGTGCTCTGTCTCTTTGAGTATGAGGAGAGTTTGATCGACTGCCTTCACCTTGATATATTTTTACTCTGAAGTTGGCAAGTTACTCAGTTTCACAGCCTTTTACTTCTGTGTTGTATCTGGAATCTTTTAACAGGTTCAGGTTCATTATTTCACCTCATTATATCAAAGTACTTTTCTGTTGCTTTATTTAAATGACTGTTAAGAATTTCTGCAGGACAATTTGTATATATATATATTTATATTTAGTTATTTATGTAATTCAGGAACAGTGCACACCAATATACAGTTAGACTGTAACTGAGCAACAGTTGGCCTGAAAGGCTAGTTTTCATCTGTTGTCCTCAGCCAGATTTTTAAAAGGCAACCTAATATTAAATTAGGAATTAAATGTGTGTATTACAAAGATTAAAAACTACACAGGTGACTCAGGAGATACAAAAACACATAAAAGGACGTATTTGCTGACAACGGCAAGCAGAGGAACGGCTCTGCAAAATCTGGCAAGCAGACAATGGTAACCAGATAAAACAAATGTAAGTAAAACATGTTAAAAACATTTTAGTACAGTGCACAGAACATCAGACCACAGCAAACACACACCTACAAAAAGCACATATACAGTAACATAAAGCACAAACATGCAGTAAGCACATTCAGATCAGACACTAGCGTGCACTGCTCAAGAGAGAAGCACAGAAAAGAGACAAGTGGGCAAGAAAGGATATTGTATTAGCAAGGCTGAGAGTCTGTTGCCGTGCAGGTAGCTCTGCACAGGATGTACAGCGGTGCCTCGAGCTCAGCGCTACCGTCAGCAGGCCAACTCGCTCGCCTTTTCCCCATTTCATGCTGGCCCCATTTCTTGAGGTCTCGACAGCAGATCCTCCGTTCACTGGCAGACAGGGCCTCATCCAACCTTGCCTAGAGATCTTCACACTCATCGGGCTTTTATGCTCGATGCCCTCCTGACACAACTCTCCACATTTGGTTTGGGACAAGCAACAGGTAATGCATTGCTTAGGGCATCCCAGAAACCTGGGAGCGACGTGGGGTTCGGCATTTCGCCCAAGGGCAAATAAAAATGCAGACAGGGTAAAGGTGGGGATCGAACCATGAACTCTCCGTTCAGTACCAACTCCTAGGCCATCGCCTCTCCTTGCACTGAAATGTCATCCTGCTGCTTCATATTGTACTTTTAGTTGTCTGCTTGTTGTACTGGGTCTGTTGAATGTCTGTGCAGGAAGAGAGATTTAACTAAATAACCCCTCTGTTGCGCCTTCAACCTTTTTTGGGAGTTTTGGGTGGGGAGGTGGGGGCTTGTCTGTTTTAAGAGGGAAGATAGTGACATAGTGTTGTACAGATTGTAAAATTCCCTTGAGGCAAATTTGTCACTCAGGGTTATATCAATAAAACTGACCTGACAAGACCAAACAACACAAAGTGCTAAATCCTAAAATCCTAAAAATTCATAAAAATAACATTTTAGGTTCCTGTGCAATCATTTGAGTTTCTGTTTTCCTCATTTTGGGATCAAAATGAAAACTTACATCTCCTGAGTATCAGTGTTAAATGTTACTGTATAAGCAAACAGTCACATGTCAAGCTATGCCGCATTAAATGGAAACAAGACAATGCCTCCCGCTGCAGGTCACCGCTATGACAACTATGTCAGAATAGGACCAGGGGGATGTGGACTGACTGCCAAAGCAAACTGCCAGAGACGGCTGGCATACCACGACCGGGACGCAAATCCTCAGCAGCCGGAGAAGCTCAGTGCCAGCCCCTCCAGAAAGAAGCAAATTTGAGTGATTTTAAGAGGATATTAGTTGGTTTTTGGCTGATTTACAGAGCGATAAGAACCATAATTTCCCAGTCTTCAGCAGGAAGAGTGTAAGAGATTGAAACTGACAGAGTTCATGACCCATTCACTAAAGAATTGCAACACCTGAGGGTACAAAATACTTCTCAGTGAATTATCCATCTCAAACCAAACTAGAAATGCACACTTGAGGTTTCAGTCTTTAATCGATCAAACACACTTGTTTCTTCACTGGAATGTTTTCTGGTCGGTCCTCGTTTTAGATTTTGTGAGGTTTGACAGTTTGACACAAGTGACATGACTTACTCAAGCTTGTGCAAGAAGACATTTCAGCCCTCGAGAATGGCCCTTGAGTAAACACAGCGCTCTGATTCACTGTAAAAATATTCAACAAAACATCTCGAGCCGCAAATCATCTCGTTATGATCATATTTACTGAAGATTCTCACAAGTTAAGAGTTGGCAGGAGTGCCTGAAGATGAAAGAATTTGTGAATACTGTGAGCTGAATGAGGTGGAGAATAAAATTCCTTTTATTTCATGCTGCCCTTTATACCATAACTTGAGACAAAAACTGTTTGAAAAAGTACAAGTTCCTAGTAAGTATTGAGGGTGGAGCTTTGACTGAATACCTCTTTGATAATGGTTTTGCATTTTCTGAATATGTTTATAAAGCATGGCAAAGAAGGAGAAAAATAGCGTACGATAGATAACCTCTGTAAAATCGGACTGCAGATTACTGACTCACGGTCTGGATCAAGCATATTTTTTATTCATTTACTAATTTATTCGTTCATTTTGCTACTAATGGATGTAGATGTAATTTTTTGTTTTGTTCAGTTTTGTTTTTTGAGCTTGGGTAGCTGTGTTGATGTTTGTATATCTGTTCTTTTGGGATGCATTTGTTTTTCTGTTTGTGGTCTTTATTCGGATAATGTCTCTGCTTAGATGTGGATAAATTGAGATATTAGATGTTGGTGTGTCAACATGCTGGAATGTTTTGTTTGTTGTTAGTTAATGTGTGGGAGTAATTCCATGCAGGATGGGTCATGTAAATGACCAGACACTAAAATAAAACATTCATTTATTCATTCATTCACAAGTATCTTTTCAGTAAACAAAGATGTCTTGGATTAAAAGTTTCTCTTTTACTCTTTCACCTAAATCTGTTAAATTCACTTTGGATCTGTCAGAAAGAATGTGTTCCAGTAGTTCAGAACATAATTTGAAATTCTCAGTTTGAAATCAATTTAAAAAACTGTCTAGCAAACAGGGAGGGTCTAATAAGGCAATGCTATTGATGTGCATTATGGGAAATCTCCGGGTTCTGGAGTCTGATCCATATACTAAAACAAAAGTTAGGACATCTTGGCCTCTGATGCAACAATTTTGACTATTCAGTCCGCATTTAACTACTAAAATTAAATAAGAAAAACCAGTTAATTACAAGAAAACCTCTGCTACATGTCCTGCTAAACAGACTATGTAATTACAGTGACAAGAGTTACGGAGCCTTCAAGTGGGGTTGCGTTTACCGTGTTCACGAGAAGTCAAATTTTTCTGAAAGCTCAAAGTTCTTGACTTGTGATGTGTTGAGTGTTGTTTTCTGCTATCAGTGACATCAGCAACGAGCTCCAGCTCTCAGAACTGAACCGGTCATCTTAATAATGTTGTAGGACACTGTGTGTGATCATAAATATCTTTATTATGAGGCTTGATGTGCAAAAAACCTAACTTCTGCGTTCATGTAAATTCAAGCATCGATCATTTATGGTGGGAGAGTTTTACAGTGTATGAGGAGAAAAACATTTGGTGCTATCGTGTCACTTGCTGTCTCTTGTCTCCCTCTTCTTCCCTTATCAGCCATGTCGGCACGGTTGTCAA
Organism: Naso thynnoides; assembly: GCA_029783665.1. Lineage (NCBI taxonomy): Eukaryota > Metazoa > Chordata > Actinopteri > Acanthuriformes > Acanthuridae > Naso > Naso thynnoides. Next base: position 23,228,895 of record JAQLOL010000024.1, on the reverse strand, counting down.
GACGGGGCAGACATTGTGAAGTGGCTGCGCTTTTCACGGGCACAGTGAAATTAAAGTGAGCAGATGAGAGCGGAGCTTAAACATGTGGTCGTACAGTCGCAGGTTTGCCTGCCAGCAACGCAGCATGTTACTGCTGCACAGAACAAGCATAAGTCTGTTAAGACAACAGTGACCGGATTATATTACGTGCACAATATGGAAAATTATTAAACCTGATCTGCTGCCGCATCTCTGATAACATTCGCACCATGCTGCACATATGTCAAAGGATAGTATGTGTACAGACATTAGAGTCTATCTGAGTGTTTTTCATGCTGCTGCATGTGGGCCTCTTATGTAACATGAACCATACCTCGCTGTGGAAGAGACGAGTACAATAAAAAAGGTAAACATCATTAGAAAACATTCCAGCAATACCACAGTCTGACTCAATATCTCTGCAGCTCGTCGACTCCCCTGTGGATTCCCAGCATACCACAGATCCTGGCAGATGTTCTGCATTATCACTTGTCTCTGCAATTTCGAAGGAGCTGATCAAATCACCACAGAGTTGTTGTTTGTGCAAAGATAATGGCTTTTATGATCCCACTCGTCAGATTGGGTGGGAGATTTTTAAGATTTCATTTAAACGTCTAGTTTCTCTCGCAAACAAACTGCTTCTTTTAATGCAAGACAGTTTTTTCCACAGACAAACAAATGTAAAAGCGAGGAACGAGGGGTTGCTCTCACAGACTGAGTGGACTTATAAACAGTCTTTCTCTAATCATAATAATATTAATTATTAAAGTGATTCATAATTATGATAATACGATTAAAACTTCAAAAATGTCCTCCATGTAATCCTGTTTTTCAGAGCAGAGTGGCTACCAGCTGACTGAAAATGTAAGCTATAAAAATGAGCAACTTTAAGACAAGAGTGAACAAATATGACAGAATCAAATGTAGATATCATACCAGATGAGACACTGAAGTTTTGACGCAGCAGGTGATGATAGCGTGAGAATTTTTCATCTACAGAAGGAGCGGATCCTCTTCATGGATGTATGAATAGAACTGGATGTCGCACACAGAGACGGGTGTCCACGCAAACCAATGGGCATTGCTCACCCAGAGCATACGCCGAAAAAGTTGTCTGGCTTTTATGCAGCCAACTGAATGTGCACAGTCGAGTTCTCCCTCGCTGGCACGAGTTCCCGCTCAGCCCGCAGACTTTGCACAGTGGCGACATCACTATTTTAAAAATCACTTTTCTCAGCCTGAAGAAAGTTTTGCAAATACAAAACCTTCATGTGTTAAAAATTCAGGATAGGAAGAGTCATAACTGAGCTCGTTCACAGTTCAAGGTGACCTGTCAACAATTTTATAAATATATATTATAAATATATCTTCTTTTTTTTTAAATACAAAAGCAGCCTTTGGGGAAAATGGGGAATTTTTCACTGCAATACCACGAGTGGCCACTACACCAGTTCAGAAGCAATGCAGTGGTGTAGCGCAGGGTATGCGCAGGTATACAGAGTATACCCACTTATGTTTCAGCCTGCATTGAGTATACCCACTTTTAAATCCACTGTCTGTGGCAAATCAGCTATTCCAAGAGACTGTTGTTGTTGTTGTTTTTTTTTGTGTGTGAATGGACCAAAAAATAAGGAATAGTTCACTCAAAATGTCCAGTTATGTAGCCTAGTTGTCTCAGCCTGTTGTCTGACCGTGGGCTAGTACTGATTTGCAAAATCTGCTCTTCTTCTGTGGCTAATGTAAATTTCCTAAATATCCTCCTTACTCCCAGAAGTCAAGAAGGAGAAGTTAAGTGACAATGTGAAAAAAAAATAGGCAAACTGCCCTATTTTTGGATGAACTAAATATGCAAGACATGCCACTGTTTCTATCACATCTGTCACTATTTATAAAGGGCACTTAAAAAAAAAGAGGGCATAAATTAAGAGTATACTCACTTCTCCTGATGACAAAACACCACTGAAGTGGAGCATGTTCATCTAGTAGCCCTGAACAGATAAACCAAACACCAGCTCTAGAGAGGATTTTTCCCATGTTTTTTTAGTTTAACAGCCACCACAGGTCCTCCTACACACCTGGAAGAGGTGGGTGAGGCGATGAACAGTTGGCTGCAATCTACAACCTCGCCACTAGATGCCACTGAATCCTGCACACTGGAACTGATTTCTAAACTTTTAAACTACAACCTGCACTACGTGGTTGGAAGTAATATCAACTTATACTGGACCAAACTGCCACAAACAACAAACTCTTTGGAAGAAATC
>JAQLOL010000024.1:23213383-23226513 GCA_029783665.1 Naso thynnoides | reverse complement strand
CAAATGTTATTCCATAGGTCACAGAGGCCACCAGCTCAGTAGCCATGGAGGCAATTGGTTTTGAGAGAGGCTTGAAGCAAATCCTTTCCAGGGATGTTGATGTTGGAGTTATTACCACTGATCGAGCTCCATCCATACGCAGACTTATGAGGGAGAACTATGGCCACATCCGGCATGAGTTCGACACATGGCATGTCAGTAAGAGTGAGTGACGCATCTATTACAACCCATATTTTAACACCATATTATTTGTTGTTTTTGCTGTTTGTGAAATCTGCTTTTTTCAGCAACTTTGTTTTTATCAAGGCATAAAGAAAGAAATACTGAAAAAAGGCAAAAAAAAAAAAAAGAAAACAGAGACATACTTCCCTGGTTGCGGTCAATCTGCAATCACCTGTACTGGTCCTGTAGTTCAAACCATGGAGATGGAAAGGTAAGAAGGAAACTTCATTTTCACTGGGCAGGGGCAACATAATGCGAGAGACTGCACAAAAAACCCAACAAATTCTGTTATGCAAAACCTTTACTACTCTGTTTTCTAGGAATGTGTGCGTCAGTGGACCTCACTGTTGCACCATGTGTGTTGTGCACAGATGGAAAGAGGCTGGTGCGGAATATTCCTGTTATCATGCACCATTGACGGAGGAGGAACAGCGTAAAAAGAGGTGGCTCAAGTCTGATTCTGCAGCTTTCCGAGAGACATAGTCCTGAGTAAAAACCTTCAGCATGACTTGCATCAGATGGCCCTTTTCAAGCATACAGGTATGCCTTCAAAATAATTCACTTCACTTTTTAGGAAAAAAATCTTCTAATTGAAGGAAATTTACAAATATGCTTGATTATCAGTAGTAATGCTCTTATATCCCATTCGAATAACCAGAGAATGTATGTCAAGAAGTAGTTGTAAATGTGACATTTTCAGCTTTTTATAAACATGTTATTATGGATATTAACTCGTTTTGCCTGATATATTTTGACGGGGTAAATTGAACCAAAACAGGGTCCCTTGAGGTTTACCACGCAGGGATCTTGAAGTATGCACAGAAGAGGGTCCACTGTGGATATGACTGCATGCTGGCCCGCACAAAACTTGCCGTCTTGGACCACAAGGCCAATGTCGGCAGGCCACAGGCAAAAGATAAAGAGGGTAAAGAGAAGTCTACTTCTAAAATGTCATGAACACATTTTTTAATACTTCAAGGATCAATAGAGTTCCCAGTTTTGTGTATTATCATCATTATAGCACCATATAGTCTGTAATTGCACTGTGTATACAGTATATAATTGTCAAAGTGTGACAATTTGCAATGTGTGTGTGTGTGTGTGTGTGTTAGGACAACCCAGGTACACATTTGCCTACTCAAAGGGAAGCAGCCAGTGGTTTGCCAGGCCCATGTATGAGCCAACATCACAACAGTACCGTGAAGGCCTAATGGAGCGGGCATTACAGAAGAGGGATGAATACAACTTTGGCAGTTGGCCCCGACATCCACCTCGCCAAAGGAGACTGTTATCCAACATCGCCCCAGTGCCAAGGCCTGATACATCAGAGCTAATCACTAAAACTACTTCCTGGTTTAAAGATCATTGAAGCTCTCACTGTTGCTTCATTTACATTTTTTGTTTACATGTATATATTTTGTAAATAGTTTCATGAAGAAGTTATTTTAAAAACTTCATTGCTGCACACTAAATTTTGTCTTGTTTAATTGATAATGGCAACTTTTTGGCTGACATAGGCAGCAATATTGATCATCTAAAATGAAAAGGACAAGACATTGTGTGGTCACAATCAAGTTTGTAATCATTGTTTTACTACCAACATTACTTAGAGTGCATTTACACAATAAACAAGTTCTTGAAGTACTATGTTTCTATTTACAGGTATTACACAAAAATATTAGCAAGTGTAGCCTATTTCTCTATGAGGCATATTTACATTATTCACATGAATTTTACATAATTGCTGTCATGATCAAAATGCTCAAAATATTTCTAAAAGGTCTTCTGCCTCCTTGAAACCTTGGTACACTCCAGTGGGAGAGGGGTATTTATTCCTAATGGTTTTCACGACACAGCTGGGCAGTACTCTCCTTTAACTCCGACCAAGGCGCTCTCCTCTCAGGGCCCACTCCAAGACTACGCGGTAGGCCACTAGTCTGTACTGACTGAAGGTGACACAAGGACGGGTTAGAAAGAAGCCACTGTGGTCATCAGAACAACTAACGCACGTTTATAAGCTTCTATGTAACTTACAAAGACATATTTACTTTGGGGATTTACAATGAACAATAAATAATGCCGCACAATAGATGACTAATTATATTGAAGAAATATCAAGTAATCTCGCCCATGAAAATATCTTGTGTTACTTACTTGTTAGATAACTGTCTGTCAGGTCCGTCCAGAATTGGTCGCCTCCTCCAATTTATTTTGGGGACATGGAAAAAAGTGTCTAGGACAGCTCGGTTGAGGAGGTATGGGAAATCCTCTATAGCAGTCACACAGCGTCTTTCTGAATCAATCCGTCCATGACAACACGGAAAAGATCACTCTCCTGGCAGCAGAGACATTCTGCCTCCGTGTCCATGGGCTCACAGTACCCACAGACAGACCACAAAGTTCCCGCCTGCCGACACTGGCCTTCTGTCTGTCCTCCCATTTCCCGTCTCCTTTCATCCTGCACCTGCAGCTCTTCCTCAGTGTACTCCGGTACAAAACAGGTATGGACGCCCGTTGAAATCTAGGAACTCGTCTGTCTGATCATTGTCCATAAACTCGACCATTTCCGTTACTTTTACTATGCTTTGCCACTAATGCTATCAAAACAAATGCTACCTGTGGTAGCATATCTCTTCCATCAATACGTGCGATGTGACGCTCCACGTGGATGTCACATGACATGTCTGAGCAAATGAGAAAGCGGCTAGTTCAGGCTTCATGGGATTTGTTTACAAACTATTTACTACGTGGTTGGCTCCTTCCTTTTGGATTGATTCGGTGATCGACTAGTACGGACTTTCATACGAGAGGAGAGAGGGCGACCATAGGTAAGTCTTCTGAGTTTTTAATAACCTCCCGGTATGCTAAATAAGTTGTTGATGCTTGGTTTTATGTGTAGAGACCCTAGTCATGCTGCTGAAGGCGCATGGGGCTATTTTGAGCAGTATTAGTTGTTAAAAGAGCCGGTTTTGAAAGCGTGTTGCGCACCGCCCCATTTCGATGCATGTTAGCCGTTTTTGGGCTGTAACTTTGTAACTCTGGAGGTCTTATTTGATGAGCGCCCATTCGGAAAAAGACCCTGGGATCATTTTTCGCCGGATTATTCCTTTAACACTCCTTAAAAAATCTTTTATTTGTTTACACATCAGCGCCTTCTCACAGCACACGCGGCCGCAGCACCTGCTGTTTACCACACGAAAGCCACACGACAAGATGCCAAAACTTATTTATACAGCTGTAAACACCTTTCCAAACAATTAGCAATGCCAGAGATAAGAAAGAAAATGTCAGCTCCGGTGATCACAAACGGAGATGTAAACACGGACTAAAATGATGTGAAATTATACCACCACACAATGATTTCACAGCCTCAGCATGTGTGTGATTACAGGATTAGGGGGATGCATGAGAGGTGAGTCAGCTCCGCTTTTCATGTGACCGGGCCGATTGCCTCGGAGGGACGAGGCGCAGGCCGTTACCATCACACACACAGAGCAGCTACAAATTAATTCCCTCCAACAACAGCCCCTGTCCTCACCTGCTGCAACACGCTCTGCCAGCACTCGCAATCAACCAGCGAATTCCTTCCGCTCTGAGTTGTGCGGTGGAGGTGAAGGACGGAGGTTTCAGTGTGTGACTGTGATGTTGTGTAATTGACAGGTATGTTTGAATCCAGCGTGTGATACAAACATGGCACCACCCGCTCCCTGCTGGGGTCGGACAACAAACACGTCCGCTCCCAGGAACGTGAACATACATGCCAGGATGACAGGGCTGTTCACAGATGACAGGCTTTTCATTCGGCTGAACATACATTGCGTGCAGCAAATCATTGATTCCATCATGTGTGAACCAAAGACAACAAGAGTGGTCCAAGCGCTGTCAGGGCAGCCTTGTGGCTTAAATAAACTTAAACGCTACATTCAAAACAGCTCGGTTCCCCCTAAAATATTTTTAAAAATATGTGTTAAATTAAAAGTTGATGACAACACAATGCCGGGAGAATGGAAAACATTCATTCAGATTTATTTTGCTTTAATGCTGCAGACTGAGTAGTGGTGCAAAATGACTAAGTACATTAAAATGTACTTTTGATGCATGTGCATTTTGCTTATTTTCATGCGAAGTATTTTACACTCCTACACTACATTTCACAGAGAGAGAATGTACTTTCTACTCCACTGCATTCAGTGTTGTGTAGTTACAAAGTAGAAATACCTTGTTACTGTACTTAAGCAGTTTTTAACAAATCTGTACTTTACCTTACTATTTCTATTTCTGTAGACTTTCACTTTTACATAACTACATTTTCCATAGAAATGGATAATTATACTCCATTACATTTCAAATAAGCATCTTAGTTACTGGTTACTAAAATAATAGCAGAGGAAATTTGGTAGGCTACTAAAGCCAGTAATCTTTTTTGTTTTACTAATGTTGGATCACAGACTGTAGAATGTGGATCATTGGTTAATTATGTTAGGTTTGCATTTTGTTTTACAGCTGGGATCTTTTGTCCTTCTGAAGACCAGCGGCTGCATAAATAAAGAATAAAGAATAACCATTTTTTGAAAAGTTAAATTTGACTTCTTTTACATTGTTTACTTGTACTTTTACTTTCAATACTTAAGTACATTTATATTCACTGCACTTTTGAAACTGAAGTACAGTAAATACCTGCTACTTTAACACTTTGACTCAAGTTATATTCTAATAGGTGACTTTCACTTTTACCAAAGTCATTTCCTAAGAAGGTATCTTGACTTTTATTATTATTATTCATGACTTTTGAGTACTTCAGACAAGACTGACTACATTTACCTGACAGCTTTAGCTAATGTGTCACTTTTCAGGTGACTATTTTTTTTACAAAATACAAGTGATGAGTTACATGTAACTTATATAAAGTGTGGTTGCTAGTAAGATTTACCAGAACAGGCAACAACATCAGCTTCCTTTTAAAATTATAGGAATAACACTTATAAAGCTTTTACTTTAGATATTTCAAATGGTTGAGCAGTGTGTTTGTGCTTTTACACAGGTCAAAATTTGCAGGATGCACTTGTAACAGAGTAAAAGATCTAAATACGTTTTCTTCATCTGCCAATGAGAAAAGAGAAAGTCGGATCAAAGCCGAGCAGCTGTCCGCTTCTTCTTTTGTCTCGGGCCGGACTGAGACGCCTGGAGGCAGCTGCCCTGAAGCGAAGTGCTGCTCGCTCCCAGCTGACTGTCAGCTGCGCTTTCTCTTCCACCGGCGCAGAATATCAAAGAACCAGCCAAAGCTCTCCCCACAAATCACGGGTACTTTACATTTAACTGACCATTTTCCAAAGCATTTTTCTTGATGTTGGTCCAGGCAGCTGTCAGTTTGTATTGATTTCTGAATGGTATAAAAATCTACAGGCAGATTCTTGAGTTTGTCAGCGATCAGTTAACATCAAGTCTGCATGACTTTTCGTCAGTGTTGCTTTGTCTTTGCATTTTACTGCAGTTCACATGAGGGCTGATTACTGAATTAATCTTTTACGCAACTGATGAAAGATTATTACAATAGATTTGAATATTTTGTTAACCGATTCATCATTTCTTGTTTCAGCAGCTCGAGTGTGAATATTAACTGCTTTCTCACTTGTGCTCTATTTAATAATACAGGCCTATATCATTGCCATCAGGCAAGTGGAGAAGTCACTGTGGACTGTGGTGTGTGTTTTTTCCTATTTTGTGGCATGTATAGAACAAAATTATGATTACTTAAAAAATACAGATTCATTTATACTGATTTAATAATTGTTCAGGTCATCCAATTCTGACCTCGCAACAATAATATAAACGTAAAAAAAAAAACAAACAAACAAAGGAAAAAAAACCCCAATAAATTCAGATTTGTTTACCACAATGCATTATACAACTCGAACATTTTCAAAGAGTCTGTTGACTGACAAGATACAATTGATTTTTAAAGCTGCATGGAAGTGAACGGATGCCTGGAGAAGTGGGCAAGTCTTTAAAAGACAGAGGCATTGTTTGCAAAACGTTTACCAGAGATGCAAAACAAAACATCTGTCTGATAAGTTAATTCAACATGCAAAAACGTCGTTGGATTTATTTCTGAGAAACACTTCAGTCAAAGCAAATCAAAGTATGGATAAATAAATGAATTAATATGACTGAAACTTTATCTGCTGCTCGAAGCAAACGGTCTCCAAGTGTCAGCTCACACGGGAGTCTCTGAACAGAGAGTCCCTTCTCCGCCTTCCCTGTTTGAAATGCCTGGTAACAAGGCCGAGTAATTGATTTTACCTCTCTAATCTCCTCGCTCTATCATGAGGAGATCTGCACCTGAGGCCAACGGCTTGTGTTTTTTCTTATCTGTCCATGAGCACACAAGCCCCTCCCAGAGAGGGCTGTACTAATCCCCATCCACCAGACTCCAAAATACACACACACACACACACACACAGAAGCCCACAGTCGACAGTACAGCAGACAGCGCCTTGAGCAGCCTGCTAGCAATGTAAATCAGAGACAGATGGAGATGCAACAACAGACACAACAGTAGCTAAACAAAGGCACAATGTGAAGGAAACAATGGTGGTTTCACAGCTATACAAACACAATTTCATCTGTAAACAGCAACAATATATGAAAACGCAAAAGCTAGAAATTTGCTGAACGTTGTAAAATATGAGACAACATTTCCAAAACAGTCCTCACCTCCCCGGAGTCCTGTGTCACTTCAACCTGGAACACGTGGGAGTGCAGACAGCAAACCTCTCAGGCTCCGAGTCTGACATGATGTCAGTGTGACACAAAAACGACCTGCCGCCCCTGCGACTAACCACGGCAGCCACAGCACGCTTTGACGTGACAGGAGGGGAGTTGAGAGTGAAAAGGGAGGACAGAAGAGGGGTGGACAAGAAGCGCAGGGCGAAAAACACACATCAGAGAGGAAATCTGGTGACTTCAGAGAAACAAAACTACGCCCACAGTTACGTGTTAATGTAACTGTAAAGGATGAGCAATCTGTCACAGGTTAAAGGTTAAAAAAGAAAAGGAATTTTAATAATTTGATAAATCAAGAGGGAAAAAAAAGAGTGCTGAATAAAAAGAGCCTCGCGAATTTTGCAAAAGATCTCCACTCATGCTCGCTTTTTCACTCTCAGAAAGAAATCTTTACTTATGCAGACGGAATTGTCTTTGGGCATGAATGATATTAGAGGACAGGATGGCCTCCAAATCAAATTGATCACTATTTTTTCTGCTCACAGAGTGAAGTCTGCATTTTATTGAGCATGTGCAGTGTATTTTTATATCATCAAAGGATTTGAATCTTCAAATAATGTTGAGAAATGTATGTTCTGTCCTCTAAGAAATACTAAAAATTATATTTTAAAGTGATTCCGATTCAACTTTGTTGTTATGCACAGTGCTAGGGCAAAGACATTTAGCATGCTGTTTATAAGCTGTGTATGGTGGTAAGAAGTCAAACAAGAAGGGGTTGATACAAACACACCGAGATAGTGTGAGAAAAACAATTTGTATGATCAAGTAATGGCAGTAGTAAGATGGATGTGGATGTGCAATATGAATAAGATGCAAAATAACATAAACGTATGCACAACAGATCAGATCAAATGTTTATTTTACATGATATATATAAAAATCTGCGTGTTGTTTTATTATAGATTGATAAACGTAGTGGAGTAAAATGTGCAAAACTGGCTTTGAAAAATAAAATGATTGTAATTCTTTTAAAAATGCTGGTAGCCTTCATTTTGTTGATAGTTTTTAGGAAAAAAAATACAGTTTTATTTTGAACACACTTTCATTTAATACAGCACGAGGAGAAAAGTAAAGCATTTAAAGAGAGATGACATCCAAAAAGTACATGTGTCCGACCATCGAGCTGCACAGCTGCAGTGTTCATTCACCATCGGTAGATGGCGCTGGTGCCCCATGTTCGGTGACCACGCTGTGTGTAGTCTCACTCCATGACAGCAGGTGGCAGTGTTACAGAGGAGAGACAAAGTCACGCACTTCCGTCAACAAACAGGACACCTTCAGCACGTCTGTGGAGACCGAATGAGCGAGCAGCGGCGCTCTGTGTTACGTTCACGACTCTTTCTGTTTTTCTCTTCAGGAAAATGAGCTGCGCGAAACAAATGTTTTCGAAAAGAGCTCGTTTGAAGGTCGCGGCGGTTTTCTCCTCCTGCCGAGCTTTCCACGCTGAACTAGTGAGAACTTACTTTCATAAAGTACAACCGTGTGGCTGTTTTGCTCAGCGGTCCAAACACGGTGTTATGCATGTGAACTGACCTGACAGTGACGCTGCTCACCTTCTCACCACGCAGGTGAGACACGAGTCCAGCGGACTGCCGGTGGTTCATCACCGCGAGTATGTGTGTGAGCTTCCGGCCAACCACAGGTTCCCCATGGGCAAGTTCCCCCGAGTTCTCCACTTTCTCATCAAAGATCAGGTCATCACAGACAAACAGGTGAGGCACACGTGATACTTCCCGTCCACTCATTACGTTAATGGGCCAGAGAGTTTGTTTTTTTCAGAAGTCAAAGAAAAGAGGATAAGAGCTGGATGATAAATTTATTGATTCTTCTGGCAAAAAAAAAAAAAAAACCAACAACCTTCAATCTGTGTTTTTCCTCCAAGAGGCAGAACGATATGAAAAACTCATTCTACCTCCCAACAGCAAAAAGACTGTGGAAACCGTCAGTCTGTGTACTTCTCTGAGTGTCTTATAATGTAGGCTCCCCCTGGCTATCACTGTTACCTTTGTCCTTTCTATACTATACTACAGAGAATTGTAGACAAAAAAAAAAAGATGTATCAGTCAGAAAATAATTATTAATGTCATTGATTTGGTCTGAAAATAACTGATCAGTCAACTGATGTGAAGTTCTTTGACTCCTCCGTGTGTTGGAGGTTTACATGTCCTGTGTCTGTTGCCTCTTAATGTGTAAGTCTCCATTCAGGTGTCATTCATTTCCTGTCAGTGCAGTCTCGTCATGTTCAAGTATATAAACGCACTGGGTATGAAATTACTGAAGTGGAGTCAGTAAAGGTTAAAAAGAATGGTGGAAAAAATAACCATTAACCATTATGTTCACTATATTTAAGCACATTGTGAAGATTTCAATACCAAAAGACACTATACGTGTGTGTGTGAATAGAAGGTATGCTCTTGTGTTTCCCTGTTGAATCTGATTATTATTGTTCACTTTTTCATTACAAAGAATTTTTGAGAAAAGGAAAAATTAATCAACAACTAAATTGGCCAAATTCTGGATTTTAATGATGCTTCCAACTGTTTCCTGTCTCTGTAAATTGATCTTTTGGTTATGGACTGATGGAAGAAACACATTAAAGATGTCACTAATCAATACTGATGGATTAATTGAGAGTGAAAATCATTGTCAGTTGCAGGATCAGAATTATTAGTTGTACTACAACCGGAAGATCTTTCCGCACATTTTCCTACTTATGTGAATTTCCTTCTTCACAGTAGGTGTGGGTCCCTGAAATTGCCTCCCAGGATTTACTCAGCTGTGTGCACACGGAGGAATATTTGAACAACTTCATAAACGGGCACATTAAGGAGCAGGAACAGAGGAGGACAGGTTTCCTGTGGAGCGAAGGCATAGTGAGGCGCTGTCGATACGAAACAGGTGAGAAGATCATCCGGCTCTCCTCTGTGCTAACAGCCGCGTGACCTGCAGAGATCACGCTGGCCAAGCTGCTCACCTCCTCTGTGGTTCACAGGTGGGACTGTTCTCGCCGCTGAAGTGGCCCTGCAGAGGGGCTTGGCCTGCAGCACGGCAGGAGGAACCCATCACGCTTTCCCCAGCTTTGGTTCAGGCTTTTGTCTCCTAAACGATTTGGCAGTTGCAGCCAAATACCTGATCTCCTCACCCAAACGAAAGGTTCTGATTGTGGATCTAGATGTGCATCAGGTAGCGTTTTCTCGCCTCTGCTACTTAAAATATCGCGTGCTTTTACTGTGATGTCTTCTTTTCCCAGTTTACGAGCTCAGCCTGGTCTCATCAGTAAAACTTCCATCTTCCGCATCCAACAGGGCGACGGCACTGCTTTCATTTTTAAAGAAGAGCCGCGTGTGTTTACATTCTCGGTGCATTGTGGGAAAAACTTCCCCCTCCGCAAACAACAGAGTGACCTAGACGTCAGCGTGGATGATGGGCTGGAAGACAAGGAGTACCTCTCCACAGGCATGGAAATATACACCCCATAATAATAAAAGTAACACGTTGAGGGTTTGGATCCAGTGCTGCAGTCAAGTCACGTAATCTAATTTTAAAGCTTTAAATTTGTTCTTTTTGCTTGTTTAAAAAGAGTTGGATGAAAAGTAACAGGGAACTTTTATAATCAGTCTGTTAACAGTCCGTGAACTTGTGTGTTGACCCACAGTGGAGGCTCACCTTCCCTGGCTGCTGGACACCTTTCGTCCAGACTTGGTTCTGTATGACGCCGGTGTCGACCCTCATCGGGATGATGAACTCGGGCGGCTCCGTCTGACTGACCAGGGTGACTGATAACTCTGCGGCCCGAGCATCGCCACCTACAAATCATTCCAGACTGTTTTTGAATGACTGTGAGTATCTTCCAGGGCTGTACCAGAGGGATCTGTACGTGATGAAGACCGTGGTGAGCAGAGGTGTTCCCGTCGCTGCTGTGATTGGAGGAGGATACTCGAGAGACATCGACAAACTGGCCCTCAGACACTCCATCGTTCACAGAGCAGCAACGCAGGTACGGCACTCATAAATGTTATTTGATAAACTTTTCAAGTCAGAATCTGTTACTTAAACATTAAAAAAAAAACATATTACCTTTTAATGACGAATATGAGTGGATTTTAAATTAATGCTCTTCATATTTCAGGTTTGGAGGGAGTGTGGAATGTAAACCTCTGTGCTGTAAATCAAGAGGACGGTCACACTGTAAATGATACTTGATCCTTCATAATGCCATTATTTATATGTGGGAATGAAAAAAAATGGTAATGCCATATGAAGCATTGTCTTTAAACAGTTTATATTTGTAGGTTGTACATGAAATGGCCAGACAAGAATTCTGAAACTGTAACAGAGTTTACCATCTGCTCAGTGTATCTTAGCATCTTTTTCGGCCTAACAGATGGGACATTTGCAGCGAACCAACGTGTTTTATATTGTGAGGACATACAGTCAGATTCCAAAATAGCTGGGATGCTGTGTAAAACAACACAGAATGTGACATTTTGCTGATCTTTGTTTATACGTACTCAATTGTAAACAGTACAAACACAACATATATTTTATGGCTCATCTTATCAACTTCATTGAAGGTGCATCCTCAAAAGGCTCAGTTGCTCACAAGCACGGATGCAGCGAGGTCCACCACTCGTAAAACACGCCGTCGTTCGGAGAATATGGGTGATTTCAAAACCACGTACCATACTAGCAGTACATACTGATTTAGCCTGAAGGCAGTATGTAGTACTCTGTATGTAAACACAAGCAAAATCTGCATCAGGCCAAAAAAATCCCCACATGACTAAAGAAGAAAAGAAGAAAATCTCCAGAGTGCATCGAACAAGTCTACCTCATCTACTGTTTCCCACAATGCAATACGCTGCAGCGTCGCGACCAAAATCTGCCTGGACATTTATTGTTAAAATTTAATGGGGAAAATAAATAAATAAATAAATAATCTTGCTATTGTGCCGGTTTGTGCAGAGTGCATTCCAGGTAATCTGACTGTATACTGCAGTGTGAGATGGCATACTGATCGTTCATATAATGTTACATACTACATACTACATAGTACGTAGTACACAGAGTATGCAGTAAAGACAGCCTTTGACTCGGGAACACTGTAAACTGTTGTTGGTAAACACAGCTTGTTTGCAAACGACTGCATTTTTTTTTTTTTTTTTGAAGTTTCCCACAGTGTACCAGCTGTTTTACAAAGTGTTGTAAAAAGTCTATTTAATAAACAAAGTGAGCTCTGCTCAGGATCCTTTAAGGTGGAAAGCTGGCGTTTACAGTCATGCAAGTGACTTTCACAGTTTATAGTCTGTTGGCTAAGAAAACATTGAACTTTCTTTTTACTGTTTAATGACTCATATTGTACCTATTAAACGTTGTTACTGAATTACACAATGTGTGGTCGTCACTGTAATAGATCTACCAAACACTTACAGGGGTCATTCATAACAGCGAATGCAACACAACAGCACTCATGAACAAAAATATTTAATGAAGAAAAACAAAATCAAACTTGAAATAATTTACATCGGATCACGTAAGACATTTAAGTACCAGAGTCACTTGAGAACAAACACAGTTGGTCCACACATACTGCACTGATAAGGATGTGTACCGTCACTGGCACGATGGGTACAGATCACCAGAGTGTTTCAAGTTTCGACGAGTTTTATGCCATCCACTGACATCAAGCAGCGGCGTATTAGTGATGCAGTGCAATGTTTATTCACAGTACATGAGGCAGCTGATTTGCTTAAATGTACGAGTGGTATACTGTAGTTCTGCTTGTTACTTCAACACGAGACAGCATAGAATTATTACAAACATCAAGCACACACGCTGGGCAACACAACAAGCAAATGCACTCTTGTTTTGGAAGATACCTTGTACCACTTTGAGCTCTTCTGATAGAAAACGCAAGAGCAGTTCACAGAAAAGAAGGAAATCACAGAGTTAGCTCCTCAAATGGAAAGATAAAGAACGTGCAGTTATAAAACAGGCAGACACGAAGAGTTTCCACGGTGATCTTTGCATTCAAACATTTCAAAGCAGATGGAAGAGTATGTAGTGTCATAAATTCCTCTTTGGCTCCTATTAAAAGTCCAAGAGAAAAACAGTTCATTCCCAAA
>JAQLOL010000024.1:23181171-23203769 GCA_029783665.1 Naso thynnoides | reverse complement strand
AATGTCAATTGGCTAAAAGGAGGCGTGGCTGTGGGAGTGGCCTATAACAAAAAGATGCGTTGCCTCTAAACAGATTCGGCCATGGCAACACTTTGTGGAAACACACACACACACACACACACACACACACACACACAAATAAATACTTTCACTCTTCATGGCTTGCACCCCCTCCTCCCCAACACCATTTTGCCCCGCCCCCTGCCATTACTCATTAACCCTTGTCAACTGTAAAATTTTTAGCAGCTGGTTGCAAGTTGCAACCATTTTAAATTTGCATTTGTTTTGTTTCTGATGTATATGTTGTTTTTGAATCAATAACTGAGCAGTTTGGTATTTCCTTTTCTTGTACCTGTTGCAGATGAGGTCACTATATTTACAAAATGATGCCTGTCCTTTTGTTTCCCACCCAAACCTGACATTGTTCAGGCTGTAGCAAACTATACATCATAACATCCTTGCACATCCTACATCTTTTATATCGTGCACAAAAGACAGTGATTCACAGTTTTTCTCACTGTTGAAACTCGGTTTGCACATTGATGGATTCTGTAGATCAAGGTCAGTGCCGTGTTAGCAAACCTCCAGAGAAAAGACAGGAAGCTTCTGGCAAAAGTACAATGTACACTGCAGTCTGACTCATCAGTCAACCTTGAAACAGCATTTACATTTTCTGAGAATTACCAAACATTAACTTCGTGATAACACATTCTTTGTTATCGTAATGAAAAACCCCATCACTGGCAGAGGGACGGTCTCGCTCATCCATGAATAACAGCTTCTGTTAGTGAAACATTTTAAGAACAGAACGAACAAAGACTGAATGAAAATTACACGGCTGTCAAGATCCAAGGGCTGCTGAATAGTGTGTTGGAGTCTGACCAGCAGGAGGTGGATTCAATTAATGGAAATGTAATACAATGCAAAGCGGTGTAACTGCATTAAAATACCAATTTGACTTGCTGGGTTGGAGGAACAGTTGTCTAAAACAATGCAAAATGAGGTAATGTCACGAGGCAAGTCTTTCAAAATCATGATGCAACACGAAAAATTCAAAGAGGAAGAGTGAGATCAGAAGTGGACCCTCACCATCACAGATCAAATGACACTTAACAAGCATATTTGCTTAACAACAACACAAATAACAGACTGTAAAAGTGGCAATTAAAATCTCAAGTGTTTTGAGCCTTCACAGATAATTTCTTCAACACATATTTGCTTTAAAAAATCATTGTGTGCAAGGACAGTCAGGGTTCTTATCTTTTTCTGCTATTTTCAAACACGAAAAGTGGCTTTTTAATAATGTAAAACAGAGAGCAGGAAGGTAGCCCAGACCTGTTGAGAAGAAGCTCCACAGGAAAATATTAACTAATCTCAAAGTATGCACGCAGAGAGCAATAAACACCGGTGTCCAACTACGAGTTTAGATATCAGCCAGCTACATCTGTTATGAGTTTTGAAACCATCTGGGTGAAATTTTCTTGCTCCGATGGAGACACACTCGAGTTGAAAACAGGGAAAATCATTCCGGGCTTTCAACACGACTTTGCTGACTGGAAAAAAACATGAAGTCAACAAAACAGCTCCTCTGTGTGCTAATCTAATGAGCACCAGAGGGAATACAAAGGCAAAATGTGATTTCCTGCGAGATACAGTAATAAAGCTCTCAGACACAGAGCTCTCCACACTCGTTGTTATTCTGCTCGATTTCAGAGCTTTAACTCTGATAAGGTCTCCATTTACTACTTTCACAATGTATCCAACATGGAACTGTTACACAAGACTTAACAGTTTGAATATTTTTTTTACTGCTAGTTTATTTTCTACTGCTTTACTTTCACAAGTAAAGGTACCTCACAGGGTTTTAATGTAAAAAAAAAACCCAAAACTGTTTACAATCAGCATTAAACAACAGTCTCAGTTAGAAAAGTGGAAAGTCAGAAGCTCCAAAGGTTCACCTTAAAGGATATTTTTCACATTTATCTTATATAAGATAGTGAAGTCCCAGTCTGATACAGATTGGTTGACTGCAATCATTCCTCCTGTTCATGCTGGCTATTAAAGCGCTCCTCTCTGATGCAACGCCAGTGTAAGTGACGGATAAAATCTACAGTCCTCACAATGCAAAGGTGTATTCCAAAGGCTACACCAGTCAAATACAAATCAAGTTATTATCAAACTATGACACAAAATTTCTTTTTTTTGGTTACAGTCTACCCACCGTGGCTTAACGGGGAAAAACCAAAGACATTTTACATGGAAAAATACATAAGAAGATTTCCACTCGATGTGTCCAAGTGGGAATTTCCCGTGCTGGAAAAAGCCAAAACTGCAAAAGGAGGGGATCAAACCCACGGACCCACAGCAGAAATAAACAGGCACACACTTCATTGAAAAAAAAAAAAACAGTTTTGTTCTCTTTCCCTAAAAAACATTGAAGAAACCTGTATGGAGGGTGAATGTTTATGTAACTCACTCGTTTGCAATTAGAGCTAAAGCTGAGCTGACTGCGAGTCTCACACAGCCACTGATATCAGTGTGTGTCCAAAGAAGAAGAAGAAGAAGAAGAAGAAAAAGAGGTGGTAATTTAATGCCATGGTGCCTTACTCTGGGCTTGGGGTGGCATCCAGTGTACATATTTGTCTACAGACTGCTGAAGCATCAGATGATCTTCATAGCTTTAAAATAAATTTTTGCACAGACTGACCACACTGAAAACACACGAGGAAGGTATCTGTGTGAACCAGTAAGAACAGGAGGAATGATCCTAGGATGCTAAACCTCTTTCATGTTCAATCGAGAGACCCAACTATTGTTTAAAGACATAATTGAAAAATTGTGGACTCATACATTAAATACCAGAAATCAGACACAGACCTTTTGGTGAGGTCTTGTGAAATAAATAAAGCTTTTCTGTTCGGCAGCTGAGGTGTGACTGTGCCAACGTCTGACTGAAAAGATTTTCACTAAAAGCTCTTCTGTGAAGGAAAAGATTTCACCACCTAAAAGACATACAATGGCCAGAACTAAGAATTTCACTGTTGAGGCAGATAATCGTTTAACACTCACAGGGAAGAACTTAAACTAATACACAGTTTGTCCCCTAGTAACTCCAAAGCCGAGCTTAGAGAGCTGAATGTTATAAATTATTTTAATATGCACCGAAAACTGTCTGCCGCTGCACCCTGCAGGCATCAGCAGACTTACATGTCTGACATGTTGACATAACTTAAGAGCTACATTCTCTACAAAATGTGTTTTAATACAAAGGAATCAGTTGCAGTTGCTCCGATGATCAGAAGATGCCAAAGAAATAGAAAAAATGTTGATGGATGAAGACAGGAAATTTGAGTGAGATAGATGAAGACAACCTTTTGTTGTTTCATGTTGCTGCATAGGGCAGAGAACACACATACTGTTTAATGTTATTCAGATCCACATTAGCCGTTACCCTCGGCAACAGCTGCTAAAAGGAAAATTCTAAAATATGACTTGTTTAATAGAAGGTGCAAAAATACTGAAGCTTTCATTTTGCAGGAAAGATGCAGCGTTTGGAAATTTAACCTTGAAGGATTCGTGAAAAAATAAAATTCCTCTCTGCTTATACAAATTTACATATACAAAAGTTATATATTAAAAACCATGTACAAACAGCAGCTACCAGTATTTAGACATAACAAGTGTTGTTCTTCAAGGCAAATTATTTTCCTTGGCTGATCTCTCTAAAAAAAAACAAAAAAAACAAACAAAAAAACAAAACTAATGGAATTCTTAGTTTCTCCTCTTCATTTCTGGTTGATGTCTCTGGTGCACGTGTGGTGGCTCCTGGGCATTCATGACCACATCGACGGACACGTGAACCGAAAAACGATCCATCATCTGTGCGATCTTCTCCTGCGGAACGCCGTGCTTGTTCCTCCTAAAGGGAAACGGCAGAGTGATACGATGCAAGTTTGTACAACTTTATGCACTGGCATGCGGACATGACATGATTTGATCATTAAGGAATCTTACTTCTCCAGCTCATACGGATCAAACTTCCAGCTGGTGTCAGGTTCACAAAAGTCCACTTTATATCCTCGCTCCAAGGCCTGTTAGAAGAGTTCGGGGGTTTTATTAGGATGTATGAGGGGATTGTGGGTACAACACAACTGAGCATTCAAATCTGCGGAATCCAACACAAACCATTTTGACATATGGCTTCATTTCCCAGGCTTGCAGGTTTGTATTATCAATAATAATGGGAGATCGGCCATCATGCATAGCATCTTTAGCTGAAGGATGAGAAAACACACAAAAAAAATTACATAAATTCACAACACAATGAAAAGAAATCTCATCAAACAACATTTTCTAAAATTTTATCCACCTACAGAAACGTGTTGCTCTCTTAATGCATCATTTTATTGGCTTAAAAAAAAAAATTGGCTCTTAATGTGACTTTCTCTGAGTGCAGATGGTATTCAATTTCCACACAGCCCCACAGGCTGTTTCAGTTGGCTTTGCACACTGTGTTTAACAGAGGGGGGGGGTTCAGTGTTTTTCCAGTGACATTAATGCATGCTGGCCTTCCTTATGTGGGCATATCAGCGTGTGCACACAGGGTTTTTGCCTGCCCCTCCTCCATTCTACTCAGACACTGTTGCCGTCTGCTTCAGAGATTACTATCAGCACTTTGTTCGAGATGGCTCCAATGGAGTTTGGTTTTTTTCTTCAGGTGAATGAAGGACAATTAACTTTGTGAAACTTTCCTAAAGAGGCAAACACCAGACAGAAGTCGAGAGCGTTCCTGTTTCTTGTGGATTTATTTACTTCCTCAATGAGCACATGAGCTGGATTAACGGCTAAACTGCGGCTAAAGGACCGCACTTTGCTTTGTTGTGTTGAAGAGTGAGAAGTGCAAACTGTGCGTAACGTTTTATCGGTGTCCTAGCTGTGTTTATTTTGCGTCAGTAAAGGGGTTGGGAGTACAGCAGAGCGTGGAGGCGTGCGTGAGGAAAAAGGGAAGGAGGAACCGACACAGACCGTTTTTAGAGAATGCACAGACGTACAGACTTTACTGTTTAATCGGTTGTTGTAATCAGCTGCTCTGTAAGACTCCAAAATCACAGACCTGAAAATGATTCGAAAATATCTTCTTCAAAGGAGAAAATACCTCTGCTCTGGTTCCACTCATGTGCCGCTCCAAGAAGGCCCGGCTCATAGCAGTAGCCATCCCTGTGAGCAAAGTAGTCATCTGTGCTCAGTACGAGCCCACTGGGACCAGTGGAGAGCAGCTCCCTGTGAGAAAGGTGGCACACAAACACACAATGAAAATCAAATGTTCAGGCTTGGAAACTGAGTTTTAAACTCCTTTAAACTGACACATGAACTTAGGAGAATCGAGACTGAACGAAGACGTGCCTGGCTAGTGTGGATTTCCCGGATCCCGGTAACCCCCGCATCAAGATCAGCACCAACGACGAGTCGTACGCATGAGAGGTACCAGGTGGTGGGCAGTGATCACGTCTCTGGCGCCAGTCATAGTCTTCACCAAACGGACACCATTCTTCTTCTCTGTCTCCTGACCATCCAACATTTCCATGGTCTGAGTGTGCATTATAGCCGTGACACCGTTCATCCCTGTCCAAGTGGTATGGAGGATCTCCATAAAAGCCCTGAGGGGGGTGACCGCAAACATCTGGGGGTGGAAAGCTAGAACGTGCCGAATGATGCATCTCCTCCTGATGCTGGTTCATCATGCCCAAACCGCTCCAGTTGTGGATCACATGAGGCGGTGGCTTTTGTGAGGATGAGAATGCAGATGGGGGCGGTGGGTGATGGAACGGTGGTCTGTGGAAACTTGGCTTCTGTTGTCTGCTCTGGGTTTGAGGATGATGCCACTGACTTTGAGGGGGTGAAGCTCTACCAGAATTTGGGTCCATGCCTGGCCTGGGTCTTCTGGGGTAGTATGGCTCATTTTGATACCAGTGTGGCCAGGACGGCTGTTTCTGTCCGCTGCTTTTCTGGCAGCCGTCCGTTTCTGAGGATTTAACAGTTTTCTCCTTGCTTACATTCTGAGTCTCTTTGCCGGCAGGTGTTTCACGAGGTAAAGCTCTGGGAGGTTGAACAACGCCTGCGTCTTCCTCTCCCGGGTTTACATGAGCACCGGCGGGTGTATCGAGTTTCTCAAGCTCTTTGTAAAAGTCAGTGAGTGAGTCTTCAATGTCAGTCTTGACTGTCGGAGGAAATGCTGGACCGATGAAGGCGGTGCTGGTGAGTCCAACCTCCTTCAACACGCGCTGCCTCACACTTCCGTCGGGATCGCTGGGGTCGTTAACGTTACTCACAAGTGTAACGTTATTGCCTCCGTCGGCAGAGTCATCTCCACCACCTGTTCTTTCACAGACACCCACACAAGGGTTTTCTGTTCCATGAGAAGATTCACCATGAGACATCTGCAAGGAAACAGTTAACACAGTTAACAGCCAACACACCACCAAGTTTATAACGTTTCAAATAATGAGACTGTGCCTCTCTCATCACTGTCACAGCTTTTGGTGCGTCACAATAATAGCAATTAAGTACAAAGGTAATGTTAGATATGCCGGATTTTACTGTGGTTTCACTTATGCTAAACCCGAAACCAATCCGTTAGCTCGAATGTCGCCTTTAACAACTATTAACGTTACGCTAAATAACGTTAACTTACCCCAAAATAACATATAAATAACATATAAATATAATTAGACTCACCGTTTAGACTAAAGAGACATAAATGATGAAACATTAGCATGAAAATCCCTGAAAACGATTTCCACATTGCAGGCTCCTTTGTATTTACGGAAGTCACGTTCTTCTTCTTCTTCTTTTTCTCATTAACGGATGTACGTCAGCGCCCCCCGTTGGACGAGATTCGCACTACATATAATCCGAGATGTTATTTTATCTTCAAAAGGAGAAAAAAGATCCAAGACTTGACCTTTATTAAGACGGTGACTTCAAAAGAAATTCTTAAAAACATGAACAATGCGTGTTTTTAAAAAGTCCTGAGTAGATTTCAGTCCCTTCCTGTTGTTGCCTGTATGCATTACTGCTGCCTGTGATGTTGTTCATGACTGTATATCGTTATTTATTATCGTTGCGCTTTAAGCATATATGATTTCTCGACCCCTTGTTCTTTTATTTTTTATTTATTTATTTTGGTTTCCTTATCTTAACACGTTTTGCAGCCACCTAGTGGTCAGACTCTGTACTACCACTGAGTTCACCTGTTTTCTCCCCAGGTGTTTGCAGTCCCCTTTTTTCCTTCTAAAAGGGAAATTGTGTGCTGAGGGTTACACCCTGAAGAAGGCTACGCGTGTGTTGTTACTCAGCTCGGGGTTTTTTTTGTTTGTTTGTTTTTTAACATTTTACCTTTTTACAAGAAAAGCACCTTGGATCTTATTTTCTCCTTTTGAAGTTCAACATTCTCACCAAAGAGCGCAGTCATTGCACATTTGAACTTCCTGAGCAATCTAGACTTTGTTTCTGATATTGCTTCACCTATTGTCTTTCAGAACAGAATTTGACTGGAGGTAGGCTTAGTTATCAGTAACCACCGTATTTTCATATGAATTATCTATCATCCTATAAAATCTGTTATTTTAGTCTACATATTGTTTCAAACATGCCCCAGTTATTTATCATTTGCTGCTTGTAAGAAATTTTACCATTAATGACTGAATCTTTTTGGCCCTAAACAACTATTTTAATTGCTTTACATCTTTGTTTTGAAATAACTATCATAATACTAAGTTTGTTCAATACTGCAGCATCCTAAAAACTGTCTGTTCTTAGAATTTACTCTTGGAAAAAAGGACTGTAAACACCACCACGATCCACAGGCGAAAAACTACACTTCCCAACGTGTCCTTAATTATACACAACACAAATCAAGCATCATATAGAGCTAAACTGCAGGAGTGTAGTTCAAAATTTGTCTGTTACTTTTTTGGGTTAACAGACAAATAGATTGAAAGTAGAAAAAAGTAGATCAGTATGAAGTGATGACATCATTTCACTTTTGTGTTTTAGCCTGTTTATTCAGTCCAGTGAGACGACAAACAAAACAAAACAAAACAAAAAAAACACAGTATTTGCTGTATTTCCATTCACAAATTTGTACAGTTTTTATTAAGCTGTTGCACACTTGTCACCATACAGTCTTATGTATTTACATTAAGTCACCAACAAGCAATGCCTGAGTGTCAATCATAGCCAGCTCCTCATCATTCACCAAATCATCCTCCACCAGTGAGGTGACAGCTTTGCGAGCTGGAGTCTGAACAGTTTTTAAAGTGCTAGGTGTCCCAGACCTCCGAGGGGGGTTGAATGTCTTCCTCACGCAAGGAGACGCCCCTGAGCTGAGACTGGAGATGGGCGGCGGAGACGGGATGCGGGACAGATAATCCAGAGCTCTCCTCCTCTTCAGGCTGACGGGGTCTTTCTCTGCGGAACGCTTCGTTGTTTGAGGGTTCCTGCTGACAGGCGTGAAGAATCCAAGACTTCTGACTGGCTGCTTGGACGTCACCTGCATGAAGGACTGATATTTAGTTTTTCCACCAATATGAAGTAGTTATGGCAGGAAACGTACTGAACAGTCCCAGATGAACTCACGCTTGTCTTCGTGTCTTGTCGTCTGTCTGCTGTGGAGGCCGGAGTTCCTGTTTGCAGAGCAGGAGCGGAGACGGCGCTCAGGCCACCAGATCGGACTAGATCTGAAAGTTTCTCCTCAGCAGCAAGACAGAAGTTCTCCTGGCCCTGAAAACATATGATGAAAATGATTCTTACGCATTGCAACATTTTATTGTACTGTGTTGAAGTGGAGAAAAAAAACATGAGCTCTACATGGTTGAGACGAGAAGGCTCTTTTCATCAATAATTCCAGGATCTGATCGTTTGTCGACTACACGCCTCGACACTCATAACTAATTTACTGTCATACCGCACGTCTTGTGTGTCTGCATGCACGGTTTTGCATCTGTGCATTACTGAAATCTGATGATAATGAGTTTGTTTCATTCAAGTGAATTAAAACAAGGTGTAAAACACTTGTTGGACATCAGTGAGGAAACAGCCCAGACTAAAACTTTGTTCTTTCATTCCATTTTTTAAAAAATGTACTCCAGTGCTCCTCAGCACAACCTTTTTTAAAAAGTTAAGTTAGTGAGCATGACTAAAATGATTTGATATTTGCTGTTTTTAAATGAGCATTTCCAAATCCATCTTTCCCATTCTTCTACTTAAGTTTGGTTTTTTGCACACTAAGCCTCATAAGAATATTTACGATCATACACGATGTTCTACAGCATTATCACGACATCCGGTGCGGTCCTGAGAGCTGGTGCTCGTTACTGATGTCACCGCTAGCTGAAAAAAAAACGGAGGTGCGCGTGCACTCAGACAATCCATCCAAAAATACAATAAACACGTTTTAAAAGACGTGCAACTCGCCAAATGCTGAGCGGTGTCCTCTCATGTACCGGCACTAAAAGACGAAGCTAAACACGGATATATAACCTTGAAGCAGCTCTCTCGGCGGCTTTGCCAAACCAAAAAAACAGCCCTTTCTGGGTCAAGTATCCGTGTTTAGCTTCGTGTTTTAGTGTCGGTACATGAGAGGACACCACTAAACATTTGGCGACTTTCACATCTTTTGATACAAGCTCCAGCTCTCAGGACTGCACTGTTTGTCATAATAATGCTGTAGAACATTGCATAAGATCATAAATATCCTTACCGTGAGGCTTAATGTGCAAAAAAAATGAACTTTACTGCAATTCTTTTATCTTGATTTTTTTTTAGAAAGCAAAGCACTTTGGCCATCAGAGCAGCAAGCCTTTGACGCACAGGCTAATGGTAAACACTGTTCTTAAAGCAGCGTCACATGTTCGGACATGAGCGCTGTTACCTGGGCCAGGTGTCTCAGCTGACAGAGGGACTCCTGCAGATGAACTTCCTTTGGGTTTGTGGAGAAGACGGTCAGATCTCCGGCGTAAACAACAGGGGTGGGAGACGTGGACTGACCTCTCAGCTGCAGGTTGCTCAGAGCCAACAGGACTCGAGGTTTTATCACATCCTCCAAGCCAGACTGAGCCAAGCTGCTGAAGCAGCGCACTTTGACGAAGTTCAGTTTTCCATCCGCCACATAAAAAGCAGGAGATGAACCTGTGTTTAAAAGTGAAAACATTCATTTAGTACACAATAATTCTAAAACAAAAAAAACAAAAAAAACAAAAAAAAACAGTAGAGAGAGAGAGAAAAAAAACAACATACCTTTTTCATCTATGATACTGATGACGTATCCTGTGAGATCAACTTCTCCACACAGTGGTTGGTATTCTGGGTTTTGAAGATCCTCAAAATGAGTAGAGACCCTCGGCTGAAAATGTGTAGACAACCATTCCTGAGAAGCCTAAGTGGAAATAAAAACCATAATAATTATTACTAATGACTATAATAAAGGTTATATCCAAAATTCCATATGTGCACCGGCCCTTCAGTCTAACCTGGAGGTCCTGAAACTGCGTTTTCTTCGTTCCACTCAGCTGAACATTTGCACCTCCGCCATGTTTCTTTCCCTCTGAAGCGGTGAGGTTATAGACTTTATATCGACAGCCTTCCTTCAGTAAAGACTGGAGATCTGACGGGGGTCGCCAAAGGTTCAACTGGTAATCTAAAACAATTTTAAGTCAGTATTTGAATACACAATAATACATGCATTAAAGCAACCATAACAAATCTACAATAAATTAAAGACTCACTAGTGCCCGGTTGGTCCAACGAGTCAGCGATGCAGAGTCTCCACACAGGCGTAACATCTCGCTTTGGACAGCTGCCTTCACGGTCTTCGGCATTTTCTAAAGCCCGTCGGTATCGATCCTGCAGCTCTGCCTGCTTCTTCTCCATCTGAGAACGTCTGTAGCTGCGGAGAGTCTCCAGCTGCTGCTCACTCAGATGAGCCTTGGATGGAAAGCACGGATACGAAGAAGAAAACCAAGAGTGCATTTAAAACTCTATTCATAAGAGAAATTAAGTCAGCAATCTATTAGTAAATCTCACCTCGAGGTAAGCTGGGTCATCTCCCACTGCCTCATGGAGCTCCTCTCCATCTTGGAGACTTGCAATATCCTGACGACTGATGGTCCGCCTTCTGCGCTGAGGTTTGTTATTACCTGAAGATGAAAACGAGTTAAAACCAATTCTGTTTCGAGCTCCACTTATCGTGCTGCACATGTGGTTCCTACCTTTTTCATCCTTTTCAAATTCAGCCTGAATCTTGGCAAACAGGACCTCCATAGCTTTTTGCTTGTGGCTGTTGTATCTTCTCACCTCCTTCTCTTCTGCACGAACAGAACGGAACACAACGCCCCCATCTGGTTTCCTCTCCATCCACTGAAAAACAACACGAGTATTTGAGTAAACAGTGTATGAACTTTCAGGAGCAACAGAACTAACTAAGCGCACCTGTATGGGGTAACTTCTCAGTATGATAACGTCCACACATCCAACTGGTCCTCCATTGCTGTACAAGCAGGAAACAGGAAGCAGGAATGGCCGTGGATCTCTGTGAAATCCCAGTTTAGCATCCCAGCGTGCCGGTCTGCTGCTATTGGCGCAAATCTAAACATCAAAACAACACATAAGCCAAACTGTTATTTGGTGGCCATGGGGAAAGACGGAATAACTTTTTGTTTCTATGCTGAATGACCTTTAACATGAGAGAATCAGGCGCCTCCAGAGGGGAGCAAGCATCTTGTGATCCCACCAGTTGAGCGCCGTGGACGATCAGCTTCCCGCCGACAGCCAGTCGTCCTTTGTGAAGCATGGCGGTCAAAGGTTCATCCAGCTGGGCTTTTATGGCGTACCATCCATCTGTCAGCCAAACGACTGCACATGGGTTTTCCAGCCTGGCATCAGCAGCCGGAGTCTTCGTGTCACTGTAACTGCGTTTTTTTGGAGAGAGTCCTTTTGAGACGACGCCGCACACACACAGGATCAGAGTTTTGGCGGCTGTGTCGTCCTTTTCCATGATCTTTCTCAAAGCCGGCCTGCGGCTGTGGTCCACCTCTACATCATATCTAAAAGAGGAAAAAAAATATTCAATTCTTTAGAGGCAAATCAAATACATTTAGATTTAAAGTTTAACAATTAACACAGAAGTTAAACAGTTCACATTGTCTACAAATCAGTATATGTAAAAATATATATATATATATATATAGCCTATTTCTGCATATTTCTTTTGATAAAATGCTTTAAAATCATATGAAGCCTTTAAATCTGACACAATTTGGTAAAAGGTAATGACATTTGCGAAAGGATGCGTAGTTGTAATGTTAAGCATATGAAATGATGTCAGCTACACTCAAACTAGAGTGATGTGGATCTAAAATCAAACCTCAGTCTAAACTAATTGAAAGATACATATCTTGATATATTCTAGGAAGTAGGCTAAATGCTCAGTTGTAAGTCAAAGCCACATCAGCAATGTCACAACTAGGGGTGGGACAAAAAAATATCAATACCGTTATTTATCACCCTGACACGAGAGATATGTTGCTGTATACAGATTTCCCGGCCAATCTGACTCACTGGCATCGCTACTTTATGACCTCTCGCTGTGGTGCTTGTCCCAAAAATGGAAATTAATGGTTCGAATAAAAAGTTGACCGCTGTGAAAAGATTTTAAGTGGTTAAGATTTGGCTCAGCCACTTTTAGGTCTAAAAACTGAACCCACTTTGGCTTCAACATCGATGGGATTGACAAATTTTTTTTATCCATGTATGTAAAGTTTACATTTTGTATCCTTCACTCAGACAACTAGATATATCATTATATGATTGACCTGCAATATATATGCATATTAGTGCAGAATCGCTGTGTTGTGCCATTACTGTGGGTCACCTGTTGTGTATGGGATTGTGAGTTACCCTGCGATTCCCACCCAAAAACATACTGAACTAACATATGATGTGAACCTACAAACCTGTACTTGAGTTGGAGGAGAACCTGCTCCGGCGTGAGACAGATGCTGCCCATCGTTTCTGGAAAAGATCTTTCCATGGAGGCCCGCTTCCACACAACCCATCGGTAATGATTGTACGCCCACTCCTCGGTGATCAGTTTTGGATCCACACCTGGTGTGTCACATAACGCTCTGCAGAAAGTACGGACGATATTCAGCAGGCTGTATTTGCACACAGCACGAAGCACCCGTTTGTGCTCTCAAACATTATAACAGATGTATGAAACAGATCTGCAGCACTGACCCGAAATAAAATGAAGTAATACCTGTAAAACTCTTCCTTCCCTGCAGACCCATCAGTGCTGGGGATCAGCCACCCTCCGTCAGCGAGCTGAACGCCACCTTCGTCTCGAAATGCCTCCTGTTTGATGAAGTGCTGTAAGCTGAAGCGAAAAGATTCTGCAGTCTCACTTGTGATCTCAGACACATGCTGATGAGCTCCATGGATATACAGCTGAAAAACAAGAACACGCGGATGTGAAAAAAAACGGTTTAATCCTCAGTGATCTCAGTTTTAACCAAAAAAACAACACAACTGCTGGACGACACTTCTGGCCTTGCCTGTTTTTGGCTGCATCTCGCAGGACAGCTTCCGCTGACTGCAGCTTTTAACGGGATCCTCGACCCTCCCGAGGTTTTGGTTACAAACAAACTGCCCGGCAAAGGTCGGATGGTCTGGCGCTTCTTTTTCCTGATCCTCATGTCTTGCATATCTCGTGCCAGCTCCGTGTTATGAAGATTCGGAAACATGTCTGTAGATCATGAACACACCATTGTTTTAACTACGCTGTGGGGTTTTTAAAGGGCATCACACCGACTTCATCAAAGAGTTTACTGCACCTTGGTTTCTGGGTAATGTGTCTTGAAGACATGATGCCTCTGCAGGAGCCTCCTGCGATCCACAGCCAACAGGAACGTTCTGATTGTTCTGATCATCATCTGTAGTTTCAGCCAAGGCCACAATCTGAAAGTCTTCTTTGCATTTATTGCCGGTTACATCTGCAGTGCTTTGTGGTTTTTCAGAGGGGGGGATGTAAGTGTTGCTCTCGAGGGGAGTTACAGAGACATGGTGAGATTTATCCTCCTCCTGTGCTTTAAAGGAACTCTCTTGGACAACAGTTCTTTGTTTTTTAAATGGAGGAACAAACGCAGACGGCGTTCTCGTGTTGTCCTTGAGCATCGTATTCTTGCGGCTCTCTGTGTTCTTGAGGAATGGAGGAACAAACGCAGACGTCTCGGAACGCGCTGCTCTGTTGTCTCCTGGGATTAAGTGTTGCGTTGGTGCTGTCTTTTGTAATCCAGATTTCACATCATTCTTACCACTGCTGTAAGACAAAAAAGAGACATAACAAAGAGCTGACAATCTGCGACAGCTGCTTGAAAACGTGCCTTATAATTCACAGGCAGCTTTACCTGTGGGGCCTCGTGATGTTTGGGTAAAGAGACGTGCTATACTTGAACACTCCTCTGTCCTTCATTACACCTTGATTAAGGAAAAAAAAAGTTATTTGGATTGATACTGAAAATATGTTAATGTGTGTAAATATACTGTGTTACAGTAATTTACCATTTGGGCTGCTAATTTGCCGGTGCAGCGTTGAACCTCTTGGACCATCAACAGTTCTGTCGAATTCTTCCAGCAACCGTCTTTTCAGGGGAGGCTCACCTGGTACGATTTATAGATTATCGTTATTAGCTGTTAGTCAAATGTGCACAACTGGCATTTTTCTCATCTAGCGGTGAGATTGCAGATTGCAACCAACTGTCAACCCTTTCCTCACCGTCCCCCCACTGTGAAGGCAAACCTGCAGTGGGTGCAAAATTCCTGAAAAACGCCAACGGCCCTCCCTAGAGCAAGTGTTGGGTTTGTCTGTTCTGGGCTACCGTAGAAACACGGTGGGGCAACACGACCAACTCAGTGAAAAAGAACCTGCTCCGTCTGCCGATATAATGAACTCATCAAAAAACTTTTTTTTTCCCCCTCTGGCTCTTTATACACTAATTAAAACATAATAATTATTATTAAATTCAGTTTCTGCCAATCATCCCCTTCATTTCTACAAACTTGGGACCTTTAAAGTTAGTAACAAACAAGCATCTTAGTTAATATAAAAAAATAGTTCGCTTGAAATACAGAAATTTTTTTTTTAATGAACTTTGAATATCCAATGAAGGTAACATACTAAAGACTTTGGCTAAAGTTACAAGACCTACAATGAAATAATTCTATTAAATCCAGATTAAACACCATCTTAAAACACAAACAATCTGTGCAGCATTAACAAAAACATATTATACTTCAATTCAGAGGAATAACACACTCACCGCTCATATCCGAGTCCTCCTCCAGTCTCTTCCCTTTTCTCTTTTGCTCCTCAACTCTTCTGTCGCTGGATTTCTGGTTACCTTGCAGTGGCAAATTTTCTAAAGTCATAGAAAATTTTTCATCCTCTAGCAAAGCTTTAGTGCAGTCAAGAGCTTCCCGAGCAAAAAACTCCTGCTGGGTCTCAGTACAGTCACTTAAGCCAAATGACTGAATGTACAGACTGGAAGACTCCTCTGCCCCTTCGACCTTCGATCCCTCGCTGCTGCCTGTTCGATTTATTTCACTGCTCGATGCATTTGTTGTTTCCTCTCCGGCGTTGTCATGGCGTTCGCCTTCCTTGCGCTTGAATGCATCTGTAGGAGCCTTTTCTTTGACACGGATGCAACCACGTGCAGTTGAATTTGGAGCAGTTTCAGTGCCATCGTCAGCTGCTTGCAAAGAGGTTAAAGAGTGAACTACCTGAGGGGCACTTTGTTCAGCAGCCAAGCCTTTTTCACCGGCTGGAGTGAGATCTGAATTTGAAGTTCTTCTCACATGACTCACATTTAGGCTTGTTGAGTATGAGTCTAATTCATGACACTCCCCCTTAACGAAGTCTTTCAACAGACTTTTCTGAGACACACGGACTCTTGCGCCCTCTGCAGTGGTGAAACCAGAGCGAATTTTTTCCGTATCATTTTGGGCATCACTGTGTTCACTATTCCTCGTTTCTGGAGCAGTGGCGGCGTCTGCGCTGAAGCTGATGTCACTGAAGAGAGCTTTTGCCTTCTGGAGGGCCTCTGATGAAAATGCCACCTTCTTACCACTGGCTGCGAGAAATCCACAGTTCCTCGGCGGTGGGCCAGGAATCGGCATCTCGGAAAATGTCGGTTTTACATCGACTTCGTCATTAACATCGCATTCACCAAACAGAGTTTTTGCTCTCGTTAAGGCCGCAGATGAAACAGCAACTCCTTTCCCGCTGGCTGTCTGAAATCCACTGTTGAGTGGTGGCAAAGCGTCTGCTCTTTGTTCCAGTTGGTTGTTCGTACCCTCAAATGAAGTATTTTCATTAAACAGAGACTTTGCTTTTATTATTGCCTCGTCGGACACAGACACTTTTTTCCCACTGGCCGTACAGAATCCACCACTGTTGCTCAACTCATTGATGGAGGAGATGCCAGTGCTGCTCGATGCTGTAGACATGAGGGAAGGCTTTACCTTTGAAGATGGTTTTCCCTGTGAAGATGCTTCGCTCGTAGAATGCAGTGTGTTCTTAAAACCCCCTTTGAGAGATTCAGCGCTCTGCAGCATCTTTTCATGGTTTGCAAATTGCTCATTTTCGGGCTCAGCGCATCCATTTCCAGAATCTTCAGCAATGTTTCCTGTCACGCTGCGCTCTAGTTTAAATTTGGAAAGGTCTTCCTCCTCAACGCCACTTCCGCTCACAGGTGCCAAACACCCTCTATTCTTTACGGACACGCCGTCTTTACTGTCCATAATGTCACAATCCTTGAAGAAAGCTTCTGCATCCCGCATGTCATCACATTCTCTCAGAAGGTGTTTTGCTTTCAGCAGATTTTCCTGTGACACGTGGACTTTTGCTCCCCTTGCAGTTGAGAAACCAAAATGCATTTCCTGTATATTTTCAGCAGCGTCCTTTTTCTTGTCGCCGTTGTTTGTGCCTAGGGCAGCGGGGATCTGCGCACTGAAACCGATATCACTGAACAGAGCTTTTGCCTTCTGGAGGGCTTCAGATGAAAAGGCCACAGGCTTACCACTGGCTGCGAGAAATCCACTATGAGTGGGTGGCGGATCAGGAACTGGCATCTTGGAAAATGTTGGTTTCACACGGATTTTATCATCAATCTCATCACATTCACTAAACAATGATTTTGCTTTCTTGAGCGCAGCAGATGAAATAGGAACTCCTTTGCCACTGGCTGTCTGAAATCCACCATTTTTGGGTGTTCCACTGACGTGATGACCTGTACGTGAGGCATCTTTCATTTGTTTTGGTTGTTTGAACGCCTCTTCAAGTGTATCGGTGTCATTCAAAAGACACTTTGCTTTTTTCATTGCATCAGCCGACACTAATACTTTTTTCCCACTGGCAGTAGAGAATCCACCACCGCTGCTCAACCCATCGACGGCAGAGGAGGCCAAATGTTTTGATGCAGTGCATGAGGAAAGTTCCTTTGCAGTCAAAGACAGGTTTCCTGCTTTGGTATGGTCCGCTGTAGTCTTTAAGCTAAAATTGTGAATATCCACATCATGTTGTAGAGCCTCTGTGTGGCTTGTAGCTGGTCTGGCATTCGCATTTTCCAACTCATTAACCGGTTCCTTGGAAAGGTCTGCTTTTATCCCTCGAATATTTTTACATTTCTCAAGGTTTTCCTCGTGACTGGCACTTTTAGACGAGGCTTCTAGGCTCTTTTCACGTTTAACTGACACGCCGGGGTCAGCGTCCATCATTTTACAGTCTTTGAAGAAAACGTCTGCCTCTCTCATGGCCTTTTCTGAAATAGAAATCTCTTTTCCACTGGCCTTCTGGAACCCCATCTGATGCTTGGCTGGGTCCACTTTGCTGTTCTTCAAACCTCTGGTCATGTCTTCATCACTCTCGTCCGTGACCCGTCTGTCTGAAGAGATTACTTTTTCTCCTTCCTCCTTCTGTTGCCAAATGTTACCAGCGCATTTATTAACACTACGCTCATGCTGCAGTTGGAATTCCTTTTCGCTTATTTGTTTGTGTAACGATGTTTGACTTGCCACAGGACTCTCCTCTAGATCTGCAAACAAAGCTCTAGCTTTGCTCAGACACTTCTTTGAAACTCTTAAAACATTTCCTCCTGCAGTCTTAAATCCTGCACCGAGCATCAAAGGATTTTTGTCTTCCAGCTTGCTTGTTTCAGCTGACGCACTACTGTTGATGCTTTCAGGGATGCTCTTTGAAGAAGACGCATCTTCAGCAGTAGGATCTCCTTCTTTCATCTCCCTCGACGATAAACCTGTGGATTTACTCGTGGCATTGGATGTTTCACGATTTGATTTACCACCCGAAACCGAAGTCTCCGTGTCTTGCATCAGTTTTACTGCTGGTTGCTTTTCAGCATCGAAATTGAAGCTGTCATCAAAATCTATGCCTGCGAGAAGATCAGGGTCAAGTTCTCTGTCAACTTTTTGTGGAGAGGTGGCATCATCTCGACAGTGTTGTTTTAGTTCTGCGGTTTTGAACTGTGTAAATTCAAACTGGCTGTCTGCTTCTTCCAAGAGAGTGCACAGCTCAGTCACTTCAGCTTTCTGTGACGCTGTTAACTGGAAGCTGTCATCCCCGATGTTTTCAACCGAAGCGAGTGGCTGGTTTGAGTTACAGGCTGTATTTGTCACTGATCCACAGCTCAAGTTAAGCTGGTCTTTGCTGCCATGGGCACATTCGATGGGCTGATTACAAAAAGTTGTTTCCCTTTCAGTCTCTTCAAAGAGACGCTTAGCCTTCTCTAAGGTGGCAGAGGAAATGTGTATACCCTTATTGGAAGCGGTTTTAAATCCTGGTGCACAGATGGAAGGAAGAGGAAATGTTGTTTTCTCCGGCAAGCTGCCATGACGTTGACCATGAGGTGGCATGCAATTAATGTTATCAGCAGTTCCTTTTGCACAGCTGGGTGGTTGTACTGATGCGCTCTCTGTGCACATAACACTCTCTCTGCCTGGGTCCAGTGTCTGGATTCCCTTGACTGCACTGAACAGCCTGGCATCCGTTTCTGCTCCTTGAAAAATAGCGTCCGAACACGCTTTTCCATTTCCCTTATTTCTAGACGGAAAAGAGGCAGTCTTCTGGATACTGGTTTTAAAACTTGTCCAAGGTTGACTTTGACCGAATGACGCCGTAACATGAGAGACATCTGCAGCAGCCGACTGGAATCCACTGTCACCCACAGTGCCTTCATTCATGGAGTTACTTTGATTAGTGGCAGAAACAGATCTTCTGTCACTAACATCATCACAGTCCTGGCAAAACTTTGCTTGCTTTGCTTTCTGATTAGCTCGTTTCATGGCCGACAGACATGCTGATGGAGAGAAGCCACTTCGAGGCGTTTCCTCTGCTAGTTTACCCAGTTTAGTCGGGGTGGGAATTTGAGTGAAGTCTTGTGCAAAATCTCTAGAGAGCTGCGATATGTCAAAATCCACGACTTTGGCTTGTAGAGAGCGAGGAAGATTTTCTTCAGTGAGATTTCCCCGTTTTTGTACCTCACAGTCTGCTTCATGTGCGGCTTGTACCAAATGCTTCACATTCTCTTCTTGCCCTGAAAAAAGAATGAAATAAAAATAATTAATTTAGTAAATGTAAAAAAGGAGCTTTTCCCATGTTAATACAGTAAGGATTGTAGTTTATTAGGGGAAGTGACAAAAAGAACAGAAAAAGAAAAAAAAGAACCTAGATTCTCATTTGCTAAGATTCAGAGTCAATTCACAAATCCTAAAAATCTATTTTAACTAACTTTTTTTTTTTTTAAAGTGGCTGGCCAATAAATAAATGATATAAATGCTGAATATTTTTGACGATTATTGGTCGATCGACTTGACACAACTTGAACTTGTTATTGAATTAACTGAGAATTTTAAAAGGTGTTCAAACGTTTTTGTCAAAAAGTTTTTATTTGTGTAAGCTTAGCGTAAATAAATGTTGCCTCCTGTTGAAAGTTTGTTTGCATTTTTGCAGTTTAAAATTTGATATGTTAAAAAAAAAAACAACTTCAAGAACTTTATAGTTTACTCTGCTTTCATTCAATGATCTGCTACTTTGTCTTGAAAAACAGACTGAAGAAGATTTTGAAATGAAACCCCCGTATACACAGAATCGAAAATCGATTTTGAATCACTGTGAGCCCAAGAATCGAAAAGGAAATCAAATCGAATCAATTCGTGAGATACTGAAAGATTCACACCCTATATTTTACAGTTGACATGCATGAGAAATGTGTTACCACGGTCTGGAATCCCTGGCGATGAGTCCGGCCTCTGAGACTCCGTTTCTTCTCCTTGAAGTTGGGATTTTGAAGTTTTAACGGTGTAAACAAACTTTCTCTTCTTCTTAGTAAATCCAGAGTCTGGGATTTTCATATGTGGTCTGACCACCTGGCCAGAATCAAAGCCACTCGGCAGTTTTTCTGTTAACATATTCTCTTCTGTTTGCTCAGAGATATTTTCACCGCAAGGAATATCCACAGTAAAAGGTGGGATTTCGGATAAACTCAGCGGAGACCACTGCGTGATTCCCTTATCTTCAGTTTTCACCGGTGCGAGGGAGGGAAGTCTGTCAGGTTCCTGCTCAGCTGTTCTCTGTTCACTGGATGCAGCGTTGTTTGTTACTGAGACGTCCGGAGAGCTGCAGTCATGTTCTTCAGTCGGAATGATGTTTTTCTTTTTGATTCTGTCAGTTTTCACTTTCCTCAGTGCAGAGCTGCTGTTGGTAAAAAATATGGAGAGAACATCTTCAGCTCCGTCGAGAACATTCGCCACAGTGCTGCGGATTTCTCCATCCTCAATGGCATCGGGCAGCTTCTGTCTCCAAACACAGTCGCTCTGATTCAGGGAACCCTGAGGGGAGCGAGGGCGCTCTGGATTCTGATCAGCCTCAGGAGACGTAACACCTGTTGATTAGAGACCAGAAATCCCTATAATTTCCCAATATATCTAAAGCAAGTGGAACACAAAACAAGTAAATCTAATGCAATGAATAGATAATTCATATTCATTACCTAGGATATTAGCAGACTGTTAAGAATATACACATTACCTTGGTGAACAGGAGGCCCGTCACAGTTTTTGGCTGACGCTGCTCCAACTCTCAATGCATTTGAAAGGGAAGGAAAAAGCTTCCGAACAAACTGCGACAGATAAGACGGAAAAGAAGTTGTATGTTATGTATAATGTGACGGCATGCTTCCTTTGTCTCACACCAGAAAAATAATTCAAGGTAAACAAGATCCAGATCCTTCACTTGTGAATGAGGCTCCAAAAAACACATTCAATTAGCTACTTGATGTCTACAGCGACAGCGACAGTTGTGCCTTCAAATGCGGAATTTATTCTGTTTTCTCTCTCACTGATGCTCACAACACATGAATTTAACCAAAACCTTGGAGAAGCATTTTACAGTAATATTGAGAATGCTCTGGCATCGTCATGTCAGCATATTTGACTGGAAAAATCTAAAACTCCCTTTTATTGCCACCTGGTTGAAACAGGTCAAGTTTAATTCAAAACACCATTTAGCACTAAATCTACAGGAAAGTCTGGTAACATGGACACTCTTTTACTCTTTAAAATGAATGTGAACATCTCTTGGCCTCGCCTTTCTTTTTCCTTTTAATTCTTCATCCATTCACATTTCCTACCATATAATATGAGAATCCCAAAATAGAAACTAAGAGGCACATATTTAACTTAGACATATTTGTGTAGATGACATAATATCAACACTGAAATGCACGAACAGCAGAATCAGAAAGTGGTAACACTGGACAGAATACTCACGACAACACTTTGGTTTGCAGACGCACTCACTGGGCGCGGACTCTCTTCAGGTTGAGCTATAAAATTGAGAAGACACACTCGTTATTTAACTCATCACATACTGTATACAGATATCTAACAAAACGTGTAAACTGCTCACTCAGAATCAGAGTGGATGCTATTGCTGGTGGGGTGTTCAGGGAACTGGTCCACGACATGTCAGGGTGAATCTCTGCACCGAGACTTTCAGATATCAGTCTGGCATAGCTGACCTGTTTCATTCAGAACACGGAATAAAGAGGAGAAACAGCACTGTTATCTTTTGCTCCACATTAAGAAGCTGCCATTCTGCTGAGAGTGAAAGAAAACAGTTTAAGTTCAGTTTACTTACTGGGGATTTTTGTGGGGTACGAAGCACATCTGTACAGATGACACAACAACAACAACAAAAAAATCCCAATAAATTAATCGCGGGTGATACAACATTTGTTTCAAGTGTAATTCAAACAGATGAAATATGGACAAATTCACAAATTTGCAGCTCACCAAAGCTGTCTTCACTCAGAGGCTGGACACCTCCATATTTAGCACTTTGGACCCTACAAAGAAAAAAAGGGAAAAAAAACAAAACATGCCAGCAGTTGTGACATAAACGGTGAATTAAAGTCTCAAAGTAAACTTTACAAACAAGTGTTATTTCTAAAATCAATTGGTTCCCTTTTTTT
>JAQLOL010000024.1:23157355-23179724 GCA_029783665.1 Naso thynnoides | reverse complement strand
ATCTCTGATAAAAGCACGTTTTTCGCTTGCAAATAACATAAATAATTTACCTAAATGCTAAATGCTGCAAAGTTGAAGGTACAGTAAGATGTCTGGAGTAGGCTAACATATAACCCACACAGCAGCATGTAGTGTAGGTTTGGGAGACATTACAGTAGTTTTGCAGCATGTCGATGAAGTTAAATGCGAACAGTTTTATAAATCAGTATCCATAATTCTGTCTGTGATGGTTGTTAGGTTTATATCACTCGCTCAGGCACCCACACACAACAAACCGACACACACGCAAACACACCACAAAAAGACCCCAAACTTTCACTAGGTAATGAAGCCTCCCTTTTTCTGTACTCACAACGCTCCTGATTTCCAATGCTATACAAATTGAATACATTCTTTCAGGATACAGTAAAAGTCTTCCACTTTTGTGAAGAATTGCACATTTTCCCTTGACAATCAAAACAACACAACTGAAAGAGAATCACTTAGCTTTGGTATGTCATTTGTTTAATGTGAAAGTTGTTGACCTCAGTAGCAAGTGGTCGCATTGTGACAATTTCTACTATTAGTGCAATAAAAGCCTTCTCTGCAATAAAAGTTTCTGTGCAACAGCAAAAACTCTCATCTTTTTAAAATTCAACAGTATTGCTGCACATCTGAAGATGTGACATCATGATATTCTGAGGTGCTCTGAGCAAGAGGAGTGAGCAGAGTGCTTGTCAACCACTGAGATGATAGCAGCAACCCCAAACGGGACCAGAGGCTGGTTGTGGGACTGGGCGCTGTGCAGGAATGGGTGTCACACGCTGCTGCGCTGTCATCAAAGAGTTGAGCCTGACACCCTGGAGTCTGGGAGGAAAGCTGTGATGGCTCGGTAGCCTTGGGCTCGCCGGATCATGTCCCGAATCTCTCCGTTAAGTTCCATTAGCTTGGCAGAGATATCTGTCAGGTCCTGTTTTGAGCCCACCAGAGCAAAAGTTCCTGTCTGACCCAAGGTTTGATGTCTGAAGTAGATGTTAAGTAAAGTCTGGACCTCGTCCTCAGAGGAGCTTCCAAAGATGTCGTTAGGCCACATTGTTCTGCACAAAAAAAGAAAATGTTATCCATCTGAGCAGTGTAATTTTTTGACCCCATTTGCTCCTGATGTACACTGAATTAAGATTTCTCCTTTCTCACCTGCACTCACGAATGCAGCAGATGGCCGACGGAAATTCACTGTTTCTCAGACACTCAAGGATGGCCTGGACAGCAGCCTCAGAGGAGCTGAAGGTGGGCTCAGAGCAGGAGCTCTCACAGGGAGCGACCTCATCATGCATCGCTGAGGCGGCTGCTACCCTCAGGTTGCTCCTCAGCTCATTTAGCTCTCTGGACATATTTGTCAACTAACATCAAGAGGAATTAGATGCGGGTTAGTGGGCGTCATGGTTCCAAAAACAGAAGACGAGCTGTTGCATGAGGCACCTACCTCGGGAATAGAGCTTATTGCATGGACCTGTTCAATCAGCTTACAGTAGGACTGAAAAAGCAGCAGCAGCTGAAAGTGGAGTTTGTAGAGTCTTTGACAGAGCTCCAGTTGCTGAAAAGAAGAGAAAAGTGGTGTTTAGCAAAAAGGCCTTTTTATTGGGCTACATTTCTAAGGTAATTATTTATACTTTGTCAGGTATTTTCAGTTCTTCTTTTGGTGGAAAAGTAAATCACATATACCTACTGTGGGACTACAAAACTGACATAAGTACAGCTTTACAAGTGCTTAGGATTACAAAAGGCTAAATGTTGGCTTTAAAAAAGCAGAAAAAAAGACCACTTTAAGCAACAAGAAGGAACAGGTCTTTTCAACTTACAGCCAGAGATTCCATTTGCTACAAAGCAAGCATGTTATAAGACAGGAAAGAAGTAAGGAAAACAGAGAGTCAAAAGAAGGACATGCAATTCCTCAGTATTTCCATTTAAGAGGGGATTAAAAAGTATTAGCACAAGTCATTTTATTAGCATGCAGAAAGGAATAATAGTCAGGGTTGATGTATGTGTAAATCTGAACTGAAAGGAGGGCTGGTGGTCGCCACAAATTAAAGGTTCCCTGAGGAGTTTTGACTTCTAGCAGCGCGCTGGAGCCGTTTTTCTATGAGTAGGTCATTGTTTTGTTCATCCTCTGATGGGTGATGCAATACACAGATACCAATGGTGTCTTATTATTATTTCAATGAACAGCAGGTGGCAGTAGCTTGCTGGGATATGTTGCAATGCACCAACAAATAGGGGAGAAAGTAGACTGCAAGCGAGGAAACTTGGATGTAAAGAAAGGTTTATACTACTTTGTAAAATGCATCATGAGGAAGGAAATCCACTTGACATGTTTGTCAGAGCTCCAGGATGCAAACAGAACATTCAGTGAATCTCTGCATGGAACAAAGCTTTAGTTTGCAAAAACACTCCACAGGGCCCCTTTAATGAAAAAGCCAAGTGAAAAACAAGCAAAGCACAATTTGCCTTTAAATTTACACAAATGCACTCACTTAGGCGGGAATCTTTACTTAGTAAGTTCAAACTCTTAACAGCAAAAAAACTTTCCTTTTTGCTGTTTTCTTTCCTGAGCTATAGAATGAGCAGAATTGTTTACAGCTAGATCAAACGCAACTCAAAAGAACTTGCTCCCATGCCCAGCAGAGCTAAAATAATCACAATGCACATTGGAATGAGATAATCAACGTGACGTGCGGCAACTCAGGGTTGTCAGAATCTTGACATTTACATAGTGTGAGAAAATTAGAGGCAACACTCACTGAGCTACAGCAGAACACAGTAATCGAAATGCAGAGAGTACAGTGTGAAAGGTCAGTTGAGGGTCAATCATTCATTCACTGTTTCAAATTAAACAGCCTTTTGTGTGTTTGCACACGGGCTGAATGCATCACTAAACCACAGAAAATACCAAACCAGTATTTTTCATTAATTTTCATTGATAAGGAAGCATCAGAGTTTCACTCATTCTTAAATGTTTGTAGTGTTACCTTCTCCTCATGCTCTGCTGGTTGACGTGTTATCGCTGTGCCCCCAGGACTCCTGGGAAAGGCGGCCTTACAGTTGCTCAACCACTGTGGATCACAGAGACATCGTGATAACAACGTAAACAACTCCGTGTCAACATAAAAATTTAAGGTGGAAGGCACAATATTGACATAATTAAACGTACAGAGAGAGCCGCCTCCTTTCGGTTGTTGTAAGTATCAAGATACTCTTGAAGTTCCAACACGCTAAATTTCATTTTTTCCAATAGCCCGTAAGACATGATCTGTGAAAATAGAGTTTTGTTGTTAAATTGGTTTCACCAGCTTAAATATGTCACAGTTAAAAACATTTGAGGAAGTGGAAACCCTCAGGTTACTCACTGTGTCCGCATCGATAAAGAGTGTCGGGCACTCTGAGCACAACGTCAGCATTTGAGACGACCTCAGAAGCTTTGATCCTAATCCTCTCAGGCCGTCGCCGAGGTAACTCACAGCGTCACAGGTCAGGGAACAAAATTTGGTCTGAATACTCTGTGAAGTAAAAAAAAGGCTGGCTGTGATACAGTCCAAGTTACTTTGACATCATTTAAGCTACTTATATTCTGAACTTTTTTTTTTTTTTGGAAACTCTGCCCTGTCAGCTTTGGTCAGTGAAGTGAACATCATCGGGTTAATGGGTCTTGGAAGATTCTTGAGCTGAAAGAATCTGCTGAGTGCCCTCTGTTTGTGATTAATCAGACCTCTTATAAAAGGACACTTCCTTTTTCTAAAGGTTAATCAGCCAGATAATTAATCCTGTCACCCTTTCAGCTTGATTATTCAGTTTGATCAGACACACTGCCCTAGATGCAAGCTGGCTGTGAGGCTGCAATACCTGAAATAATGAAGAAAACACATGGAAAGTGTAGACTGCACAGGATCCATCGGAGTCAGACACAAGCTGGTTGATGTGACTTCGCCATGCCTCCTCTGCGTCATCACACACGGCTGGCTGGAAGGCGGCGAGGATGGCAGAGAAGAAGGGTGACGGCGGTGGCGAAGAACGGGACTCCAGTATGTCGTCTTGCTCCTACTCGGCAAGACTGTGCAGATGTAAGGCCACGTTATTAATATCATTTCTTTGCAACTTTATTCGTGGTCACACTTTATTTTGACAGTACGTCTGCTGACACTCTACAAGTTATCAGTATATATTTAGTCACAAATCAGCAGTGTGTCAGTTAATATTCAACAAAAGTGTCTGTTGAGTGTCAATATGTTTCGTTGCAACAGGTTATTGACCAATATTCTACTAACTACCTGTACATTTAGGCATCTTCTAAGTTAACAAGCGAGTATTATCAGTTGAAAGTATACAGTGTGATGTCAACATATGACGAAGAGCTTCATAGTCATCTACAGTTGACTATCCAAATTAGGTGAAAAACAGAACACATTCCTATTAACAGAACACATTCATGCAGTAATTATTCATCACTTTTATTAAATGAAATGTTTAGCTTTAGGCACTGAGACCACTTGTTTAGGTTTTTGGAAAGACATCAGGGGGGCGTGTCTTGCACTGAAGTAAGGTGGTTTGTGGTAATATGTGTATATGTACGTAATAAATGAATATTAACTGACATGCTGTTGACATGACAAATGTCAACAGACAGATTGTCAAAATAAAATGTTAACTAATTCTTCCATCCTGAGTTGTGAGTGGGTACCTGGGTAAGCAGCCATCAATATCCAGCTCTCCTTTGCAATCCATGTGCACCATGTCCATCGTCAAACTGTCAGCACAGTGAAATTCAGGAGGCAGCTCAGTGATGGAGAGAGACAGGTCATCCTCATGGACATTAGTGTCTTCATCTTGTTGGGATACCTCGTGCTGAAGGAGAGCAAGAGAGGCACATGCTTCCTCAGCATTTTGCAAATTTAACAAGATTCATGACCAAACATTGAGGCAGCATGCATTAACGACTATGATGAACTCAAATGTGTTCCCTGTGATACACTTTATTGGAAAACTGATTATTTTGTGGTTAAAATAGATACACTAACCTGTGCACGGGACCCTATGGACACTCCTTGTGGTGTTTTCTTTTATTTGATTAAGTTAGTGTGCATAAATTAAGCCAATTAAATCCATTATACATGATTAAATTCAGCCAGCTTTGTGGCACTGCACACTCATGTTTTGGGACAGGCAATGTGTAAACCTTTCTTGACCTCCCACATGCCAAGAGATTTTTAGTTCTTGCAAAGAGCCACCCACGCAGAAGCAGTAGGTATACACATTGCCTTAAACAGACAGACACAGAAAGAAAGAGACCTTTTTTCTATCGCTGGCTATACCCACAGACGACCTCTGCCACAATTAAAATAAGGCACAAACTATCCCACAGACCAAAGGGTTACGGATCTGCTGCTTGCAGGTTTTAGTTTGTTTAACTTTAGCATGCAGCTACTGAAATATCATGAAAAGTCCCTCTCATGCTCTGCTCCGAAGAGAGGAAATGAAGTGAAAAGTCACAGCACCACAGAATACTTAAAATAGACTGAACCCAAAGCACATAAAACATCCAAGACAGTTCACAAGAAAAGATGCGACAGGTTAGCTCCTATTTGGCAAAATTAGTGAAGAACTCTAAAATGGAATGGCGATAGGAGTTAGTAGTTCCCAGTATCTCAGACACTCTGAAGCCCTTATTCACCCGCTGCTTCGAGTCCCCTGGCAGCTGGACCTCGAAACTGGGATTTTTGGTGCTCAGAGGAGTTGAATCAGCTGAAGTTGTGTCATAAAAGGCAGAGGGAGAGTCCATACTGATCTCTGCTGTCGGAGAGAGGCTGACAGTCTGCAAAGACAGAGAATAAAGGCTGTTGGAATCTTTATCAAATAACACAACCATCATCTTTCAATCAAAATTTTTTAGACACACTGGAGACATGCAGGGCTCAAAACACCAAATTAAAGAAGATTAACACTGTAGAATCTACAGCTTTCCTGAGCTCAGATCAGATTTCACTGAGATTCAGTCTGGCAACGAGGGTCGTCTGTTGAACTGCAAAGACGAATTTTTGGCTGGACCAATCGGTGACCAGCAGGATTGTGTCAGTTCAGGCTACCAAAAACCCCTTGTCATTGAAAACTATGCAGTATTAAATAAAATTAGTGTTCTGACCAGACGGATAGCAACTTTGGCGACCCAGCAAGTACTGTTTTTTTGTTATTACCACACGTAGGGAGGAATAGGAGCATTACGCAGGATTCTTTCTACCAATCTGTGAGGTGCGGGCATGAGACTCACGCAGCCTCAGGTTCATACAACACATGTTAAAAAACAACATACAAAAGCACTAAAACTGATGAAAATAAAGGTAAAGGTATTGTGCAGAGTACAGTGAAATGTGTTCTCTGCATTTAACCCATCCCTGAGGAGCAGTGGGCAGCCACAGCGCAGCGCCCGGGGGCCAACTCCAGATTCTGAGCCAGTACCTCAGTCAGGGCTACTGACTGGAGACAGGCCTATATACATGTTTTTGTTGGAGAACATGCAAACTCCACATGGAAAGGTCCTGCCCCAGCCGGGAATCGAGCCCAGGACCATCTTGCTATAA
The DNA here is from genome assembly GCA_029783665.1 of Naso thynnoides. Lineage (NCBI taxonomy): Eukaryota > Metazoa > Chordata > Actinopteri > Acanthuriformes > Acanthuridae > Naso > Naso thynnoides. The sequence goes on along the minus strand of JAQLOL010000024.1, from coordinate 23,173,119 downwards.
ATAAGGTGACAGTGCTAACCACTAAGCCGCCATGCTGCCTGTATAGCCAATATCATGACACAATATAACAACATCTGTGTGATTATTTTACAACTTGTGGAAAACTAACATTAGCCACCACTCGTCTTGTATGTAGCCTGTAAGCTACCAATGTTTGAGCCACTGTCTGCCGGGAGCAAGAGGCCGCGGCTTCCGCTGTTAGCACTGCTCACGGTTAGCTGTGGCCTTTGGCTGCATCTAATTGGAGACAATCTGGTTTTATTATAAGTGAAAATGTCTAATCTAATGTTTACCTCATGCATGACAGTCAAAATCTCAATCACAACAGAATATAACAGCATTAAGTGATTACTAAACAGATTGTGACATTAGCCTTCCCATTTACCTGTCTAACGTTTGCCAAATAGTCAGGCCCACAACATATGCCATGCAGTTAATATCAATGCCAATCGGTTTAAGGCTGCTCCAATAGTTTTACACTTAACCACACACCACACCTACTAGGATTACAATTCTGCAAAGAATCCCCAGTGGAACAGACCCGAACCCTTTTCACCAAGTGAATTTCTTGTGAAGTGAATTATGGGTCTGGTTTACCAGGCTATCACGGTGCTAGATTGGCTGGCAGATCAAGAACAAGAGGGAAGTGAGATGACAGCTGTGTGGACACATGGGCTTTCCATCTGCCATCACAGTTTCGCAGACCAGTAGTCACTGAGTGACAGAAAGATGATGCAAACAAGACAAAAGATGATGTAGAAGTTTAAAGCCATGCTAGCGGCTCCCGAAAACTGCAGAGCTCAGTACACTCTACAGTTTGTGTTGTAGGGGCCATGTGGGAAATTTTTCCGTTTGTTCAAGCGTTTAAAATTTAATTTGGTGGTTTACACTAAAGGGAAAGATACACAGTCATTAAAATCATATGCTTTATGTCCTTGGGAGCATGAATGTGCTAAGCTAATTAAATTCTATTGTGTGCAGAGTTAATAGCAGCCTGAGGGTGGCACAAGAGGAAAGCTCACGGAGGGTCCAAGATGGAAAGATTTATTCTCTGAATGTCCTGAAATAACCTGAATCTGCCAAGTGGATTTAAAAAGTTTTTGTTAGGATTATAGCAAATGTCATCATGATGCTGATAATGGATTTCTGAATGGTTCACTGAGTTTAGTTGAACATTTTAAGATCTGCCACACAGAATGTATTTTTGTACCTGTTACAAAGTCCTGCAGGTTGAAGTACGAAAGTATGATGGGAAACCAGGAGGAATACATGGCCCTCCATTATTTACTTTATAATATTTGCTCTTTTATCACATCACATCACTTCACAACCATAGTAAGACTTTGCTATGTGTTTGACAGTCTGACAGAAAGTACACGAAAGAGGATTTAACAGCTGTTTAATATGTACAGAAGCATATAATGTATCCCAGTAGTCGATATAATTCAAGAGTTTTTAATGCCGTCTAAAGCCTTAATAGCTTGGGACAACTATAACTTGTGCACCTCGAGTAATTTGCGGTAATTAGGAGAAGGCTGGTTAAGATCTTAATCCTGTGAGAATCTGCTATGAATATAATTTATAAGGTAAAAATCCCACTGCCAGTTATCACATTATAAAATCTTAGTCCAATAAAAATTGATATCCCTGTCATTTAAGGTCAAGGTAATTTGACCTTTGATTTAAGATCAATTTTTTTTACAGCTTGTTCCTGCTGTCAGACCAAAACAGTGTGATTGCAGCTCATAATACGTTGAACAGCGTCACCAGCTGTGATGTGAGATTGTTGGTATTGGTGTTTAACAGGAATAAGGACAGAGAAGAGGAGTAGAGCTGCAAAGCAGCTGTTACTCTAAAGGAGCTTAAAATGTGCCTGTATGCTTGTAACACATGCAGAAAGATCAAAACAACTCAAATGTTATTAACGTGGCTGCTGAAAAACAGATGCTACGCTTCCAAATTGCTGAAAAAAAAAATTGTTTCACAGAGCCTTGACAGCACATCCAGGGAGTGAGGTCAGTGAATTTGAGTGATATACTAACTTCCTCATCCAGCACAAAACATGAGACAAGGGCGTAGGGGGTATCAATGGTAATACTTGTTTCGTGCCAATAAAGTCTGTTAAGAGGAAACTAATTTGAATGTTTTGGCTTTTTGAAGACCTGTAGATACCCTGCAGTAAGGAGAATTATCTCCAAAAGCTACATTTTCCCTCCGTTTGACGTGTATTAATTGGTGTTCAAACAGCTGAACTTACGAGCTGTGAGTGGGAGAGTATCTGGCTGGCAGTGAGCGAATCCTCCTCAGATGACTCGTCTGAGTCTTCATGGGCGATCTTGCTCAGGCTGGGCATGCTGCTGGACAGCTGACTCTCCTCGAGGGGCTGCAGGTCACTCCGGTCCAGACTGTCCATGGAGCGTCTCCGCACCCCCCAGTTGAAGTTGTCCATAGTCTCTCCCTGCAACACAGAATGACCCTTCAGTCACCAAGAACAAGTAAAGCACCCTCTCCTCTCTAACACAAACACATGCACACACACATACAGAATACACACATTCACACTTCCATGCTGTGCGGGATCAGGGAGGGGGCAGCCTCTTGAAAGTTTTCCCTCATGAGTAAGAACGGAGTCAGAGCCCCTCACAGTGTCTCCTCACATAGAGAATTCAGTTAAACTAAAACTAAAATACCCAAGGTGCTGCTGAAACTGGGAGGAAAATGCGGGTTTGAGAACACCTCAATATTATGATACCTAAAATATTTACAGGTTTTATCCCCCAGAGTCTGACTGTTTCATCTGAGGTTCATCTTTGCGAAACTTCTAGGGAAAATTCAGGAGCACAGTGATTATAAAGAGCCTTTTATTGTCGCAACCAGCACAGATGGCTTCTTCTTGTTTAAAATACAAAGTGACTTCGTAACTGGACGTGACTCTGAAGATGAAGAGCATCTCCAACATTCCACTCAAGCTCCAAAACAACAAATCACAGATGAAAGCACTTCTGAGGTGATTATTAGCATTTTATATACCAGTGCCGGAGAGCAAAGGTTTTTACTTTGGCCAAATATCTTATTAATCCGTTCTATGTTTGAGATGAAGAGCAAAATTTTATGTGATTAGAAAACTTTCCTCTCTCAGGCCATTTAACTCGTAGAACCGTCCGCCTTCAACTTTTGTTGAACACTGCAGGTGTTTTTAGTTTTCAGTCTGTGAAGTTTTAGCGGCACAGCGAGAGCAGCCGACACTGTGTTCTAGCGTACGGAGTCTGCAGCTTTATATACACAGATACAGTTACACCTATTTGTATTTTTATGTTGTTGATTTTGGGCTTAACTCAGTAGTACTACAACAAGCAGAGACATTCTTAACAAAAAAGTGCACGTGTAGTGTTAAATTTAACTAGTTAACAAAAGCAACCATGTTACAGCTGTAACAACATGGATAAAAAATGTTCAACTTCAACATTTTTGCCTCAATGTAATTTGGTAGAAATGAGCAATGCACATTTTTACTGCAGGAACTTAACCATCAACTGCACACACAGCAAAGGTAGCAGTAGAATTTGTTTGTAGATGATTTAATGTTTTTACATTATATGATTTCAGTTTATTGTACGGGAAAAAAGCTTAACTAGAAACAAACTTTTTCTGTGTCTCGACATACGACAGACTGATGTTAACAATCCCATCACGTGGGTCCGATTTGGTTTCTGAAGGAAAAATAAAACAAACTGGCGAGTGAAAACAATTAAACTCTACTAGAGGTTAGATGCTGTATTTGGATGTTGGATTTGAATGAATGAAATTTGTTGGACATGAACATCAGTGAAAATCAAACCACTTATAATTTAGGTGAAGTGCTGAACACATGCATAGAAGCTATGAGGAGTTCTCTGTAAAATATCATCACTACTACTTGTTTCCTTGCAGTAATTACAAAACTATTTACAGAATTATTCACAGAAAATAAAACTATATTTTAGCTATAAAAAAAAATCAGTAATTCTGGTAAAAGACACCTCATGTTGACATGCATTTTACTTGTGACTGTGACTAAAAGACTATCAGACTTATGTGATATCTAAGAGAAATATACTACACATATTGGGTCTCATTCATGAAATGTCCGTATATCTGTGAGTAGATCTGCACAAAAGAGATCAAAGTTTTCTTGGGTGAAGGGAAGTTGAGAAAAATATTTTCTGCTGTTAGTTGTGGTGAGACAAGTGTGTCCTCTCTGTTGTAAGAACCATCCAAAAAGTGAAACGAAATTGGTTTGATATGAAACTTGCTAAAAGTTGACAAAAAACAGAAAGAAGCTGCAGTCACGACTGTCTGCTGTCGACAAATATGTTGCTTGTTTCATCTTATTGTTATTTTTATTATCAGGCCTATTATTCAGCATATTGAAAACACAAGTGTTACGTCATTTTAAAAGATGCATTTACATTTTTAATAAATGTAATCTAAAGCTTAAATCTGCTGATTTCCAACTAATTTAGGTAAATAGGTTACATTTCTAATCTTGGTCATGTTTAAATGACATGTTTAAAAGGCTTCTGCATATTGGAATATTTATAATACAGCACAATATTAATTAAAAAAGTAATTTCTGACAGTATTTATGGGCATTTTCTTATTTACACAAGTGCTACGAGCAGTCAGGAGCAGGTGTGGATTTTGTTAGCACCTAAGAAAAAATCAGAGCTACTAAAATTTTGATCGATGCGAAAATAAAGGCGAAGTTTCTTCTGCAAATAGTTTACACACAAATTTGTTCTGCTCAAGTTTCATGAATGAGACTTGCTGTGTTTCCAACAGTCAATAATTTAGTGAAAGTCTCTCGTCACTACATGTGTAAACACATTCTGGTTGATAAATTGTACTGCATGCACACACATCTGCTACTCTTTGCCATCAGTATGGCAGTTACCTTATTGATCTGCACAAACAAACACACTTTTAAGACCACAGCAAGTACATATAGAACACGACTAAACTTACCTGTAGCTCCTTGATAGCACAACAGGAAAAACAAACAAACAAAAAAAACATTACACACAGTAGGGAGACTTGACCCAACACAGCGTAAGAGTTCTCTTTAGAGGAAAAACACTTGAGCACTGAAAATGTTGTTTTCTAAAAGCAGGCGGAAAACAAGGATGAATCCTGACTCACCTCTCCGTCTTCAAGCTCCACATCCAGGAAGTCAAAGTCTCGAAAGACTCTGAACTGCTGCTCTGAGGTGGTGTCGTCCATGTTGTCTGCTTCACGGGTGCCATCGTCGGACGACACCAGGCTCGGCTGGTGCTCCATGAGGTCCAGCTCCCCACAGCTGGAGAAAATCACCTACACGGGAAACAAGCAGCAGAATGAAAGGGCTTGAAGGCCATTCTCACATGTCTGCGTAAAGCAATTTTATAGCACTGCTAATAAAAAGTGAAACTTACTGAAGGATTTTTTGTGAGTCCCACTTCTTGACCACACAGAGACAAAACATTCACCAGTTTTTCCCGTGTTCGTTTCTGCACACGGGAAATGAAAAAACATTAAACACAACTCTAAATTCACTTTATCATGATATCTGAATAATATAACAACCTTTGTAATTGCACCTAATGTTAAAATTTGTTCTTATAATCACAATTGTGTCTGCAAATAGATCAGTTTTAAATATGCAAATTAGCTAGCTGGGGCTGGCTGTTGTCAGTTGACTTGGCACATCCCCAATCAAAGCAATGCCAAAAACGGATGTCATTTATTTTTTTTAACAACTTTTTGCTTTGCTTCATGCTCGCTTATCCTAGCAGGAAGAGGCGGAGTAGAGTGCCCTTTAAACTTGCAGGGCAGTTTTTCTTCAGAATATGTTGTTTACGCCTGACATCTGATCACTATGTGAGCCTGACCTGCTCACAGCTAATAATGTGTGAATAGGCATCAGTGTATCTCTCTGATGTGTTTTTAAATCGTGAGCAGAACTGTAAGAGGGGTTTTGAAGAAAAACACACCTGTGAAGACTGAGGCCTCTTCCAGCTGACCGGCACCAGGACGTTGTTGGATGTGGATCCGGAGGAAGTAGAGGAGGTGCTGCGGGTCACTGCTGTGGTCCTGCTCTTCACATCTTGGCCTGGGGAGCGCCGCAGGTCATCGTAACGCCGGCCAATCACCGGCGTCTGACAGCACGGACAAAAACAAAGACACACGTGCAGACAGAAATCATGATAAGTAAGGCGAAGTCAGGAGAAGAGAAAGTCCCTCTCGGCTGAGTCAATCCATGACTCAGGCTCCACAGCAGCCCTTTCTTCTTCGGGGCTTTGACAGGTCCAAGATGATTTTAAAGTGATCAATATTTTGGAAAAAAAAAAAAAAAGCTTGCTATGATTTTACTTTTTAAGTTCACTTTTTTTTAAATCTCAAATGGTAAAAGGCCCAATTTTTCCCCTGCTCCTTCTGTCTAAAAATATCTGGGTATTTTCAGAAATTTCAGTTTGTCCAGAGTGTCTCAAGTTTAAATACACATGCTGTTGGCTCTCTGCTAGAACTCACTGACTCCCATACAAAGGACGGCAGCAAAGCGCTGACATCATTTCCTGCCATTCATGAACTACACAAATAGCTCCCTGTTCAGTTCCCACACATGCACCACTCTGTCTGTATCTTTGACATCACTTTCCAGCTCTGCACTGCTTGGCTAATTGTGTTTACCTTCCAAGCTTTCAAGCTTATCTCAAGGGTTTGGTCGAAAAAGAGAATTCAGCACTAAGGAAGGGGAAGACGTGTTTCCTTTCCAAAAAGCTTAACAAGATTCCACACAACCTCAACAAGCACCACACCCTGGAAAATGCTGGAAAATACAGGGGAAATCATGAAAGTGTTACACTCTGCTTGTGCAAAAGGAACGTTCAAACCGAGACCTTTCACGCATGATAAAAAGACAGTTGAAGAACAGTCTCTCACCTCAGAAATGTCAAAGTGGAAGTCCAGCGTTTTCCCAGGCAAGGCCTTGGACGAGCGGTCCCACACACGGCTGATGTCCTCGTAGGAGAGGTCACTTTGTGGCAACGAAGGCTGCACCAAACTGGCTGAGCGAGAAACCACCAGCTTCAGGATATTCAGCGCTTCCCCCCAGTGGACAGTCTTCAGTCAGGGCAGACGTGCACACACACCGATTCACCCACACATACAGACAAAAAACCAAACATGTTTAGAGGGAAACAACTGCAAATGTCTTTCTGTGTGATTTAACATCGTTTTATTTTTGGAAACAAGTGTTCCTGCTCTTGGCTCACAGAGGGAAGTGAAAGGAAAATGGATTCAGTGTGAGAGTAAGCAGAGGCCTGGCCTGTGGCAGACACGCAGACTGTTTATAGTCTGGGTGTGTCTGAAAACTGACTGCACTGACAGAAGAAAGCAGCTTTTTTCCCTTTTCCCCCATGAAAAACTAACTAGAGGAACAGGGAGCACAAGACTCAGAGCACAATACCTGAAGATTTCCAATGATCACATCTGATGTAAGTGATCTGAAAGTTTTCACTTTTCAAACATTCCACTGAACTGTCCTTGGTAGCCCTTTATTTTGATAGTCCATCTGTCGACACTTAGTTGTAAGTCAACAGTGTGTCAGTTAATATTCAACAACGCTCTTTCAACAAACAAGTAACAGGCATTCAACTAACTGCCAGTTAAAATATCAGGTGCATTTCAAGTGGTCTACAGATTTGAGAATAGGTCCAGCTGAACAACAGCATATCACCCACAAACCACTTCACTCAAGTACAAGACACGCCCCCACCCCACACCCCATCAGAGATAATCTATTATTAACACAAGATTCCCCACTGTGCACTGTGCCAATGGTGTGAAATGGTATATATACTTCCTGTCTCCTACGTGGGCGGAGTCAAATCTCCCATGAAAACAATCAGGAACCAATGTCCGTTCACAGGTCAGTTTACAAGACAGGTCTTGAACAAAATCAATTTTCTCCCAATGCCATTTTTGTGTCACAATGTTTGGAGGATACGTGTCTTGTAAATAATTCAGCCAATATGTATCTTGGTGACGATGGGGCAAAAGAATTGGTCGAAATCTGCGATCACGTTCATTTCCCCCAGAAGAACAAATGGACTAAGGACTGCTTCTAGTCTCCTAGAGGAACGGGGCCGTGGTGAAACACATGTGACAGTGATACAGGAAATGAACGGTTAGTGAGAGCTCTCACTTTCTATTAACCGTCTCTGCCTCGATATCTTTCTCTAACCCTAACCAAGTAGTCCTGGTGCTTAAACCTAACCCATTCATCTTAAATAAAAACGGTTAATATCTGTGTCACATATAAATACTGCAGGAATGTGCTCTGTTATAAGGTTAAAGACTTCCCACCGTTCTCAGCTGATTTTCTGTTGTAATTAAATAGTCCTAACACATGTTTACAAATGCTTACTGACAAATGTCCACTAACAGTCTGTTGATAGTCTGCTTTAGATCTTAATCATATGTTGACTTCACACTGATAATATAGCTGACAGTTAACTTAGAAGATGCTGCCTCAGTGTGGAGATAGTTAGTAGAATATTGATTAATAACTTGTTGCAACAAAACATATTGACAGTCAACAGACACTTTTGTTGAATATTAACTGACTCACTGTTGATATGTGACTAAATATCTACCAATAACTTGTAGAGTGTCAACAGATGGACTATCAAAATAAAGTGTGACCCAATCCTTTAAATGAACATAATATAAATTGTGTATATGTTTTATTTTTTACTCACCTGAACAAATTTCTCAATTGTCTTTAGCACCTCCATGTTAAAGGGCTTTGCCTGAATCCCGCTCAGGTCCATGTGGCTCAGGAGGCTGTAGATGATTTGTAAAAGGGTCTGCTGCATACTGGGGAGACCTTTCTCCAACAGCTGTTATAACGCAATTAAAGGCCATTAATTCATTTAGCGCCATGAGAGAAGCTGCAATATTAAAAAGTTCTAAACAAACAACTTTCACTGCTGTTCAGCAAACACAGGACGGGCTGATACGGCTGCACTAACCTCTGCCATGTAGGTGACCAGGTTGACGGTGATGTCTGAGAAAGCTTCGTGAAGATATCGACACACCACATTGACCCAAGAGGAGCAGTCTCGTGTGTAGGAGTGTGTTTTGTACAGAGTCATGACATGAGCGAGGTTGGAGAGTTTGGCGTTCTTCTCTTCAAGGCAAACCTACACAAAACACGTGTGGGTTTAAAACAAAGAACTATCTTTGATCTCAAATGAAGATAAAAACTTCAGCAGAGTCAAACCTGGGAGATCCTCTCGGCAACGTCTCTACAGAACTGTGTGGGCCCGTCAAAGTTCTGCACAAGATGTGGGAGCAGGCAGAGAACATTCAAGGGAAAACCTAAAAAATGAAGCAGACAAATTGATTGACTGAAACTGTCCACTTTGATAAACAATTCTGGAGAAATCTAAGAATTTCAACATTCACATCATCTAACATTTTTCTCTAAAGCCAAGCATCCATCAATCCAGACAGCATACCTATGGCTTGTGATGTGTCGACTACAGGCACTCGTGACACAGGTGTGAGCTGGCAGAGGAGCTGCAGCGTGAGGTCGGTGGTGGACGCGGAGGTGAAGCCCTTTAGCAGCAGCTGCTGCAGTCCAGTGAAGCTGCTCCATTTCAGCTGGCTCTGCAGTTTCTCCAGCTTCTCCCTGTTCTCCTGTTTGTCTAGCGACATGTGGCTCAGCAGTTTATTCAACAGTCTCAAGGACATCTGATACTCAAACTCAAAGTCTGACTCCATCAGCGACACCGCCACCCAGAAGATGGTGGCCAGCAGGTTGCTGGGGTGATTGATGCTAGTCGGGTCGGTGACGTTGTCTTTAGATGAGGAGGAGCTGCGAGTCTTGGCTAACAAAACCTGCTGTTCACAGGCTTGAATTCGGTCCAGCGTGGCGCTGCGAGGTGGATCAGAACATCTGTCGGCCTCCCCAAACTTCTTGGGGACAGAAGAGCTCCGCTGATGTCGGCTTCTCTCTTCTCTTCTAAGGTTGAGCTGCCCTGTGCTCTTCCTGTTGGACAGCATCTGGAAACTGGTGAGGAAATCTGGAGATGAGGCTCTGGAAGTGAAAAAAACAGTCCATTAGATAAATTCATTTGAACAAAAACACCTCTTTTCAGTCTACAAATATATAGAGGAGACAAACCTGGTTAAAATAGCCATGAGATCATTGTTCTTGAGACACTCCGCCAAGTTATCCACCACAGATTCCAGTGTGAGTAAAACTTCCATCACGTAGCCCTGCAAGAGAGAGAGTGCAGAGCTGAGGACGGTTGTCTTGTGTTGCTGTATCGGGGACCTCACCAAAAATCTTTTTCTTTACAGTTAATGCTTTTTTTAAAAAGGGTTTTGACAGAAGCTTCTGTCTGTCCTGTGTGAACTATCAAGGATTTGCAGACACCACAGGTGTGTGTATGTCTGTATGTCTTCCTCTATCAGAGGCTGCTCTGATTTAACTCTGAATCACCAAACTCTGGGCCTTCAGCCACTCTTTTGTTTACCTCTCCTCTGTGTTCTTAAAGTAATTCCTCCTCCAGTAGACAGAAAACTGAGAGACTCATTAAAGTACAGGTGAGTACTCCGACGCTTGCTGCTGCAATCAGGCTGAAGTGAAGATAAATTATTATTTAATCCTTAAAGTCTATAACATGAAACTCTGAGCTCTTCTTCTGTCAGTAAACAACTCTGAATCAGAGCAGACTCCGGTGTAACTCTGGTGTTTAATTTCTCAAAAAAATTCCTGTCTGCCCCCAGCTTGCTTCTCCAGAGCTACCCTACATTAGTATTAGTATAGCATGCTAATGCTAATGCTAATGCTAATGCTCATGCTAATGCTGTTCCCTTGGTGTGGACGCTCCAACTCACACAAGACATTCAAAGCCCCTCCGGTGCACACCATATTCACTTGCAAGTTAAGTTACATTTCAAGTTTCAACATGATGAACAAAGATTTAAAGCTTCTTTCTTTAAGTGCTACACGTAACATTTAATTACCACTGAGCATTTTATTCATTTCTTCTGTTCCTAATGCTGCTTGGTTTTCTGTCTGCATGATTTCTAAAAAAAAGTGACAGATGGATTTCTTTCATATTTGATGGAAAGGTTTAAAGATCGGCAGATTTTATGGTGATCTAGGATTCTGTCATTAGATAATTCCGAGTTTTTACACTGTGTTCATGTGTCAATAAGAGAATTGAACATCTGGGGCACCCGAGTCATTTGCACTGAATTCATGTGCTTCTTCCTTCAAAACAAGCTCAGAAAAAATTAAACAGTGAATCAATATTTACTGTTACAAAGGCATGTACGTCTGATGGGCATTCTACAGTTTCACAGGTGCAAAGTAGTTGAATCCACATGCATCACGTACACACACAGAGCACCAACCTGCACTTCTTCTCCATGTTCACCTACAACCTCCACCAGCCTGGAGAGCAGGTCAGAGACGGCGTGGGCAGAGATGGGCTGGCGGAGGGCTCGAAACACCTGGAACGAGCGGCCGGCGTAGTGACGTGATGAACTGCACAAGGCCGTCTGCAACGCCACATCGCTGAGCTGCTGCTCCAGGTGGAAATCTGACAAGACAGAGACAAGAATATCCAAATGTCAAATGAGAATTACAGTGCAGTAAGCAATAAAGTTCTGAGGTATAATGCATTAAACATTAATTATTTTCGAGGATATATTTTAAGGTTACCTGACTTGGACTCTTTGAACGCTGATACAACATGTCGCAGGAAGTTCGTCAGCTGCCCGGTGCTTTTTGAAATCTGGTTCTTTGGAGAGATGTCTTCATGGCACCACAGAGGACCGTATGCTCTGTAAAACAAGTTTCTTGGTTACTAACAGAACACAGCGTGTTACCAATGTGGAGGTTTGTTATGGTATAAAGTGAAACAATTAACTGGCAATTATGAAACCTTAAGTCTTGTGCTTCTGGTTAGCCTATGAAGTGCCTAAATACATTTAGAATATTATGAACAATTAAATACCTAAATAATTTAAGTTTTAACTGGAATTTCCAATGTGTAAAATTAATTTTGGTAATGTCAGCAGAACTAGCTTCATTTACATATCAAATTTAATCTCCTCCACTACTGCAGTACACATACAGTACCACTAGGTGGTAATCTACATCAAGAAATATGACAAAGTGAAAAAGCAAATAAGAGGGATGTGTCTGCTGTATGATATCTATTAATTGCGTAAAATACTTTCAGTTTTCCTTCACAATTTGGAAATGGCCGACGGAGGTCGACATCAGTACCTCGTGGTCAAAAACTCAATGAGCTTGTTGGTCTTCTCGTCCATTTTACTGGAGGCCACCAGCTCCTCCACCTCATGCGAGATCTCAGGCAGGTTGCTGCTGCTGCCCCCCAGACTCAGACTGGACGACGTGGAAGAAGAGCTCAAACCGGAGTCTGGTACAGGAGACGCCTGACACTCGCGCAGGAAGTCAAAACACCCCCCTGAACACAGCAGAGGAACAGGAGTGTGTTTGGAAGCAGGTTATGCTGGTTTATTTGCATGTTTGTCAACACAGAAACCACAGCTGGACACGACAGGAGTAACTGTATGAAGAAAGCATTTGGGGTGTTGCGTGATCTTTGCTTTAACGTGACTGGAATTTAAATGCAATCATTCTTGTTTACTGACATTATTTATTCAATGTGGGGGAGCTATCAAGTTTCACTGTTGTGTTGCAACACACCTAATGTTCTTGTTATTTTTTAAACCAGTTCTTTCTGCGAGATACTGAACATGTGACACACAAATATAATAGATCAATTAATGAAGCTGTTACAAAGCCTGTGAAAAAAACTGGATGTTTACTTTGGATCTAAAAGGCAGTGTTATCATTGCGTGATATCTCCGTACAAAAACAATTTTTTTCTGCATTGAGTTTGTATTCAAATGGTCAAATGGACAAAGGTTGTTCTGGACATTTCAAAATGTCTAGACATTTGCAAAACAAATCATCTGCATGGGGAGGAGGGACCAAGCCAGCGTATCCAAGCCCGAGCAGATGGCCCCAATTTGGGCAAGAGGATAAAAATAGCAGAAAGGAATGCTTTAATCAAGACCTTTGATGTCCTCTGTGCTCGATATTGCTTTTGGCACGGTGTCCAAATATTTTCTGTACAGATAAGAAACATATCTATCCTCTGAAAGGAATGTTAGTCATTCCCTCCTGATGTTCGGCTTCATTATGTTACACACCAATTACAGTGGAGGGACGTTATAAAGAAAGCAGGTAGTTTAGTAGGTAGACAGTAACTTAAATTTAATGATCACTCAGGCTAAATTTTTAAGAAAGCAGCGCAAATATTGTGTCTTGTAAGGAATTTAAATTGCTTTAAGGTGAGCAATGAAGTCTTAAGAATGGTTTACACCTGTCTAGTAGAAAGTTTAACCTTCAATAGCATCACATGCTGGCACAGAGATTTAAGTGCTTGGAGCAAAAGCAAGTACTAATTAACACAGCCAGCAAGATTGTAGGCAAAACCCAAAGACAGCAGGTGCCCTTGTAAAGCACGCGTACCAGGAGGAAAGCACCATTTACAGTTCTGGACTGTGATTTGGAACATTTTTCAACAGAGATAAATATATCTTATATCTTAGCAGACGATGAACATTTAACATTCATTTAATTCAATTGTATTGTACTCTAAATATTAGCCAGAGGGAGCAATGTGTCATATGAGAAGCTGTTCTGTCAACAGATTAAAGGTCTACCGCAACCTTTGGTTAATGTTTGAATATATTTGTAAGTGGGAAACTTCAAACAGGTGAGTATTACTAACAGCCTACATTCTCACCTGATGGTAGGTACTCTGGCTGTAGACTGGGTTTGCAGGTGAGGGTCTTGGTGCTGTTGATCTCACGTGTCTGCAGCAGGACTGAGGCGATGGCCTGGAAGTTGTTGTTACAGGACAGTGTGATGAGCAGGTGGAGGAGGAGGCGTTTGCTGTGCTCAAACACCTCTGGACGGTAGTGATCCATGCCTGAAGGGAAGAAGAGAAGAACACAGCCAGTTTCAGCACACTGTGGACTCTTCAAACGAGAGAGAACTATCTCTGCTTCTTTTAAAGTTAGCAGCCTTTATCTCAGTGTCTATTAAAAAATGTACAGTCTGATATCAGAACTCTTCAAGTTCTTCCTTGTGCTTAAAACACAATGATAATGTAAGAACTGGACTCAAAATATCTGACAAATTATCATTTCAAAAATTTGGATTCAATTAAAATCCTTAAATGTGACGTGAATATGCCATTATTTTGTGATTACATAGATGGGTTTTACAGGGTTAAGTGATTCAAGCGTGAACTCACCCAAAAACAGGGAATGTAAGAGTAAAGGCAAGTGCATGGCCCAGTCCTCTCTCACACTGTGGTCCACCACCATCTCTGTCATGAAGATGACAGCTATGTTGCACCTAAAACACACAGAAAATAGTCTGTAAAGCCTCTCAGTTAAATGAAATCCTTTTCAAAATCCACAAAAACATGACCTTGAAGTAAACCGCATCAAACTGAAAATGCTGAGTGGCATTTAGAGATATACTGTGGCAGGTTATTAAAGGTCAAAGATCACTGCGATGGCTGATCTCAAAACCTTGTTTCCACTGACTGGTGGAGTTCAATTCAGTACAGCAGGTGACCCTGTAGCAGACGAGTGGAACATGAGGGTGGGAGCAACACGGCAGGTGTGCCTTAATGAGGCACCCATAGATCTGGCTTGTGTTTCCACTGCTACCCTTACTTGGTGGGTGGTGCTGTGCTGCCCTGTTGTGCTGCGCACTGTAAGGGCGCTCTGCCACTTTTTTCTCCAGGTGAAAAAATAGGCCCGTTTCACCCACACAAACCAGTGGAAATTCATGTGCTTTTTATGGAGTTTTTGAAGATCTAATCGTTAGTAAAGCGTATGTCATCATGAAAGAAAGGCAAATGCAAATGAGTTATTGTTGATATTCAGACATGACACTACCGTACATGTACAATATGTATTTGTGACGAAGGATGACAAATAAATCCTCTTAAAATCTCTTCAAGTTGTCATTTTGACATTTAAGTTTTAAGGTTCATTCATGGCATAACTCGTGCATTGAAAAACATGTAAGAAAACGTTCCACCTTAACCCTAACACCCTGTGAGGACTCAATGAGTCCTTCCCCCCTAATTTTTTTTTTCTTTCAACATTCAGTGAAGAACGCTACCATTCACGAATGCATTCTGCTAAAGCATAATCGTAGCCAAAATGCTGGTTAATAGAACAACGAGCGTGAGTCCTTAACTTGGTGTCATTAGTATAAGGGGTAAAAGGTGCATCTGAGCGGCTCAGCGAATGAAATGATCTTTATTTACCAGTAATGTTAAACTTATGGCAAAGAATCAACAAGAAAATGCAGCTAAGCATCCTTTTGTTTTTGTTTCATGTTTTAAAATACTATGGAAATATTACAGTTGGCGTTTAATCTCAGCACCAATCATCAGTTCATCAGTTAACCTTCTCCCCAGAGTGACAGCTTGATGAGCCGGGCTGCTGAAGTGAGCAGACCGGCAGGTCTCAACGCGAGCTGCGGCTCCTCACAAGCCTTTGTGACTAACATACAAATAAGTGTTGTTTGGATAAACTGACTACATAATTGAAATCTACATAGTAACATTATTGTCTGACAATATACAAAACCTACTACAGTGAGA
>JAQLOL010000024.1:23140929-23151430 GCA_029783665.1 Naso thynnoides | reverse complement strand
ATTTTTGCCTTTATGTAATTTATGATAATAAATGGGGAATGCTCGTGTTTTAGGCTGTTATTTGGACAAAAGAAGCAATTTGAAGATGTCACATTGGGCTCTGGGATATAAAGATGCACATTTTTCACACTTTTTGACATTTCATGGAATAAAGGATTATTTGAATAATTGTGAAAATGGATAATGGATGATGAAAATAACTGCTAGTTGCATCCCTACAACCAATAAGAGTGGCTAATTTACACGACTGTCGCTTACACAAGTTTTTATTTCTCCTTTGGGTAGAAAGTCCACAAAACAACAGGATCTCATTTAAGGAAATGTCTTGGCTATGATTCAAGATTTCAAAACATAGCTGTTGCTCAGCAAAGTCGGTTAAATCTTTCGATACAACAGGCACATTTTAACAAATCAATATACAATAGACTGGAAATAACTGAGGCTTCATTCTGAAGTTTTCTCAGTTGTAAGTTTTTTAATTAGATAAACAAATTCAGACCAGTCTACTGCTCAGATAAATGAAACTTTTTATTTAATATTCACATAATCAAATCAAAACTGAAGACTTTAAAGCTTGCTAGTGCTTTTGTTAAGTTATTATTTCTACACTGCACTGGAACTTTTATCTTGGTATTTCAATTTTTTAAAATTCTGTTTTTGCTGTTTTTACTTCCTTTTCTCTTGATTTTTAATACTTGTTTTAATTTTGTGTGCTTCCTTTGCACTGTGCTTATGTTGAGCACTTTGAGCTGCCTTGTTGCTAAAATGTGCTATATGAATAAACTCGCCTTGCCTTAAGCATTAGGGGGCGATATAATAATTAATAGATGATTAATAGAAGGCAATGGGTTGCATGAAGTGTGTTTACCTTTAGGGCACAATATTGATATCTTGTGATCTGGTGATTCCTGTCACTGTAGCGGTCCAGAGGTGTGAACATGATGCTGAAAGGTCCGGCCCACTGACTGAAGAGGATGAAGAGGTGATGCCGCAGACTCTGCTGTGGAAACAGGAAGCGCCTGTGGTGCACTGAGAGGGGAGACGAGAAATGCTGTTGCAGGTCTGCTTATTGAGAGAGTGACAAGTCAGCAAAAACATGCAAGTATCTTAAACTCCTAACTAACTACTAAAAGTGCATTTTCCAATATGATAATAAGGTGTTGTTGTCCCTTGACGGATCATTAAGCTCTCAGCGGGGACTCATGAATGCTTGGCAACACATGAGTCAGTGAGTCATCTCCTGTCCTGGCCTGCTGTGTCCTTAAGCAGCACTATTCTTACAGCTTCCCCTGGGCTTCGTCCAAATCAAGATCAATGTCAACAGTCTCGTGCTCCACGTGCTGCACTAGCCCCAGCCATATGGAAGCCTACTATATAACTCACAAATTAATGACAACGACAGATGGATCATATGAGGCATCCAATTAGAGAAATGCATTCAGTAACTTATTAATCTCACCTGCAGATAATTATTCGTGACGGGTGTGAAAAAAGAGCCCTTTCAGGCTGAATCTTTTCTGCCTACCTGGCACACACTGGATGAGATTGGCCACCATGGCGCTGAAGTGAGCTCGAATGTCCTTGAGGATCTCTGCATCTTTGTCATTCTCAGCTTCCAGGAGCATCCGGGTTAGATCCACATACTCCAGGAACAGAGCGCCCAGGGCGAGGGTGTCACGTTCCAGGGCTCCGTTTGTACTGCGGGATCACAGGGCGACGCCCAGCGAAGGTAACAACAATGATTCAGCTGTTTTTGTAACATCTGTCAACAATTTATACTACAGCAATTCAAAATAGGAATCATATGAACAGCATGCTCTGTTATTTGATTCATGCTCAGTGTTACACTGTGCAGTGTACGGCTAGGCTCACCTGTCACTGATGACACCTGCGTCAGCCAGCAGCTCAAAGATCCGCAGCAGCTGCAGTCTCAGCAGGTCTCGTCGCTCACGCCGCTTCTTGTTCTGCAAAAAGTCATGAGGATGAACCCCTAATGAGAGTGCTGCTGCTAATAATGTCAGTAATCCACATTTACTGTATGAGGTTTTCTGAAACATGCATGCAGATCTTTTTTTACAGCTGACTATCTTGTTCGTCACACAGCAACAGTAACAGGAACATACAGTAATTTTCCCCTCATTTTGGATAATTTGCTGTAAATACAACCAACCAACCTCAGGTCGTCTTTCCAATGCTTCTTTCATAAGGGGATGTAGCTCTTCCACCAGCTCCCTGTGTGCAAAACGTACAATTCTTTATTATTAAATTGAACTGACATAACTTTATTGTATTTTTTGCTATTGTCAAGGATAAAAGATCTAAAGAGGTTAAAAAAAATCAGATTTTTAGGGGACAGTTTAGATGCATTTGTAAATGGCAACAAGGCACCACTCAGCTTTAATCTCCTGTTTATCTGCACTTTAAATCCACAGAAATACGGGTCAATGTGCACTTAAACTTCAGAGACATGAAGGACTGTGCTCTAACTTTCTTTTGACTGGTCCCATTAAAAGAGACAAAAAATGCTACAGCTTACTCAGCAGGTAAAACATTACGCTGCTGGGCTTCTATTCAGCTTTGAAACTGGTCACACACATTAAAGAAGAAAGGAAACTGGAACTTACATCGGCTTAAAGTTCTTCGGAAAAGAACAGTCAAACACATTTTTTGATATACCTGAACACGAGGGAATTGGTGCGACCAAAGCCCAGAACTAATGACTCTGTCAGCTCAATGCTCTCTGCCCTCATCAGTGGGACCAACTGCTTCAGGAGCCAAGCCACAGATGGGCTCCCGATAACCTGAAACATCAAACGCCGGCAGTTCAGTCAGACAAATAAACCTCTAATGTGCTCAAACACCACTAATTACACAGGGCTGCATTGAGATAAGTGACTGTACGGTTGAAAATATATCAGCTGCCCGTTCCATTCATGTGAAGTAGCTGCTGTGTAATTTGATGCTTTGACTTTGAATGTCAACAAGCTCCGTACAAACACCTGATCCTGCAGAGACAAAGCACAGGGGGAATTAATAAGGCCAGAGGGCGCCGGAGCCGCTACCTTGTTATCGTAGCTGACGCCGCTGTCAGGCGTGGCGGCTGAGATCTCAGGTGTCGACACTCTCAGATGGCCCGGACTCATGATACTGGGCTTGGCCACGCCAAAGCAAAGGATCAGGTAGTTTCTCCACAGAGTTACATAACTGTCCCCACTGCCAGACGTGCTGGTCTTCTTTGCATACACGGGGTTACTGATGAATCATACAAACAGAATATATGATCCTTATTTTCATCTGAGCTGTTTTAAGCAGGGGGATTTTGCTTTTCCATATGCAAAGAGGAAGGGATATCAGGAAGCTATATTTAAAACAGCAACAGGATGTACAGAAAATAGAAAATAGCAGAAGTGCAAGAGGACTCACTTTGGGTCGACCAGCGGCATGAGCATCTGCATCCGAGTGAAGGCGTAAGGCCAGGCGTAGCTGAGAGCAGTGGGGCAGTGCTTTGGCAGGTGGTCCTGTCGGAGGAGGCTGTATATGCAGAGCACCCAGGGGTCCTTCACAGACTGGGCAAAGATCCACACGTGTGAGGGGCTCCTGATATCATAATGACTGTTGACAAGCAAGGCGTTCCACTCCACGAGCCACTGAAGGTCCATGTGGTGGCCAGCTGGCAGGGTGGCCTGTAAACGAGCAAATGGCACCGTAGGGGCAAAGGTCAGAGGTCGTGACTGAATTAGATCAGCAAGGTTTCTTCTGTTCATCCCCACGCTGAAGAATAATGATTCCAATTTTAACAGGGAAGTAATTACGGGAAATATAGGGAGTATATTTAGAAACACAATTCAATCATGGATAAAAGGACATTTACAGTATTATCCCATTCTTGATAAAGCATCGTGATGACAGCCTGATGATTACATAAATGAGAGTCAAAAGACCAACAGCTGCTCAGCTCCAGCTGTTCATTCACTTTTTACTTGAGAGATAACTAAATCAAGCTCCTGTCTTTGCTGTGATGTCGTGTTTAAATGATCTTTTCATAAAAATATAGCTGATCAGACAGAATGTTAAAAATGTGCATGAATAAAACTCTAAAAATAATCCTTGGAAAGTAAAACGTGCAAATTAACTGTAGACACATCCTGAATTAAATTATATCACAGACTTAAGCGACCAACAGCTCACCGTGTCAGAGACGGCGACATTGGCGAAACTCTCCAGGATTACGGGGCTGAGCTGGTCCATGATCTCTATCATTGGTTTGTCATCATCCTGCAGGTGGCGAAGCATAAAATCAGCCTTTAAATTCAGTCATCAAACGTTTCTGCTTTCTGTCATCCAAGCTTCACTTCCTCTCATTTTACCTCCGACTGTCCCATGGTTATAAAGAGACTTCGTATCTCTTTGAGGATGGCGACAGCGAGTCTGCGGGTGCTCAGCTGACAGGAGCAGAGCAGCATGAGCGCCAGTCCCTCCACAGCATGCAGCACAGTGGAGTGAGGACCGCGCTCTGCAGGGATCTTGAGACTTGAGCTGCTCTGCAGCAGCTGTGACAAAGAACATGAAAACAGAACAAATTCTGGTTTTACAGTTGCACGATTTAAAGGAGACTTTAGTATCTTACATTTCTATTTCTAGAACAGCGTTTGTAACAAGAATTACAGCAAATATTACCTGTGGCAATCAGAAGGGCAGATACACAAATGAGTCAAATTATTATCAGTCCTTCTGTTAACATATCTTAACTGGCACAAAGGTGTTTACCTCTGCAGTGTGCACTTTAGAGGAGTCGTAGCTCTTCCCCGGGGCAGCCAGGGTGAGTTTCCACTGTGTGAGCAGCTGCAGCAGTAATTTGAGGGATGTATCTAACAGTCCCTGGTGAGTGTCTTGGACCTCGCGTAGCAGGAAGTTAGTGAATCCAAACAGGACGTCATCACGCCAGTCAGAGAAATCCACCAACAGACTTTGCAAGGAACTCTGGGCAATGAGTCGCAGCTCGTCATCCATGTGGATCGTTAAACTGACAAGACGAAGAAAAAAACAATGAAAAATTAAACAGGTATCACTACTAGGTCAGATACACAAACTGCGGTAGCATGAAATTCAGAAAGTTATACTGCATAATACAAGTTTGTTTTTTCCAAACAAACAACATCAACATTCCCCTCCAGACACACTTTAAAATGTACACGCGTGATTTCTCAAAAGCTGAAACCCGCAGCTAAAAATGTTACAGTCGTCTTTGTCATCACATGTTATCATGAAGTTACAGATGCATCATAAATGGATTTTTACGTTTTACTGTCTGCAATGGTGCCTCCCACAAGAGCCGACAGTCTACAACAAAAGTTTGATGAGTTAATAAAGAGGGCGGGATTAAGTGTCGGGGCAGGGCAAGCCACGGCCAATGGAGGTTGTGTGTTTCAACAAAGTTTGGCCATCTTACATGAAACCATTTAGAAGTTATACGCCTTTTCTGTTACAGGCCACTCCCACTGCCACGCCCCCTATTTGTCAGTTAGCGCAAAGTTTTAATCGACTGTCCACTGACTTATGACCAATCTTTCCACTAAATCTTGTGCAAGTCAGTGACTCCATCTGGAAGTAATGTGACTTTTGCAATGGGCCACTCCCATTACCACGTCCTGTTTTGCAATTTGGCATGAACGCAAACATACACACACACACACACACACATACACACACTTAACCTCCATGCCAAATTTCGGCCTCCAAGGTCGAGAACTGTGGCTGTCAAAGAGTGGGGAATTTTTGTGGATCAGTTGACTGACTGATCGACCAACAGGGTGACATATAGAGCTGCTCGACGCCATTAAAATACTGTTAAATGCCCCTTCATGAGAAATTCTTCTTCTGTCAATCACCGGCCTTATGCCCCCCCACCACCACCAATGTTTGCACTAGGCTGAAGAAAAGCATCAAGATGGCTAACAGTTAGAGTCAAGGAAACATGGAGAGACTCCACAATAAATGTTGGAGCCTCATTCAGACTCAGATGAGGATCTGATGACGAAAACTGGCTTCTAGCAGGAGTAACTGAGTGTGTGTCACAATATCCAATATATCTGCTACAATGTTACAGAGATTCATTCAATAGAAATTTTTTGGTAAATAGTGGAAAAAAGCTCCATTGTCAAGTCACTAAAGTCAAGGTCAGACATTTCATTTAGAGGACACAGACATACGAAAACATTTTTAAGACAAGGGGATCATTAATGAAACTCAATCAGATCTACAATTACTCATTTTGTCGTATAGTAAATGTGTGCTGCGTGTGCTGGGTCTCGCTGACTCACCGAGAGAGCAGGTCTATGAGCTCCGGCTTGGACATCCCGTCGGGCAGGATGCGAGGAATGGCAGCGACACACGTCCTGAACAAGTCAATCTTGGGCTTCCTCTCACCTCTGAAAAAGTCACAATTTGAGTTTGACTGAAAAAAGCTGCTTTCCATGTGTCAAGCTATCAAGTGCAAACTAATTAAACATTGTAATAAACTGTCAAAGATGAGAGCAGGAATACATTTCATACTGTTTTCTGTTGAGACACACTAGAGTTTTAACATTTTATTATGTTTTGGCTGTAAGGATGATGGAGCGACGTGTGGACTTACGTGATCATGTCCTCCGGCTCTTTGTTCAACATCTGAGCATTAGTCAGCATCATGCAGCGTCCCACCTCCTTGTCCAGGTGTCTGAGGATGTTGTCAATAGCCTTCCTCACATGAAAATAATACTGTGACATTCCTGGAGAAGATGACCAAAGGAAAAAAATTGATATCACTGCTATTCATTAGTAAATGTCTAATCTAATCCCAAATTCAACACCTAAGTGTGATTTCCAGCATCCTTGACCACAGTGAGTTTCACTCACCAATGACTTTGGCTTCGTCATCTGTCAGTGTTTTGCTCAGGTACGTCTTCTTCACTCGGAGCGTGTGTCCAGAGGGTAAAGTGCAACCAGTGTTAGGCATGGGAGGCTCGCCGTCCTTCTGCTGCAGTTTATAAGCTATGACCAGGAATGCTCTCAGGCCAATGTTCATTCTCTGCACAGAAAAACCAAGTTCTGCTGTTTGTTATCAGTTTCCAGCATTGTGTTGTCCCTGCTATGAAACTGACACTGAAATATCATTTCACGCTAACAAAACAACTGTTGCAGATGTTACAGGAAATTACTCAGCAGAAAAAAGGCTGGAACAAAAGCATCTTTAAATATTTTTGCATCATATGAGTGACTGTTGAATGCACACCTCTGGATTAAGACTAAAGGCTTTTGCAGGTTTCCCAACACAAAGAAGGTCATAGATAATCTCCTTCATGGCGAAATCAAGTCTTTCCTGTAATGAAATAAAAAGAAAAATGTGTTTTAAACGAAAGGGGATAAAATCTTACTAGTTTTGAGGAGATAATATACAGTGCATTGGTTTTGAGTAAGAGTTACATTATTGTGTTTACCTGTGCAATAAACTGGATGATTTTGACAAAGATATTCAGAGGCATGTCTCTTGGTACCACGCTGCGGGACCCTTTGGGGAAAAGTGTTGTCACGATGGTGTTGAGGCGACTGTGGACGTAGAGACAAGAAACTGTTAGGACACCTGCAAGGAGTTTAAAAAGTTATATATAACATTGTGCAAAATTATAAAACACAAAAAGTGCATTAAATTATTTTATACTTTATTCCCATTGCTTGAAAAGAGTTTGATTTTGAGGGCAAGTTTATTTTAGGCCTAATTAACACGTTTAAAAAGTCTGGCTTGACCCGTTTGGGATTTCTCATGTGGGCTCAGGCTCATAATAACGTCTGTAAGCTGCTGCTAAACCCGAGGCCGCTGGCACGGACAATCTGCTGCAGGCCTGACCGCAGGCCTGCACACCTGCGCGTGTACGTCAGAACATTCCTCTTTCTCTGAACGCCAATAAATCCATTGACAGAAATGAAAGCTTTGGCCTAAACTGCTACTTAAATTGACTTTTTAGTTCTTTCCCAAAAAATATTTTCATGTGATTCCACCCATGAACATCAGCTTCTAATGGTCATTTACTGATACATAAAAATACTGTTCAAAACATATTAGTTCAGATATCCTCCCTTATATTCGACACATTACACAAAGAATATTTACCCCTGTGTTGCAGTGTTGCTCTCACACTTGATTCTGATCATGTAAACCCACAGAAGTCGATACAGAGACTCCAATGCAACACGAGCCATTTTAGGGTCTCGACTCTGTAATGAAGTTACAATATAACAAACAGTCAGTGACAGAACCAACAAGAGGAGGCTTAATGAAATATTAAAAAAATGACTGAGTCACAACTAAGTCACAGTTCTTAGCACTCGTGTCCAATGTCAGTGCCAAGTCAGGACTGAAAAGAGCCAAGTCAAGTTCAAAGTCTAAGTTCTGAGTCCTAAACAAACTGTTTTCTCCACAAAATGTAAAGCTGTTTTAACAGCAAAGCCTCATTAATCCTAAACCGACTTCAGATGTCTAAAAAAGGGGGAATTTGTTGAGTCTAAGTCTGAATTTTTTGATCCAGACATTTTACTTATTGCAATTGATTTTTGTTTTTGTTTTTTTGTTGTTGTTGTTGACCACAACAATGACAGCTAAGATTATCTTTGGTATCATTTTTGTAGAACCATTGGTTCTTTCTAGTTCTCTCCTGATTCGAAGAAAGTGGATCAGGGTAAATAATCAGTTAATTAAGGAAATAAAGGAAAATTACTGAGTCATGACACACTTTGTAAATAACATACTTTTGAAACTCTGTGTGACGGTATCACGCATTTTCTAGTCAAAAGGCTCAAGTTCAAGTAAAGTCTTGAATCACTGGTGTTAAAGTCCAAGTCAAATCTTTTTTGATATGGTCCAGTCGAGACTTAAGTCATCAGATATGCGAGTCTGAGTCCAAAAGTCATGTGACTCGAGCCCACACCTCTGCTATGCTCATATAATACATTTAATCTATTGCATATCATCAAATACCAAACTAAAATGTAGATTAACATGCTTCTATTTGACAACTGAAGGGGTAGAAAACAATTTATGCAACAAGAATGCAAACTTCAACTTTATGCATCAGTCCTAAACACAGAGCACTGGAGCTTAAATAAATGACTGCTGGTTTCCATGTTACATCACCTTCAGGTTTGAGAGGCAGTTGTTGAGGAAAACGTGCCATCTGTTGAGGAAGAACTGTTTCTGGCTGACACAAAGCAGGCATGTCACCAACGGGTAAAACGCCTGTGGAGAGAACACTCAGAGTTTAGATCTCTTCTGTCACACACGGCTTTTTTATAATCGCTTCACAGTGACTTAAAAGTTGGTTGAACGCTTCTAGTTTCCACGTTTAATCTGCGAGGTTGTCCTTTTGGGGAGTAATTCGAGGAATTGTGCATTATCTCTGACCCGTATCTGCATAAGTGCAATTTAAGACGTAAACCAGCTTTCTTTTGAAGACATAATGAGGTTTTCTTCTTTTGTTTTGCTTTTTGCTGACGATGCATCCCTCATAAAATGTGGCTTTGAGCCATAATCGCTGCCTCGGGGGAATGTGGACCTTCTGTAAGAGTGCTGCTTCATGAGGGTTGTTGTCTTTCCAAATCACTGTGAGCTGCTGGGGTAAAATGCTTTTTTAAAGAGGGAAGGGTTATTACATGCAGGTCTGTATACTGTATACTGCACTGCTTTCATGACAGTTTTTTATGCTTTCTAAAAGGCTCCTGTCCTCTCATAAATTATTTCTATTGTGGACAACGAGGATGTAAGAGAACATTACACAAGAGTGACCTTGAAATGCTTGAGGATTCACAGAGACCACAGAAATCCAGGGTGAAAATGGAGGTGTACAAAAACAAGCGGGGTCAGTCGGTCTGTTTTCTGCAGGGTTACTCACCAGCGAGTGCTTCTTCCTGGAGGACAAGTCCAGGGTTGTGTCGTACAAGCTGTCCACAAAGTTCCTCAGGCAGGGTACGTTCACCTCGTTCTTCACGGCCTAGAACAACAGCACAAACAAGCAGTGCTCTTTTCCCGTTTCAATCAAACACTGTGTAAGCATGCAACACATGCTGGAGGAAACCATACCGCTGCAACAGGAACCAAGATTTCGACGAAGAGACCAGCCAAGGCGTGTTTAATGTCCTTGTCCTTGACCTCCAGGAAATATTGGGCGCATTCCTGCAAAAGAGAGTTGTGAACGGCTCAAGAGGCATGAAGAAGCTAATCTACTAAACATGTAGAGAGGGGAAAGATTTACCCAAGAGGTAAACAGACTCAATACTGTGTTGTCAAAACTGAACGTAATCCACAAACTGCATACCAAAGCTAATAGGAAACACAATCAAGGTCAAAGGGCAGCAAATCCTGACATACCTGAAAACCTTTGTTGTTTGTGCAATTTTACACTATTTAAACCTTATTATAATTTGATATTTTGTTTGTTTTTATACAATAAATACATAAATAAATAAGTAAATG
>JAQLOL010000024.1:23115951-23127697 GCA_029783665.1 Naso thynnoides | reverse complement strand
GGGCGGATATTTAGATGCCCCTGACCTCCTAAACTGGAACAGAAATACCCATGTCAACATGGACATTCGGGAGTACTTTGTCCAGCTGCTGTGAGAAACATTTACTCTGCATTTCTGTAGAGCGGTGGCTAAAACAGGCTTTGAAATAGCAAAGGGTTACTATTAAATCATCTCCTACACCACTGCGCAGCATTTTTATATCTTTAAATCATACTCCCAGGCTGGGAAGAAAGGCACTCTGTTCTGTGCTCCACCAAAAGTGAGTGTTAATAAAAATGTCCCTGTCATGTGATGTAATAAGTGGGAACATTTTGCCAGCTGGTTTAGATCATAATGTTTTAGGTCAGAGGAAACAAGCAGAGTCTCTGTTCGGAGCCAGATGTGCCACACTGCCTATATTTCCATATTAAAAATGAAACCCGATGAGTCACTAGAGCTTACATTTAATCTATGACTTCATGCTCCCAAACAAACCTGTAACATTTCCACAATATTTGTTGCAAATCTCCAGGAAAGCTGTCTGGAGCTGAAGCCTTTTTTCTGAATTATTTATCAAAGGAGGAGGCAACAGCTGGAGCCAATCGAGCAACAACGTCCTGCTATTACAGCACGACAAGTTCACAGTTGGAGTGTCTCAAAAAAAAGACGGGGAGAGAGACAAGAGCGATGACAGACCTCTGTGAAAAGCAGATTAAAATGTTGGTCTCAAACTATTGACCATCAGCCTGTTTTCGCGAGCTGACATCATGCTGGAAACGGCTGCCTGCTGTGAGCGTTTCAGGCCATTTATGTAAGTCCCAGTTAAAATGTCCACATCTGTCTCTTTCAGCTGAATGGAAGAGATCAGACTGCACAACTTTTGCAATGTTGTTCCACTACTCAGGCACTATTTTCACTCCCTCAAAAATAGATCATAAGCATCACACCGCAAAGAGCTTGAAGCATAAAGGAAAAACAATTTAAAAATAGTTTTAACGTGACAAAAAAATATATAACTGAACAGAAAATGAGCCTTTTTCATGCATTTTATAACAGAAAATAAATCTGAATCAAACAACATGTTTCATTGTTGATAAGAGGAGCAGCTCAGTTCAGTGCAGCTCAGCTCTTGCTCTGATTGGCTGATGGAGGACCGGCCTTCGGGCAATTTGAACAGCAGACTTGACGCCGCTGCTGCACAATGCCGATTCTGTGCTGCTGGTTGTCACTGTTTTATTAGATCTGGTCACACTGACTTATGAGAGACCAGTGTCTAAATGGCCTTGGCTTTGTTTACATTGTGGTCACAGTACAAACAGTATCTGATTCGCTGCACATCACAGAAACGCACGCTGTTGACTCCGAGCACTTGATAAATTCTCGGATATTTCAAACTTTCAAACCTAATCAGTTTAAATATCAACACCTGACGCGACTGAAATCCTCGTGTTTTTAGATTAGTTGTTATGAACAACGCTGCCTCTGCTGCTCTTGTGATACATTGCATAACAGCTCGTGTAAGTGGGAGCAGAGAGATGAGATTAGGAGATCACATATTTAATGAAAATGCTAAATGCATAGCCGTGCCGTGGGTCGCCGCCGATACAGCACGATGACTGCCTTTATCGGCAAAGTGACCCACTCTGAGGATTATGCAACATCATCAGGAGATGGCTCAATGCTGAGTGTGTAGACAGGGACAGCATGTCCGATGGTATCTCTTTACATTTACATTCAATAGATACACACAAGCTTGCACGCTGCCAGAGAGGTGCAGCTAAACTTGCTAGCATTACTCACTTCAGATTTAAATTGTAGTTTGGACACAGCACTGTCAGTTGCTTTAGCTACAGTGCCATTTCTTGGTTTGGCTGCTGCTTATTTTTTCACTTTCCTGCATATTTCACATCCAAAGGGAGTCCATATTTATAATGCACTGTTCATACTTTGCATAAAACTGAATTATGCCATGATCAGATGCAGAAAAGCATCCTGTTTCATCCTCATGGGCCCGATGGAAAGCAGTGGAGCATCAGAGTTTAGAGTGAGGATAGAGTATGCAACTGAGCTGAACCTCCACTAATCCTATTACTGTGTCCTTGCACTCAGTGAGAGCTATTTAGACTGTGTCACAGACTCACACACTAAAGTAAATACAATAAGGCTAGAATTTAAAAAGAAGCAAAGATGCTGAATCACCATCAGCAGAACTTAGGAGACACAGGTTTATGTGAGGAATGTTAACGGTACTACGGTACTTTGTGCCGAGAGTTTTGTCCCTTGCTGTTGCTATGAGACGACTCCAAATCTTTCTGAGTGTTCTGCTAAAAGTAGGATGCTTCCAAGTTTGCAGTAACCAACCCGAACCACAACAGCACACTCAGCTCGATCTGCAACAAGCAATCATGGACCACAACAGGACAGAGAGGCTATAAAATCATTCTCTCAGTAGAGCTGACAGCCTCAGCCGCAACAGAAAGAGACAAACTGCTACTCACTGCCGCTCCACGATTTCAGCAAGGATTTGATGCTGATTTCAAAGAAGCCCGAGTCCTGCTGGCTGGCCATGGCTGCAGCTTCCTGTTGAGTGTCCCCCCCCTCTAGTTGTGTTTCCCTCCAGTAGCAGCTGAGCTGGGACCAGCAGGTAGCGCCTGCTGTCACCGCTCTGTGACGCACACAACGCTGTGCTGACGAGACCCTGAGAAAACACACTAACACTGCTCTACCCCTCCTCTTCTGTCCTGTCCTTG
This sequence comes from Naso thynnoides, assembly GCA_029783665.1. NCBI lineage: Eukaryota > Metazoa > Chordata > Actinopteri > Acanthuriformes > Acanthuridae > Naso > Naso thynnoides. The sequence continues at coordinate 23,124,968 of JAQLOL010000024.1, read as the reverse complement.
GCTATCAGCCCCCCCTCTCTCTCTCCCTCCCCTCGTACTCACTTAACATCTCTCTCTCTCTCTCTCTCTCTCTATCTCTCTAAAGCTGTGGCAGGGAGTAGGCGGCAATGCAAGCTCCCTTTAAATAACTGCGCGGAGGCTGAGAGTGCAGGAAGCAATCCTCTTAGCAGAGCGCAGTTAATAATAACTACTGTTTGTCTGCGTGCAGGGCCTGATAATGATGACAGCACCCGGCTTGTGCGTCTTCCAGCGTGACTGGGAGCATCTGACGGGTCGCCGCCACTGACAGATGAGATGAGGAACGCGGGAAGTACAACACGCTGCCAGGAACATCTGGAGAGGACACTAAAGTGATCAGCAAGCGACATGATTAAAGCGATCTGCACGGGAGAAGAGGCAGCCTGTTGGCACTTAACCCTTTTATTTCTTAAACGCTACACTTAAAACATCTATTAAATAAAAAGTTGAACAAATTTTGTGCGTTCATTTTGTTTTTCAAAATCTTTTTCTTGCTATTAATAGAGGGCAAATAGGGCTCACTGAAATTTAATCGAAATCATAATATGGACAACTGCAATTTTTAAATCGCAAGGTGCGAATATTTCTTTAAGGAGAAATGTGTGCGTGTCAAAATCCAACATAATTCAAATATTGTGCTGCATTTATAAATATTATTGTTTGGTACAAATCTCTGCAAAAATCACTCCACATCCTTTTTAAATATTTTTCGATAAAAATGAGAATAATGATGTTAAAATTATCGTTCCCGTTTTCTGATACCGCAATCGCAATATCAGTCCAAATAATCACAAATATTTTTTTCAAATTCCAGCAGCCCTAGAGCAAATTATTATCCTTATTGTCATATAACCTAGCAGTTATTGTATCATGTATATTAGCTGAATGAACAATTTACCCAAAAATGAACAAGGTAAAGAGTCAGTTGAATTGACAAAGTGCGAAGTCAACTTGCTTATTTTAACAGTCAGTCAGTGTTAACAGTGCTAACAGTCCAAACTCGACTGTATTCAATTTAAATTACTAAAAAACAAAATAAAAGAAAGATGAATGGATGATAAATTTCCATCAATCAATTACTGATAGAGAACAATTCTACATCTGAACTTTCAGTCTCAATTAACAGAATTTAAATTTATCATGAGGAACTTTCAGTTTTTGTTGGTTCTAGCGCCCCCTTTGGACAAAAGCAGTAGTGACACAAGCTACTACTGTCCTTAAGATCTTTACTAGCACATCCCAGGCAGAACTCAACCTAACACCAGCAATGCGTGCATTTGTTTTGGAAGCGAGTGAAAGAGAGAGTGAAGGATGGATCAGGATGAGGTAATGTGTTTATATGTGACAGAGAAATAAGTCATAAGCTTGTTGTATGGCAGTAATGTCCCCTGAGACCTGTTTCCTCTGTTTGCTGTAGGCTAACGTTACGCAACTATTTGCATTAATGTTACATGCTGAGGTGCAAACTAACAGCCGCAGGCATAGAACGTAATTATGTTATTGTCATTGCACAGAACAAAGAAATAAAAATAAAACCGTTTTGTCTGAGTTTGCGGGGATTCGAACCCGATCACGGGCATTAATAGCAACAACGTAAAAATCGCCGTTTTTTTTAACTGAGGGTCTCGTTTGCTGTTACAGGAAATTTATAATCATCTGAGGAATCATGAGACTGTTTCATAAATACTTAAAAGTTCCCCGTAGTCACTTTAACATGGTTGTTAATGTTAAGACGACCCTGTAGAATTCCCTCATTTTATCCTGCTGATTTTCCTGCACATGTGACAGTTAACTACAGCATTCACCACATTTCGCAGTGTGAAAAGCAGATGTATGTCATCAACCGTATGGGCCATAAAACACGTCTTAAATCCCCCGTCCTCTACTGCCTCTCTTCACTCTTAGTGTAATCCTATCAGAACTCGGTCTGTCCATCACTCGATAGCCACTTGACCTTTATTACATAACACCCGCTGTGATGGAGACGCCGTCACTGCTGCAGCAGTGTTTGTCAAACACAGATGTCCTGACTACACCCAAAAAAGTACTGCCATGTGCTGATCTGGTGTCTGTTTCGTCATACTGGACATTTTTGTTTTGTTTTGTGCACTGTATCAGAAGTCAGTATGTTTATGTGTAACTCCATGTCCTCTGCCCGCAGCGGGCACTTTGTTTTTCATTTGGTGCCACTAAATAAATCACACAGAACAAAACTGCTCTTGTGACTTGTGCCATCAGGGATGTGCTTCCCACACTCGTTCATTTTGTCATGCCATCACTGACAAATATGTTTCAGGGAGCTTTCTCTTTATAGTATGTGAAAGCATGACAGTTGATCATGTTCAAGTTTTGCTCGTTGAGCTACCAAAGGTGTTCCATCTGTGCAGTATGCATGCACTTACTTTCAGTGATGCCAAGAATAAATGATGACAAAACAAGCCAAAAGCAGTTTCAAAAATTACATTCAAAGGTGGAGTAGTTTGCAGTCATGGTTTTAAACGGACCAACAGGTTTAATAAATACAAATTTAGTGTTTGTGTACAGGACTTTGAGCCTTAGCTCACCTTGAACGGTTCAAATATTGACGCTGAAACCAGTTGAAACCGGAAGTGATGTGTGATGGCATGCTGCCATTAAGGTTTTTAAATATAAATTTAAAAACAACTGCCACGCCTTCCTGTAAGAGATGGCTGCCCAACCTTCTCCTACAAGACAAAGTGATGAGTATGATAACTTTGTATTAATCAATGTTTTCAGCACGTATACCTATATTTTGTCTTTAATACAACAATTACTATAAAATATTTTGTGTAATAAACGACCCAGGCGGAGCAGTATGTGGACTGTCTGCTTTGAGGTTGCTACAGATGAAAACGAGGCTCTCAGAGTTTACATTAAGCGCTGCTGACACTATCACACTTCACATGGTGATGCTATATTTTGGAATTCTCAATCTAATTCTGTATTTCTTCTATTTTGAAAAAAACAACAACTTTATTTTCAACAACTGTTCATGTAATTTGTGGTGTCTTATAATATGCCAATTCCTTCATAAAAGAAGAGGGTAAAACACTACAAAAAATCAGATTAACTTTACAGCTTCTTCTTTTTTTGGGTTCATAATTAAATGTTTGGATGTTTCCGTATCTTCGCCCGATCAACAAACATCTCCTCACCCTGAAGTAACCACCAAATTAACACAAACAGTGATAAGGAATATACAGCAGTGCAACCAGAGCAAATCTGACTAATTATGGGCCATTGCTCGGCCCATTATGGTTGCAGCAAGACACTTAATTACTGAAAGCACACCAGGCCAAATGGGTTCTTTAAGCACTGAACAAACAGTTTACTTCACTGACTTCTCCATCAGTTCTAATCTATTCAGACTGACTTGTCCAGTCTGAGGCCCTCTGAAGGGCAAAGTGTTATGTAATTCCCAAGTTGAATAATTGCAGATTTTTTTTAAAAAAAGGCTGCCAAAAAGCAAAATGTCAAGAAAAAGGAACAGCAATGAGACAAACTGGACCCTAAACACACTGATGGTCACTTATATGAGACTAAAACATGAATATTCTAACATCACAACAACACTTTGCAGCTGAAACCTTCAAACTTCAGATAAACTTTTTTTCTGTGTGATAAAACTTGCCTGGACACAGTTGTAAAACAGTTTACATGAGACACGGACTCTTCCTCCTCGTTACCAAAATACCACTAATCCAAAACAGTGAGGTTTATGGGCCGCTCCTGTCCCGACAGGCCACACTTCCTCTTTTTTGTGCAGCAGTAATAACTTGTTTAATGGATCCGTCTTAGTGATCTGAGGCAAATGTACCAGAAAGCCATGAAGCAGAATGTGCGCCTTCACAGATATCTAAGCTGTCAAAGCACATCAGGAAAATATGTAATGAATATGCCAGAAAAGACAACTCAAAGCTTGTATCTCGGCACATCATAGCATCCAGGAGGAGAACCATGAAAGAATCCAACCGAATGCCACTCTGACAAACTTAACACGGTGTTTATGGCACAACAACTTATCTGTATATCTGAAAACCTGTCGGCATAACTGCTGCCAAATCACTGACGCACTGCTGGCAGCCTGGACGGGATCAGTGCTGCTTTTTAAAGTGGAAACAACTTCAGTAATACTCCTATAATTACCAGGTTTGTAGGTCTGTTTATTGGCAGCTTCAGCAGTCGAGTTCACCTCAAAACAACATAATGGAACAAATAAATCAGACATTGCTGATGACAAAGATGATTGCCAACACTTTCTTTAATTAGGCGTCAGGAGGCAAAGCTCTGACACATTAAGCACTTATTAAAAGCATTATCAGGCTCTGATGAAGGTTAGGAATGTGAGGTATGTCTGTCCAGTTCAGCCATCTTTGTGGTTTTCAAGTTTAAACACTTGACTCCCTCTTAGTCTCACTTTCTGTCCTTGGCGTTCCGACTTTCTTCATCATCTTCTCTTTTTTACTCACATTTTCTGCTCTTTAAATCTCTTCTTCTTTCGAGATATTACTGATCCTTGTTGCCAGTTTTTCTGAGGACATGGAAGTACAGAAATTTTCAGCTCGACTAGCCAATATCAAAAAATTGGGTGATGTGCTCTCCCACTGTCGGACTCCATTATTAACAAGCCATCAAATTCCAAGGTAGCTATGACAAACAGAAAGGGGAGGTGAGGCATTTCACACAGTGATGGGTGTAGCAGCTGAAACGCCAGTACAGCCTCGGCACCACATCTCTTAAAAAAAAAAAATCACATTTCTCCCAGATTCAAAACAGAATTCCTGAGGCGATTACAGCACCTTCAGAGTCAGAGCAGTACCTACTTTCAAGAATGGTGGGCCTCTTCTTCTGGCGAATCTTTTTGAACTTCCCTCTGAAGTCCCGGGGTGGGAATGGATCCAGAGGTAGGTTGGCAATGCGCCCCAGCACAACCTCATCCCATCCCTCAGAGCACTCCGTCTCACTCTGAGCCATGTCTTTCACAGCACTCTCCTCTAAAGACATGTCGGATGGCAGGGAGCCCACAGCTACTTCTATCATTCTTCCAGAGGAGTCATTTGAAGCTGTGCCAGGTTCTCCCCTCTTTTCTTTAAGTGTTGTGTTTAATTTCTCCTCGTCCTATTCCTTCCTTACAAACTTTCTCTCTCTTCTTGGTCTGGGGCAGCATAGATGCATAGCTGTCAGCTTCAGTCTGCTAATGTGTTTTAACCCCTGCACTTGTCAGGGCAGTTCAGCAAGTTACAGTAACATTCATGAATTGGGCAGGTATTGGATTACTCGGACAGCCCCTCCTCTTTTCAGCAAAAAAGCAACAGGCAGAGAAGAGAGGGGCAATGTCATAACCGAAGAGGGAGGGAGGGGGGGGGGAAGAGAGGCCGCTCTGACAGCTACAACATCCCCGCCTACTGTATGCCCACGAGGCATTCCTGAATAAATATCCTGTATTTGTCTTGGAGTCTACACATCAAAGTCTAAACAGACAGGGCTTTGCCTCTGGCAGCGTTAATGAGACGCAAAGTAATTTCTTAAATAATCGTGTACTCATTACCGGCATGAGACTGTCGAAAAGGCTTCCAGGAACTCCTCACATTCGGTAATTGACAGAAAAATATATCCTTCCCATAGTTAGTCCTCACTGGTTCCATCAGTTCTCTGCACAACAGCAGCACATTCCAAACACTCTCCTATATCCAGTGTGGAGGCCCGTGTTGTCTTCCCACTGCATTATTTCCTGGCTTTTATAGCTGGCGTCATTGAGGAAATGAGTGAAAGGTGTGAAAAAACGTGAGACGCAAATCCAGAGAGACTTTCGCTCAGCTCGCAGCTTCACTCTATTCAGTCTTTTTCAACCACTGGAGGAATACTAACTGGACACACCTACCACATGAACCAGTTTTTCCTAGTCTGACCTACATGAGCAACACAAACACCCTGTGTATGTACGTGAAGTAAAGGCGTTTTCTGTTTTAGGAAGAAACCACAGCATGAAGCATGGAACAACCAGCCCATACACCCCATTTTCACGTCAGTATGTTGTTTCAAGGACTTGAGCTGCGGAACAGAAGACGGCGGCCAAATGAAAATGTCAAGCATCACTTATGAACTCGATCAACGGCATTCGGATCGTAAGGAGCTGAGCAGCGTCGAGGAGAATGGATGCTGAACAGGGAGCCCCTGGCAACAAGTTTTCCTGCCATCGAATGATTTCGATTTTACTTTTCATCCACCTGTCTAAGAAACAGGTAGCCTAAAGAAACAGTGTCAGTGGAAGGCTTCTGCAGCAGCTCACGGCGTCAAAAACAACAAAGCACATTCATTACGTTTCTAATACCAGTTAGAATTACATTTAGCTATGAGCCTTACCTACTTAAAAATTTCCCTCAGGGCAGGTATCTTCATGTTGTCACAGTAAAGACAAGCAAAGCAAACACATCATCTCACAACATCTAAAAATGTACTTTCTATTTGGGGACGAATGATATTATCCCATTGCTTTGCTTAAACATGAGAGGCAGTCGGTGTAATAACAAACACAGTCGTGTATCCGCTCGCCTGCTTTGAACTTTTTTCTTTTATCAGATGTTTCTTTTATCAGAAGTTATTGTCCTCTCTTTCGGGGCTTCACTAAGTATTGCATCGTGTTGCATTCACAGGTTATTCCTCTGCAAATTCATGTTTAATGTGTTTGTTTTTATTAGGAGATTTTCACAAGTACTGCTACCTAAGATACAGGCGCATTGGAGAGGATCACCTCAGTCTCTAGAAAATAAAGTTTGGTACAGTGCTCTGCTGAGCACCACAACTTACAGATCTGCACTGACCTTTTGCTTCTCCGGGTTTTTATCAAGAGCGCTGCAACATGTGCAGATTAAAAAATGCAAACAACATGAGAAATCTGTAAATTCAAACACTCCAAGACCTGAGACAGACGCTACTGTAACGCAGTGTTACTGTAAAAAAAAAGCATACACTAGAAAAGGATGCTGTAGTAACCGAGCACCCTCTAGTGGTCAAAGAAAATATACCGGCAAATATTCCCACAATTTCAGGTCAAGGACTACAGAGCCCTGCAGTTCACACACACACACACACACACACAAAATATGCACAGTCACTTACTTGCTGATTCATTTAATGACCTAAATTTGGCTGAAAAAGAAAAAGCTGCAATCTGCCAACATGAAATCAGGAGTCACAGTCATAATATTGAGCCTACATTTAATCCATTAGTCTTCATCGGTAATAGTTGGCAATTCTGCTTATTGACTGACACAACTGAGCTTATACAGCTCTCTCGATCGAGTGAACTACACAGCAATATTTGAAAAACAAACAATACAGTGAATAATTTCTAGATGGGGAGTACAGTCCAGCCTTTGTATAAAAGTTCCAGTTTTGTTTCTTCATTTGAATCGTTCGAGGACTCTGCAGGTTATAGAGGGACGACGGTTATAATATTATTGCTGCAAGCTCATAACAATCCATAAGGCAGATATAAAACCCTCACAGAGTTTAGCAACAATGACTTATTGCATTTTATAAATGAAAGTGAAGATAAAAACTTCAACCGAAGACGCCATGGAGAATACTGAGGTTAAAAATCAACACAGGCAAATCAATGATCAGCAATGTGGAAACCAAAAACATTTACTAATAAATAAGCCTTTATCAGCTCTTGCAGCTACACTCCTATGTAAGCTCTTACCAAGTTCATATAAATGGACGTATTAGAATGTGGAGCGGAGCGGAGCAGCACAGCCCGCAGGAACAAGCTCTGAGTCGGCGTTGTGGCTGAAACCAACACCCTCCGGCTTGAGACAGAGGGTTTCCATGGTGAGACACACTTAGATTTGCACAGGCAGAGCAGAACAGGATGAATAATTGATAGATATCAGGCCCTGATGTTAGCACAAAGCAGCTGAAGGTTAATTCCAGCTATGCTCAATGGACTCCCATGCAACAAGTAGACAAACACACACAGTGGAGCGCACTGTGGGAACTGATACACTCCACAACTTTAGCTTTAAAAATATTTCCTCACTTCCTCTCTTTTCTGCGAGAGGAGCAACACACTGTGCAGAGTGCTGTTTAAACATTTACAAATCTCCTGAATACTAAGTGGAGGGACTTTGCATAATTACAGCTTAATAACACACGGGGTCACAGCTTTCAAGCTTTCACAGCGGTTGCAACCTTTTAGTGCTTTTACAGGTCATGCATGCCACAGACCGCCGATCGTGACCATCTGATTCCTCCACCTGCATATTTTACATGTTTAAAATCACATGACAGGGTGAAACAAAGCATCCGCAGTGAGTAATTATTCAACGGGTCACCTGTTCTCTTCAAAGTCGTTGGTCTGTGTTGAATGGCTGCAAACAAGCCTGCACCTGCACCTGTTCCCCACTCTGCCTGCCTATTGTCGACCTGGGGAGGGAGGGGCTTCACACTGAACACATGCAGCCACTGTGGAGACCAGGTGAGGTGAACGCCGTGCGTATCCAGTTACTGTGAGGTTATTATGTTCTCACGCAATTAGGATTACTTGCTTTTGGGAGGAAAAAAAATGCACTTATTAGTTTCTCCTGACTGACGTTTAAATGTCACTAACTTTACAAAGCAGATTTTAAAGACTCTTTATCCCCGTTTCAAACAGGGCTGGTCAACGTATCGATACTGTATCGTGATATGAGACAAGATATCGTTACATCGTGATATGGCGTTAGTGTCGTCATTTCCCGGTTTAAAAGGCTTACCAGAATGTTCTCGCAGTCCTTTTATTTCCCTTTACCCATTATCCACATTACTGATGATTATTCAACAAAAAATGTCACTGGGTTCATATTTTGTGAACTCACCAATAGCCATCCTTGCAATGCTGTCAGTATTGAGATCTTTGGTCAAAATGATTTACTCTTTTTATCACGTTAAACGAACGCACAACGAGTCGTCAATCACAACCTACATGATAGATAATT